>JAGDYQ010000133.1:2368081-2488081 GCA_021962125.1 Bulinus truncatus | reverse complement strand
GTAAGAAATAAACGAAACAAAAAATAAATAAATTGTTGACAAAAGAGCAAACAACTACAGTTTAATGTGCAGGTCCTACAAAAATCCAATATCTTCCCCCTCCCCCCGCCGCCCTCTTTGAGCGCTTTCTAGACCCATGTAGATGGTTAAGTTCACCCGCTATAAATACCTGCGAATAAATATTGTAGCTTCTTAATTGGAGACACCCGTCCCCCCGAAACCTGCTCCCGTCCCTCTCCATCAATGACATGGATAAAATACCAAATGCATAAAATACTAAATGCATAAAATACTAAATGCATAAAATACTAAATGCATAAAATACCGAATGCATAATATACCAAATGCATAAAATACCAAATGCATAAAATACCAAATGCATAAAATATCGAATGCATAAAATACCAAATGCATAAAATATCGAATGCATAAAATACCAAATGCATAAAATACCAAATGCATAAAAAATACCAAATGCATAAAATACCAAATGCATAAAATATCGAATGCATAAAATACCAAATGCATAAAATACCAAATGCATAAAAAATACCGAATGCATAAAATACCAAATGCATAAAATACCAAATGCATAAAATACCAAATGCATAAAAAATACTGTAGTACAGCTACAGTAAAACCTATAAACCCGAACTTACCTACCCATCCCATAGATCAAATAATTTAAAATCCGAAAACAATCTTTTTAATGTTTATCCAGTATCTATAAAAGGGTATTTCGTTCAAACAGTGCCCTTCCCCTGTTACAAATATATCGCCACTGGCGTAGGAAGGGGAGGGGGGCATCGGGTTATGCTTGCCGCACATGGCGCCGAACTAGAAAGGGCGCTGTCCAATGTATTTGAACTTTTCAGATTGGGAGGAGTTCGCCAAAAATGTAACTCGCACAAGGCGTAACAATAGCTGGCTACTGCTCTGGACATCTCTTTGTATGTGTTCGATTCTTCTACCGCACAGTAAACAACTTTAAAAAAAAAATTCAGATTCCAGTTAACTAATAATAAAACATTTGACAACATGTCGGGCCATTTACAACTAATATGTTACTGAATGTTATTACAGCACCAATGTTATTACAGCACCGATGTTATTACAGCACCAATGTTATTACAGCACCAAAGTTATTACAGCAAAATTTTTATTACGCCGCCAATGTTATTACAGCACCGATGTTATTACAGCACCAATGTAATTAGAGTACCAAATACACTTATACATTAAGTACAACAATAATCAAATTTAACTTCCATTAAAAATATTTTATTTGTTTTTCTTATATTTGCATTTTTTTACATTGTTTTAATGAAACGTTTTTTTTAATGCGTTTAATTTTCAGATTTCGTTAAACTTACTAAAAGAAAAGCAAATATGTTTTAATGTTTTTAATGTATACAATCTACTTCAATTGAAACACATGCAATCAAAAGCTTTTGATGATATAAACAAAATTTACACTGTTCAAATATTTTATAATGAAAATTTAATACGAGACACGCAATTCACCAATTTTAGTTGGTGCCCTGAGATTCCAATGCACGTGTACAAATACCAAAAAAAACTAAGGGTGGTAGGGTTGGGATAAGGGATAGGGATAGGGTTAGGGATATGGTTAGGGTTAGGGAAAGGAGCAATATCTATAGCTGGACCACGAAATCCAGCAATAGCGCATGAAAAATAGTCCGTCTAAGCGCTAGAGCGCATGCGCGTTGGCTGTATCCGTAGCCAAGTTATCTTAATGAGATGGTGACGCTGCCATGACATTGTCTAAAACAGTGTTTCTCAAAGTGTGGTGCGAATTTCCGGAGGGTATCGACAAAATTTCAAGTTAAAATTATAAGATTGAGAATCTATAATTACATCTCTATTTCTCTGTGTTACAAAACTATACGTCTGTAAATCTACAAAGTAAAAGAAAGAATGTATACATATAACCAGTGCCGGTACTCAGTGATGGATTGCCTAACTTTTAACTACCAGTTCGCACCTAGATGCAAAGATACTATTTTGAAATAATTCAATATTAACAAATTAATAATATAATAAATTAATAATAAACGTTATAATACAATAAAAGTAATACTTTTTTCCCCCCACATTGAAAAAGGTACCGGTACCGGTGCGTACCGGCACAAAAAAGAAAAAGCACTGCACAATGCATATAACGTTTATTCTCATTGTTTCGATCGTAGCTTTTCAACGCGGATGAGTCGCTTTTTATGGTGGGTCGCGAAATCTTAACAATGGGACATGAGGCGAAACAAGTTTGAGAGCAGCTGGTATAATGACAAAAAGTCGAGCAGGCCATGCAAGTGTTCCTTCGTTAAATGTCGAGCAGGCTATACTTACAGAATTCAATGTGTATGTGTATCCAGGCCCGTAGCGTGCGGGGGGCCCTGAGGGGCCGCCCCCCCTGCGTTTTGTCTGGACCCCCCCTGCTTATTTGTTCTACTTAGTAAAAGGTATTACCTGTCCCCCCCTGCTATTGCCTGGCCCCTGCTGTAGAATGCCTGGCCCCTGCTGTAGAATGCCTGGCCCCTGCTGTAGAATGCCTGGCCCCTCCTGTAGAATTTTCACGCTACGGGGCTTGTGTGTATCTAAGAACGAAATATGGTTATTGTTGATGTGTAGGCAACATTCATACCTAAATAAAAGTTGTAGTTTTTTTACATATTTACTGCACGGAGCAAAAAGTAAACTGATACAAAAACGTAGAAAGGTTTCCATGTCACCTTCACCTATGCTTGTGAAAAATCTGGTGACGTATACAAAAAAAAAACATCCGTACACAAATGCACACAAACACACAGAAAATACACACACACACACACACACAACACCCGCACACATCATCCACACACAACACTTACATACACGTACTGTACATAGTTAAACAAACACAATCTATCGATACACATACGGGGTGCATTTGGGGGGGGAAGGGCATACGAAATGTTAACTTAGGGGCCCAGACAAAATGATGTTAAAGCTGTAACTTGGGCCTCTAGTCATCTTTGAAACACCGACACCCACCCCTCCTCTCCCTCCTAATTATCAAACCCTTTTAGCCCCCGACCAATGACCATTGCCCAGTTCGCCCTTTCATTGTGTTGTGGCAAAATAAAAGTCTGGAAAGCGTACCAGGGCCTTGGGCAGTCCTCCGGTTTGGCCTATCAGTAAAAAAAAAGCCCTGTACACGCACGCACACACAAACACACGCATACAACAGCTCATTATATCGCACACAGGTACGACATTGAACATCAACAGCACACACACACACACATACAAAGCATAGGGACATCAGAATGACAAAGTCCACAGGTGCAAGTACACAACAAATAACTTTCGTTACTACGTTGATATTCTTTTTAACGAGATCTGTGTGCGTGTGTGTGTGTGTGTTGTGTGTGTCAGTGGCGTGTTTACATCGTGTCACAAAATTTCAGCTCTTTCTTAAACCACTTCATTTCATCACATGAGTTCCACACTCCTTAACAACACTGTATTCAATCACATACATTTCCACTATACATTCGCAACCACCATATTCATTCACATGCAATTTCTGGCACATCCCCCCCCTCCCATGACAAATAGCATCGAGAGAATTCACGGCCGTTGTAAAAAAAAAAAAGCTTGTTAAATTTTCTAATACATTTTTTTACTTTAAATTTTTTAAACGGAACCACTTGATTGGTGGTGAGTCAGCTATTTATAGCTATCATATAATTACGACAGTTATGTCAATTTAAAATGGAACAGAGTGGAGATTTTTTGTTTGTTTTAGAAAATAGATTCAATAATCTAAGTCCATCTATCGGTAGATTCAATAAACTAAGCCCATCTATCGGCAATCTATCGGTAGATTCTATAAACTAAGCCCATCTATCGGTGGATTCAATAAACTAAAGCCATATATCGATAGATTCAATAACCTAAAGCCATCCATCGGTTGGCCGAGATAGAAAAACTACTAAAACTTTTTTCTTCCCGCATTTCTGGTAATGAATTCGTTAATTCCACTTGGGATGAAACATTTATATTGATCTTATTTAGAATCAATATTTCTGACACCACGAAGACCACAGCTTATGTCTGTCTCGCACGAGACACTGAGACACAATGAAGACCACGGCTTGTGTCTCGCACGAGACACGGAGACACCAAGAAGGCTACAGCTTGGGTCTCGCACGAGACAAGGAGATACAATGAAGACCATGGCTTATGTCTCGCACGAGACACGGAGACACAATGAAGACCACGGCTTGTGTCTCGCACGAGACACTGAGACACAATGAAGACCACGGCTTGTGTCTCGCACGAGACACGGAGACACCAAGAAGGCTACAGCTTGGGTCTCGCACGAGACAAGGAGACACAATGAAGACCGTGGCTTGAGTTACGAACGAGACACAATGAAGACCACGGCTTGTGTCTCGCATGAGACACGGAGACACCATGAACGACGGCTTGTGTCTCCTACGAGACACGGAGACACCATGAAGACCACGGCTTGTGTCTCGCACGAGACACTGAGATACCATGAACGACGGCTTGTGTCTCCTACGAGACACGGAGACACCATGAAGACCACGGCTTGTGTCTCCTACGAGACACGGAGACACCATGAAGACCACGGCTTGTGTCTCCTACGAGACACTGAGATACCATGAACGACGGCTTGTGTCTCCTACGAGACACGAAGACACCATGAAGACCACGGCTTGTGTCTCCTACGAGACAGCTTAGATCACAGCCCGCGGATACCAGTCAGGATTACAACATAACGACCACGCAGGAAGCCATTTTGTTTTATTACCTGCGGGGAAGAAACAGTTTTTGTTGTTGTTGTTTCAGCGATTAACACCTGACACGTTCTATAGTGAGAAACTTTAGAATCGTAAATTTGTTACAACAACGAGTTCGACAATGTACATTTTGTCAGATCAAGACACGACTTTAGAACGGTAGGTTTATTGGACCGCCACGTGAATAAGACCAGAGCCTGAATCAAGTGACGTGAATACATGGACAGACCTATTCATGGTTGTAAAACACTTTCTGTACAGACACATTTTATCTGGGTCTTATTGGGCAATACGTGTGAAACAGTATTCGAATCTGATTGAAGCTATATAAGCTGTGGAACGTCGACAAAATATAATAAAAACATGAGCCAAAATTAAAATGTTATTTGGCTTGTTTTGTAAAAAAAAAAACAACTCTTAGACGACGATAGACAGAACTGTCACGTTCATTATAACAAGTCACAGTGGTTATTGTTGTTATGTTTCCTAATGCTGCAGTAACAAGTTTATGTTATTATCAATAAACACACCTATTATTGTTTCCACTTGGTGGGCGTAGTAGTAAAACAACGGCGTTAATTAACTTGTAAATAAAACTGTGCATACTCTGTTATAGCGGGTGGGGGGGGGGGGGACGGAGAGACTACAATGTCTAGTTCAAATTCATTTGTTAATTACCGGAACTGTGGCTAAACTGAAGTTTTTGCTAGTATGAAAAAACTAAATAAAAAAACAAGGAGGTTGTAGCTTTATATACTACAACTGTAGCTCCACATGTTGTGCTTTATATAGTACAACTGTAGCTCTACGTGTTGTGCTTTATATAGTACAAGAGTAGCTCCACATGTTGTGCTTTAATTAGGACCTTCCTAACAGGTGTGCAGAAATTATGTATTGTTTATGTCTATGGCGCTATTGTTAGAGGTGATAGGTTGTATTGTTTATGTGTAGGAGTTTAAGTCAAGTATTTTAGTGTCTTTAGTAAGAAATGAAAGCCGTACACGAGAACAGCCACGTATGGACACTAGCGTCGGGTCACGGTTGAACACTCGCGTTTGAAAAAAAAATGTATGTAGGTTCGAATCCATTGGGCGTCGCCGGGCATGCGGCACGGGAGGACTATATGGGACCCTCGTTAAGGGAAGTATTGTTTCCAAAGTTTAGGACCCCTCCCCCTCACCCAGTTGTTATTGGCGCCACTTTCACATGTATCTAAATTCAAATAGTATTGACTGGATGGAATAATATAGATCAGAGTATACAAGGTAAAAATTTTTGTAGATAATGCACACATAAAAGAAAAAGTGACTGGAAACATTTTCAGTAAAAAGATTTATAGTCGTGCTATAATAAGGGTGATTAAAGACTATTTAGTGTTATACCATTGAGATTTTTTTTTTAAATCTTTGTAAACTTGATTAGTTAGCGAAATGGCACATCAGCGGCGTAGCGTGGGTATCGGCCGCCCAGGGCGGAAGACGATTTTGCCGCCCTCTAATTTAGGTATTTCAATTTAATCTATACATTTTTGCCGCCCCCCCCCCCTAAAAAGTAATAAAAAGTGCCGCCCGGTGCGGACCGCACCCACCGCCCCACCCTAGGTACGCCACTGTGGCACATTTGTTGAAGCTGAAATCATTGAAACTAGTTCGGTGATTTTGTTATAGATTGAAATTTAAAACGTCTTGTATATTTATAACGTGACCAGTTGCTGAATATTTATTCTGTTATGAAATATATGTATAGCATACATTGTATACATGTACATTTCAAATAAATCGCGTGTATTTAGATGTATTTGTGTTAGGCTTGAAAATTCGGAAACAAGTTATCTATACAAGTTGTATCGAATCGTTATAAAATTGCTTGTGAAATGTGTACGAGTTAATACAAAATGACGTACAGAGTTAGTTAACAATTAATGTTAATGTTTGTTTTTTTAAATTATCTACAAGATGATTACCATCACCGCCACAAAACCCACCACGCTGATTAAACAAAAATAAACATTTTGAAATGTTCACTTTTATTTATTGTTTAGAAATTACCAAAAAAAATAGTATGTGTGTATGCTTGTTGTTATTGTATTTGTTTTCTTTTTATCGGTGGAAGATAGAACTCTATTAGTTAATAAATGCTCAGTTTTGACGACCGCTGTGTGTTCATGTAGTTATTTGATGCAAACATGTTGTACACAGCCACTCGTATAGAGAGACGGATAGTATACGGCCACGTCATGGGGTTGTATGCATATAGGCAGTTACGACGTTTTAGGTCGCAATCACAAACTATGCAGAAACATTATTCAACATTACAATCACATGAAACTGTCGGGATAGATATCACAACGCTATAAGACAAGACGCCAGTACACTAATATCATTATCGCTTTACCCACCGCCAAATACAGTATAACATTGTCCAACGCGCAGATGGCGTAGAAGTTTAATAAAACATGTAACAACAATAACAAATATTTGTACTTTTTTTCTTTCATGCTCTTCAACTACATTTACCGGAGTTTAATTCATGTTAAATAACAACTATGGTTATGTACAAGTGTGATAATAACTAGATTATTTTATTTACTTTTACAATCGGTACAATGTATCCAGATTAAAAAAAAAAAACGTGCTATACTTACAACTTTTTTCATCATTCTGTAATATTTACGGCTGGGGTAGAAATTTGTGTTTGATGAAATGTAATAAATACAAGTCCTTAATAGAAACTATTGAAAAATTATAAGTCTGTTAATTTTTTTTTTAATGCCGCTGTTAAAAACTACTATATTTTTTCCGATTTGATTTCACTTGCAAAACAAAAAAAAAAACCTGGTCACAAAGTTTAGCAGACGACTGAATAAAGTTTGTGACTTGCGGCCCCTGTTTTATAGCTGGAGATCAAAGTACAAGGAGGGCTGCTCGAGAAAGACAGGGGACTCGGTGATGCGTCACTGCATTACATCACCGCTGCTCTCCCCCTGACAGACTCGGCCGAAGTGTTGTGCGTGTGTGTGTGTGAAAGTGACGGCATATCCTAAATATCCTCATTCCTCAAAGTTGTTGATTGCGACTACGTCAACAATTAGAGATTATGGTATTAACAAATGACCCGAGGATCGATCACAATAAATTAATGGCATTTCAAGGAAATCTTTGTTAACTTAAATAAGAGATTTAAAAAAAAAATAGAGGAAATGATCAAGTTTTACAACCAAGTATTTATGTGTCATGTGAAATATCCCGGAAAATGTTATTTTTGTTATTATAATATATATAATATACTTATTGGATGTTGGAACAAAAAGTCAAAAACATAGCATAAAAAGTCACGTACACAATGCACGTAACTGATTGTTTTGATTGTGATACAATGTCGAGACAAAACTTCCGTAATAAAGGGCAGTCTAAGATCAGACTGCATAACAAATATTTGTGAAATGTTTAATCTTTCTAATTATTAATATTTAAAAAGAAATATTGTCTTTAAAACAGAACATTTAGGATGTGTTCTAAATTACTTACAATAAGATAGTTACATACATACATCCATAAAGTGGGCGAACTTGCATACATACGGACTAATGGGTGTACTTGCATACATACAGACAAATGGGTGTCCTTGCATACACACAGACAAATGGGTGTACTTGCATACATACAGACAAATGGGTGTACTTGCATACATACAGACAAATGGGTGTACTTGCATACATACAAACTAATGGGTGTACTTGCATACATACAAACAAATAGGTGTCCTTGCATACATACAGACAAATAGGTGTACTTGCATACATACAAACAAATAAGTGTATTTGTATACATACAGACAAATGGGTGTACTTGCATATATAGAAAACAAATGGGTGTGCTTGCATTTATACAGACAACGGACAAATGGATAAACACTATTGGAGCTTTTCTATTTTAGCGAGAAGCTCTAATTAGCCACGCAAGTAGATTCTAGAGAACAATAGAATATAAAATAATTACTCTGAAACTTAAAATGTGCCGTTTGGCTGCACAAAGGTGTAATATAAATTAATTTTTCAAAAACTCGCAACGGAACAGAATAAAATATTGTTTCACCAGAAGGTTTATTCACCGAAGAGGTTATATAATGAAATCTCAGATGCCACCTAGCGGATCTATAAAAAAAAATTTCGCAAATAAAAAGTTCATTCTTTCAAAACTATATAGTAAAAAAAATCCAAGCAATATATTAAAAAATATTTTTAAAAATAATCTTTTTAGAAAATAAGTTTTTACTAAAACAATGCACCGAAAAGTAAAAAGAAGAAAAAATCATTATTTCATACAAAATGTGTATAGCCTATACATTGTCAATACTGCAATTACAACGTAGGTGATTATAACATTCTGAACTAAATATGCTTTATCATTGGTTGATAAGAAATAAACAAAATATCTAGATTGGCGTCAACGACTATATTTTTAATACTGATAAATTATATAAATATTTATATGAAATAATGGGATTGTTTGTTTTGTTTTTAGTGCATTTTTTAGAAAAGATATTTTTTTTTTCAAAGTTGTTTTTATTTATTTATTTTTATTCCTTTATTACTTTATTTTAATAAATTTCGTTCACTAAATTTTCATAACTAGCAAGTTTTTATTTTTTTTAACCATATATTAAAAAAAATGGAGATCGGTTTTCATCGACCTTAAGTGTGAGCCACCCCCCTCCCCCCAAGGGATATAAATTATACAGAATGTGCAGTTAATTTAAATTGTTTTTTTTTTCCGAAAGCCGCCATATTTGTGTATTATTCTATTGTGTATCAATGTTAAGGTGCTATTTTTTTAAAAAAAGAGAATAAAACAAATGGCGGCATATTTAATGAATTATTACAGGACTTTTTAAATGGTGATGCGCTTTCTGTGTGATATATATTCTGTAACCAACCTTGGTCTTTTTTGCATGTGGCCCCATATCTGAAGTGCAAACTTGGGCTCGAAAGCATCACAAGTTTTCAGAATACGTATTGAAATAAAAAGTTGAATGCCGTATGCTGGATTCTTTGAGAAACGTTCGTATTACATGAGCTGAATCTGTCAACCTGAAGTAATCACCGAGTGAATGATAAACTTACATAAAAAAAAACATTTGGTCAATCCAGTTTTTTTAATTATCATCCTATTAGTGACATGGTACTATTGCAGGGGTGGGCAAACTACGGCCCGCGGGCCGCATGCGGCCTAAGTATATTGTGCGGCCCGTATGCATGTATATGTTCGTCTTTTAAAATGTAATGTGCATGTGCAATAAAGCGTGAATATGAAATAAAATTAAAAATAAAATGTTATTATCTCTTATTCATATTTTCATAGGTTGTAAATTGTAATTGAAGTAGACAAAATATATACGCGGCCCGCCAATAACAATCAAGTTTTCAATGTGGCCCTCCGTTGAAAAAGTTTGCCCACCCCTGTACTATTGTAAAGCAGTGATTCTCAAATTGTGGATCGCGGAACTAATATAAAAAGGTGGCCAAGTTTATTTATTTATTTTTTACATTTATTTTGTCGAGATGATGTACAATTAATTCTAGCCCTTATTTTTTCTCTTTCTTACTGATGGCTTGTAATAAAAAAACAACATACGAATGTATTTCAATGTGGGTCGTGAACGGGGCTTGATTTACCGCCGGGGATGGTGGCTCTACTTTAACTAATTTTATCCCCGCCGGGGATGGTGGCTCTACTTTAACTAATTTTATCCCCGCCGGGGATGGTGGCTCTACTTTAACTAATTTTATCCCCGCCGGGGATGGTGGCTCTATTTTAACTAATTTTATCCCCGCCGGGGATGGTGGCTCTACTTTAACTAATTTTATCCCCGCCGGGGATGGTGGCTCTACTTTAACTAATTTTATCCCCGCCGGGGATGGTGGCTCTACTTTAACTAATTTCATCCCCGCCGGGGATGGTGGCTCTACTTTAACTAATTTTATCCCCGCCGGGGATGGTGGCTCTACTTTAACTAATTTCATCCCCGCTGGGGATGAGACCATTGACATTCATCCCGGGTCTCTGCAGAAATTTTTCGTCATCCCCCGGCACTGTTTTTTTTTTTCTTAAATCGAGCACTGGTCGTGAATTGCAAACTTTTGAGAGCCACTGCTTGAAAGTATCCGAATTTCTTCATTGAAAATCCTGATTGTAAAAAAAAAACAACACCATCTTGTGCGTAAGACAGTTTTAATGTTCAAGTTAGTAAATGTTATCTATCGTTTTTGGACCAATAAATTGTGTGACCCTCGAGGGTGTCTCTTATCAGGTGAAGTGTATCCTGCATTGATTACATAATTACATTCATTCGACTTACCTTACATATTTTAACACATATTTTCAACTGCTTGAACTAGCTGGGAGTTGAACCGGGGGGAGGGTAAAGGGGGTGTAATTCAACAGCAACAAGGGGCAAATAACCTCAGTGACCCCGTAGCCAGTAACATTAATTAATGACCATTGATTTTCCCATTTTATTTATGTTTGTGTTAGTACTGTTAGCTTTTTTTTTTTAAACTCCCGGTGGGATAGCTAGGCGTCTGGATACAGTTATTCTGGTGAGCTAGGGTTTGTGAATTTAAAACTTTAGGTTTACGGTTGTTTGGAACAAATTTACACACATGAAAGAATTAAATGCGCCTTCAAGCCATTGTTAATATATAATTGACTGTTGATAATGTGTTTTTTTTAAACCATAGGAATGTATTTTAATTTGTATTTTGATCTTTGCAACCATAAGTCTCGGCGGGTAATAAACGGCCATAAAGTAACAGATGTAATGTTTATGTGTAAGGATGATTTAATATTTCTGACGTGATCTTTGGACTGTTTAGTTTCATGAACTTATAATATCTACCCTAATGCAATGGTTCTCAATTTTTTTTTAAATTCGCGACCCACTAAGAAACCAGTTTGTTTATTGCGACCCTCCTGGAAATTAAAAAAAAGAAAAGGATTAAAAATAATAAAAGATAAAGTGAATATAACTTCGATTAAAAAGTTATTTTAAAAAAAATGGCGGCCCACTGCAAATCAGCTTGAGACCTACTTGTTGGTCACAAACCACACTTTGAGCGCCTCTTGCTTTATGCAAAACAATGTTATCGATTTATTTAATCATTCAATTCATTGCTTCATTTTTTTTTTGTTATGCTTATTTTTGTAAGTATCTTAACATGAACTAACTCCAATAAGAATACATTTGCATAGGGAGTTTGTATAGGAAGTTTGTATAGGAGGTTCCACTTTAAAAAAATGTGCGACGTGGTTGATTCCATTAGATGCCAAGTTTAAAATTATTGCAATGAGTTTGAATTTAGGGTATTATACGTAACATTTCAATGCATACTTTGGTAATGATATTTGGTGCCAAAAGTTGCCTGGTATTATTTTAAGCCAAGGTTTAAAGGTTGTATTCACAAGTAGAACAGAACGTCATAAAACAGAAACACGCACTTTTTATTACTTTTAATTATATCCACTTTCTGTGGGTGGGTGTGTGTGGCTGGGTTTGTCTGTCTATAAGTCTTGAAACTCAATTTCGGACCTGTTCTAAATATTAGTGAAAAATCTCAAATTTGTCACAGGTCTACATTATAGGATATACGACAGACAATGCACGATTTTTAATCATTTTGATTCCATGAACAAATACCTTTTAGGATTATAAAGCTAATTACTTTTTAGAAATGGTTACAGTGCGAAAGATTTTTTTGAGATTATCATGTCTAAAAATAGAAACAAGATTTAAAAAAAAAAAACAGCATCGGTACAAAAGTGTGCAAAATAGTGAAGCTTTTTTTTTTTTTGAGTCTTTTAAAACCAACCAAATTAGACTAAAGTAGCGACTCGCAAACCTTTACGCCTCGTGTCCCACTGTAACGACAGTTTTGACAGTCCACAGTTTACCTATCAGCCAGAACGAAACTGACGACTATGATTATGACATATATAAAATAGCATATTTGTAGAGTGGTAAATTCAGACTTAAAAGTTCTACATTGTCGAAGACGGACTATTTGACATCATCTTCAAACACAAGAGTTAGTTATTCCATGATTTAACTTTTGAAAAATGTATGTGTTCCAAATCGAGGCAGGCGTATTAAATTAACTTTTAAAGTTTATTGTAAACAAACCAAACCATTTATCGTCCATAATATGTACGTCATTATACGTTGTATTATAAATAAAAGTTACTGAACCTATAAGTTATGTCCATTTGTTAATCCCCTTGTGTTCACCACTAATGTATTAGTCTGCGGAGACCCTCGTCACGCTAGCCATACATTGTATTTTATATGTGTTTGTAATAACGTTAGATAATAAAACATGACATCACTAAATCGGAAAATAACGTTAGATAATAAAGCGTGGCTTTATTTATTAAAGATGCAAAGCTCGAAAATGCATTTTAAATATTTAAAAATAAAATAGTAGGCAAGTGCAAGTATGTGTATATGATCAGTGCTGTTTAGGCAAGTGCAAGTATGTGTATATGATCAGTGCTGTTTAGACAAGTACAAGTACATGTATATGATCAGTGCTGTTTAGACAAGTACAAGTACATGTATATGATCAGTGCTGTTTAGACAAGTACAAGTACATGTATATGATCAGTGCTGTTTAGCATCTTAAAAACTCCTCTACCGAGGACTTAGTGCCGTAAGGAGCTTATCTCGCGGCCCGAGCACAATACCTTTTTTATCTTTTTAGCGCGCCCCTCCCCCCAATTCGAAAACCATATAATATATATGTAAAATATATACCCCTTGTGAATAGCGCCCGGGGCATGATGCCTCCATTGTCCCAACCCTCGCTACGCCTCTGCAAAGACTTTAGAAAATGCCGCCTTTTGTGTTCTTTTCCTTTTTAATAGTGTTGCACTTAACTAAAGAAACACATGTAGCACTTAACTAAAGATGCACAATAGACACAAATATTGTGGCAAACCCATTTAAATTGACGATGCGCACACTCTGATTCTGTGGCCTTGCCTATTTTTTTCCTATCCATAGTTAAGACCCTGTTTATGTTATCCTTTGCAGCCAATATATTTTTGGAGTTGGGTGGTGACGTTTGTATTGTTTTTGATGTGGGGGACATTTGAACTAGTTGGGTAATGTTGTAGTTGGGATCTACTCAATAATGGTCGGATAATTAGTGTTGCGCTGTTTGAAACAACGGCCTTTTCATAAAGATGATCAAGCTCAAATTATTTTGTTTGTAATTTCAGTTATTCTCTGTAACTGTGATTTTATTTTATATTTCGATGTCTTTGATTTTTCTGATTCTGGATTTGTTTGCTGATGTTGTGTTGTTGTTTTTTTTTTTTATTTATTGAGTTGATATATTCAAGATAGATTAGAGATAATGATAAATTACAATCGCTAAAATAATCAACAAAAACCTCACAATGATCGATTACTAATGCTGACAAAATGTCTTCCTAAGTTGATTTTTTTTCTTATAAATTGCGTTGGCATGCAATTGGATATTTGTTAAAGAACTTTTTTTTTTTTTTAAAAAGTGAAATAATAATAGGCTACAATGATTGGGAGTGGGAGGGAGGGATTGGTGAAAGGAGGTGAGGGAGAGAAAAGAGTTGTCTTAATATAAAAAAAAATTGAACGACATGCTTATGCGTTATATTTTGCATTTAAATACGCTTTTTTATCATTCTATGACACTGCGAATGCGTAGGCCGCCCACCCCCAGCACCTCTACTAGTCCTTGCGTAAAAAAGTGAATTGTTTCAAATGCAATCTTCAAAAAAAGACACAAAACAATAAATTGTAAAATACAATCATATATAAAAGAATTTTAAATTAGATACATGTATTTACCGTAACTATCGAAACTTATTGTTTATTCAATCATTATTCTTATATGTCGCTAAGAAATGCGAATTAAATTTGAAAACTTTATAAAATGCGAAAAACGGTTGCTTTTTTTTTTAATATTATTAGGATACCCCCATCCCTCCAATCTCAGTCTCAAGTAACCTCAGAAGAGTCTTCCAGTAATCCATCCAACAGAAGTTCCTAAAGTTGTATACATTTACACTTCTACATTAGAAATAACTATTTAGACTATAAACAGTATATAACACATAAACCTTGATATTCTTGAGCTAAATCAATGAAAATATTAGAGGTGTGAGGTGGGGGGGCACAAGCATTTGTAATCGCTTAGTGTTTTACTTTCAAGGATAACTCTATGTTGGACGTAAGGGAATATTCCCTGGTCAAAGACATAATTCTGGAAATTTAGTCTCCGCAGTGTTAAGATAGAACAAGATGTAAGATTTACAAGATATATTAGAAACGACCCAAAACACTATAACATCTTGGAATATGAGCAGAAAACTTGGGAACAGCGCTCTGTCTACGTGTTATTTTTTTTTTTAGTATCTTCTCCTATGAGCAAACATAATATAGGGTTTGCATTTACACATGAATAACCATGATAGTTTAGTTCGTGTAACTGCGGTTCGTGTGGACATCAGCCTAAGTATATGTCTCGTTTAAGTCGTTTGAGTCAGAAGTTAAAATCAAAGCAGATATCGTGACCTTTTTTTCTTTACGAATAAATATTGCGTCTTAGATTTGGACGTAGAATTATTTTACCTGCTTTTTTTTTTACCATAAAAGACGACTTAAAAAATGGGGGTTGTAGACAGAAAAGGTTTTATTAAGTTGAATTGATTTCATTGGTGGAAAAAAAAGTTGACTTATTTGACAACTTGACACAAGTTGAAATTATAAATAAATTATTACTGATTAAATATTGATTTAGAGGTGTATAGAAATATATTAGCCCACGGTTTAAATTTTTAAAAATGATTTTAAAAAAAAGATGGCAACTAAAATCATAAAACAATAATTTATAAATGAAAAGGACCTAAAAAAAAATAAAATTAGTATGTATAAAGATGATGGCGAAGAAAGAATTTTGCAAATTTAAGATAAATATTAAAATTACCTGATTTTGAACAAACATTTCCTGTTACTTGTAAAATGGTTTCGTTTTTTTCAAACCTAATTATGAAGACTTTTGGGCTTTTAGAAAATAAATGACGATAAATAGCAGGTATTATTTCCAATAAAGTGTATAAGTCTGAAATACACAGTGTCCCAGAACTGTTTAAATAGACTATGGTTCAGAACTACTGTTGATTTTAAAATGGTAACCTCCGGAAAGTACACTCTGTGAACAAGTCAATATCTGGATCACAACCTACAACCTGGACCTGGCATACAACAAACAATCTGGCACATTTCGAAAGAAGAATCGCCCACAACGCCAGTTAAAAATCACTTCCACTTTTCAACCCAGCTCTAATGGAAGATGTAAAGTGAGTGAATCAAACTGTGAATCAAATTAAACACACAGAGACGGTTCAGTTAATTTTAGGAAATGCCACAACTTTAGCTATTTCTAAGACACTTGACCTAATTCAATCTGTTTTTTATTATTATTATTATTCTTTTAAACCAGTGAATTATGTGAAACAACTCGTCCAATCGGCTCTTGTTGCTCTGATCTCATTTCAATCAATTTTATTGCAATTGATATGTGTAGATGTGTTTCCCCCTTCAATAAAAGCTTTATTTTAAACACACACATACACACACAAACTCACGCACCACTAATATTTCAAACATGTATATCTCTCTCTCTTTGAAATCACTGTCAAGGCTGGTATAACGAATGTGTGCAACGGTATGCTGCTGCTAGTGCTACACACTTGTACACTGGTGCAGTCAAAACACACGAAGGAAATCAAATATTTAAAAAAAAAAAATGAGTATTAACTATACTTGGGCGTAACTGGACTGCGACAGATGGAAAGAAAGGTGATATGGACACGTACGTGACAAAATCATAATTAGAACTTGCGCCAGGGGGGGGGGGGTATTTGATTGGGAGAAAGGGTTTCAATTCATACATGGGGGTGGGGGGGTGTGAAAATACACATTCAAAATGCATGTATAATTAGTTTGCGATGTTTGTTTTCACCCATAGGGATGGGGGGAGGGGGAAGGTGCATAAGATTGCATAGTTATCCATTAAAACCTCTCTGGCTGCAGCCAATTATCTTGGGACCAGTGGCGTCAATAGGAAGGGGGGAGGGGTGCGGGCCGCACTGGTTGACGCCATTTTAGGGGTGACACCAAAAAAGAACAGTTCTAAATTTCACAGCAGAAAAAAACTCGGTATAGTCCGTTTTATAACCGATCATAGTTAAACACATGAGCAGTAGCCTAAGGTATCACCATATAGAGCAGTGCTTATCAAACTTTTTGAAGTCACGGCCCCCCTTAGAACGTCAATCAATATGTCGCGGTCCCCCCCCCTCTTCGATTTTTTTTTTGGTTTAGATTGCTTAAATTTATAATTTTAAACTTCTATATGCAAACTTTTACCAGTCAATACATGCTTTTTCTAATGTTAACAATGAAAGAGTGAAAGGGTGCAACATATTAAATAAACTAGATTTTAATTTAAACATATATTAATACTATTTGCATACAATACATTAGGTTAATTATATTTTATGTGTCACATTTTTCGAAATTCCATGGCCCCCGCCTCCGGACAGTCCACGGCCCCCTAGGGGGCCGCGGCCCACCACTTTGAGAAGCACTGATATAGAGCAGTAGCACAGGGTGCCACCATGCAGAGCGTCTGGAGCTTATGTTAATGAATACAGTTCAAAGCCGGTTTGATCAATCTAGAGTTGTTGTTTTTTAAAACGTACTAAAAAAAAAGGGACGCATGTAGTCACGTGGTTTCACGAAATTGGAAACGTAGTTTACAAACTCAGTTTTAATTTAAAGTAATCTACATCTTAGTAAAATACAGTCAGTAATACTATCGTTTTATCGCTACAGTTGCGGCTACAGTATTTTAAAGTAAATTCTCTCAGGTCTAGTGCAGGAAAATTCGAAATATGTACCATCGCTCCTGGTGGAAGTCTTGGGGTGGGGGGGGGGGTCGTCGTCGTCGTCGTCGGCATCCGTCCGTCTCGAGAGACGATGGTGTAGCTAAGTTGAGTCTACTAAACACCGCCGGGAATGGCTGTGCAGTCCGACTCGGGAGTGGCAATCCCTGCCGCACTTGTCACACTTGAAAATAGTTGGTTGTTGTAGTTGATGTTGTAGCTGCTCTTTTTTCCGCTTCCGTCTTGTTCTTTTCAGGGCAGCATTATCCTGTCGCTCAGCCTCTGCGCGCAATGAACCCTGCCGGACAGCGAGCCTCCAGGACTGGCGGTCGGCTGCTTGGCTCTCCCAGGAGTTGGGGTTAATGGAGCACTCTGTTATATTCTTTTTGCAGGTGTCTTTGTAGCGCATTTTAGGTCGCCCTGTTTTCCTCTGGCCGGTAACTAGCTCGCCATAGAGTAGGTCCTTCGGGATGCGGCCTGCGTCCATTCTTTTGACATGACCGAGCCATCTGAGGCGTCTTTCGCTGAGAACTGCAAACAAGCTGCTCATGTTGGCCCTCTCCAGCACCCCAGTGTTGGGGATCTTGTCTTGCCACTTTATCTGCAGTATACGTCGCAGGCACCTCATGTGGAAATTGTTTAGCTTCCTTTCGTGCCTCGCGTAAGTGGTCCACGTCTCGCATCCATAGAGGAGGGTACTAAGTATGCATGCTTGGTAGACGCGCAATCTGGTATTTTCGGTGAGGCTGGGGTTTTCCCACACACGTTGCTTTAGTCTCGCCATGACTGTGGCTGCCCTAGCGATTCTGCAATCGATCTCCGGGTCTATGGATAGCGAGCTGGAGATGGTGGACCCGAGGTAAGTGAAGTTCTCGACGACCTCTAGGGTGTGCCCATCGATGTCAATGCTTAGGGGTGTATCTGTACCCTGTGCCATGACATTCGTCTTTTTCAGGCTGATAGTCAGTCCAAACTCCTTACATGCATGGGAGAGGCGGGTGACAAGCTGCTGCAGTCCGTCTTCAGTGTGTGATGTCAAGGCTGCGTCATCAGCAAAGAGCAGCTCGCGGATTTGGACCTCTGTGACTTTGGTCTTTGCACGGAGGCGGGCTATGTTATAAAGCTTGCCATCGGACCTTGTATGGATGTAAACACCCTCGCTGCAATCCTTGAAGGCGTATTGGAGGAGCATGGAGAAGAAAATGCCGAAGAGTGTAGGTGCAAGGACGCAGCCCTGTTTTACTCCGCTGCTGACTGGGAAGGCCTCGGAGATTGCGCCGTTGTAGCAAACCGTGCTATGCATGTTGTCGTGGAAGGACATGACCACTGCAAGCAGGTGTGGGGGGCAGCCAATCTTTTGCAGCAAGCTGAAGAGTCCGCTTCGACTTACTAGATCGAACGCCTTTGTGAGGTCGACGAAAGCGATGTAGAGTGGCACCTGCTGTTCCTGACACTTCTCTTGAAGTTGACGTAGTGAGAAGATCATGTCCACTGTTGGTCGGCCAGCCCTGAAGCCACACTGTGACTCTGGGTAGACTCGGGAGGCGAGGGCCTGCAGGCGGTTTAGAGCGACGCGGGCGAAAGCTTTGCCGACGATGCTGAGGAGGGAGATGCCCCGGTAGTTATTACAGTCGCTCCGGTCCCCTTTGTTCTTGTATAGTGTGATAATGTTGGCATCCCTCATGTCTTGGGGGATATAGACCTGTTCCCAGCATCGACTTAGGAGGTCGTGCAATGGCTTTAGCAGTGCTGGTTTTCCGCTCTTCAGAACTTCTGGTGGGATTCCATCGCTACCGGGTGCCTTTCCGTTTGCAAGGCAGTCGATGGCTTTGCTTAGTTCATCCACGGTGGGTGTGGTGTCTAGCTCCTCCATGACAGGCAGATCTGGGATAGCGCCAAGAGCGGCATCAGTCACAGTGTTCTGGGTTGCGTATAGCTCCAGGGGGGGGGGGGGTAACCCTCTGAATTGTCCGCACCGGGTGACACCAACCATAGTGACGCCACTTCTTGGGACATTAGCTTTCTCCATCAAATATAGATCCTCTGATTTCTCTGTATGTCTCTCTATCTCTCTCTGTCTGTCTGTCTGTCTGTCTGTCTCTCTCTCTCTCTCTCTCTCTCTCTCTCTCTCTCTCTCTCTCTCTCTAACACACACACATCAGTACATCAGTAGTTAAGTCTAAATACAGCATCCATCGGATCCCGCCCCCCCCCCAACCACGAGTTGTTGTTTTTTAGAGCATTTTCTATTGTCCCCGTTTTGTCTGTCTGTCATCACCCTAGATCTCAACAACCATAAGTCCTAGACCCATGATGTATATATCATTTTGTAGGTCTTGGCCTGCCAAGAAATGACTTTTTTCCATTTTGCGATCTGACCTCTGAGGGCCGTAAAAGGAGGCTTAGTACCGTTTTTTGCTATATAAGCTATATTAATAAAGAGCGCCTATATCTCAACAACCATAAGTCCTAGACCCATGATGTATATATCATTTTGTAGGTCTTGCCCTGCCATGTGTACATCAAAAGTTCATTTTGCGATAGGACCTCTGAGGGCCGGGCTTCAGGGCTCATAAGGGGCTTATATATTATATATACACCTTGTACGTTCAATAACCCATTTATTTGGTGCGAAATACTGCAGCACGTAGTTTCACCAAGATTTAATAAGAAACTCATCAAATTATATATTCAAATGAAATAGTAAGCTTGTGTTCTGAGTTTAATTGAAAGTATCAGAGCTATGCAACAATTGACGGAGTTTTCACGATTAAATGACTATAATTTCGAATGTTTTCAATTATGAGTCCTATTTCAGTGACCACAAATCACTTGTAGTTAGATTTAAGAGAAAATAATTTTGTTTTCAAATATAAAGAAACGTCTTTTTAATATCTTTTTTCAGATATATGCATTACACAATTGAATTTATAAACATTTACAAAATTTACAAATATTTACTGAAAGATAGCATACGTACTGATACATAATACGAAAATGCTCTAACATGTCCTGTGTCCAGAATGGAACAGGCTTAATTGCTTGTTTTTTTAATTGAACCCTTCCCTTGCGCCGGCCCTACTTCTACCAATGCCAAGTAAAAGGCGAAGTATAAAGATGAAGATAGTTTTTATCGGTACATTGGATCAGATTTTACTGCGATGATTTTATGTCCGGGGAATAAGACTATTAAGCGATGCAACGTATCATACATACATGTTGACAGAGGCTTACCTAGGGTGGGGGGAGGGAGGGAGGGTCCTAATTCAAAAGTCACCACCACGGTCCCCAGAGAGGCCAAGCCCCCCTCCCGGACCCCCAAATCCCTTGGTTCGCCACTGCATGTTGAATTCTAGAATCCTATAAATAGCCTAAGTAGCATTTATTAAACCACTTGCGTCGTTATAGAACGCACCGTACCTAATGTACTATGGTGTCCCCCCCCTCCTCCGACAGAAGAATGTTTTCGGACGCCCTCCCCCCCAACCACCTATTCACAGACGGCCACTGTTAAAACTTATACAAGAAAAATAAAACCGCGACAAATTGAAGCCGCGAAAGTCGAATCCGCGTTGCGGCCGTGGTCGTCTTGACGTGGGGCTATATGCACACAGAGTCCGTGGCTGGAAGTGGATGACAATGATCGACTGACACAAATCTTCAACTGTTTAGTTAGGGTTAGACATTGGGCAAACAACGGGGCGCGGGCCGCGTACTTTCCGTTCGGTTGATTGCCCCGGCACACATTCCACTTTCACCTCTTCTAGTTCACATCAATGACGGTTTTTTTTTCATTGAATGTATTTATAGCTCGTATAAACACAGCATCCTTTCGTGCTTCCTTTTAAAAATAAATCTCGGCCTTTATATTAGCATCTATAAATAGTGTCAGTGTGGCCTTAACACATCTTTAAATACATAGTCGTCTAACCCGTATGTCTCCCTCACGTAGTTTTCATATCGTGCGGTGTATGCGTTGTAACACCGTGTCTCCCTCGCAGGTAGTTCTCATATCGTGCGTTGTATGCGTTGTATTTCATACATTTCTTTGTTATTTCTGTTCATATCGTATTCTGTTCACGACAATAAAGCAGTGATGGGCAGTAACTAAAAATTAATAGTTAAACTATTGTTGTAACTACCTTTTTAAAAAGTAGTTAAACTATCAGTTAAATAACTTTTTATCAAAAGAGTAACTTTTAACTAAAACTTTTATTTTTTAGTTTAACTTTTTTGAACTAACTTTTCAATTTAAGTGAATTTTAACAAACATATTTTTCAATGAAAATTTTAAAGGTTTAGTAAACAATAAATAGGTACATTAATGAAAATATCAATATTATTCACATTAATCATTTTGTTTATAATGTTAACGTTTTCAAAAGGATTATAACAATAACAACTTTTAAACTAGTTTTTTTATTTATATCTAAGAAAAACTGATTCATCAAAAAGAACATCGGACATTGTACACCTTCTAGATGTTAATATTTGGCCCACAACACTAAAAAGTCGTTCAACGGCTGCACTTCTGGGAAGTGTTGCATTGTATCGACAAAATGCAGCAGCCAATCGTGGATATGAAAGCAATGAAGAATTTTCTGTGGAAGGGTTTCTTAAATAAAGTTCGACTTCACTGACAATTTCAACTGTATTTGCTGGCTGTCGATCTTCATGCATGTAACTGTATAAATCATAAATCATCTTGTACATCTGATGACAAAAGTGCATGTGTTCCACCTTGAGTTTCCATTGGCTCTATTTCGGAAGTTGTCATGTGCTGTACAGTCTGTATGAGTAGTTCTTTCTTTGAGAATCTCTCATTTGGGTCTAGATAATTTAGTTTAAACTTTGGCAGGAGCACAGTTGCCAAATTATAATCATCAGATTTAAAAACTTCTTGGAAACGAGTTACTATACCATTTATAAGCACATTAATTAATGGCACCATTAATTTTTCCTTCATACATTCCAACTTGTATGTCGGCCATTTTGAAATCAACCAAGTCGTTGTAAAAATCCTGATACATCATGAAAAAACCCACTGTTTCATACCAATTGCGGTTGTAGTGCACCGGATGATCGAAACAACGCGCCCAACGTGTAGGAGGAAATACAAAACCAAAGACGTTAAATAAAGAAATTTTATAAATAAGAAAAGGCCAAAGACAAAATTTTCACATGATAATTTTAAATTTTCCGAAATATTCAATAAATGGAAAGGAAATATTTGTAGTTACAATATTTTAGTTAAACTTTTTTAGTTATAACTAAAAAAATGTAGTTAAACTGATGATTTAATTTAATTTTTTTTTAAAAGTTAAACTTTCTATTTAGCTTTTTAAAAAGAGTTTAACTGAAAGTTAGTTACATTTTAGTTAAAATTTTGTAACTTTTGCCCATCACTGCAATAAAGGACACATGTTCTTTTCTATTGCAGCATTTCGTATATTTCATTGTTATCTCTTCTGTCGGATTTCGTTCAGCCAGCTTGAGAAGGCTTTCCCACTAGTTTGTGAATAAAAGTGCACATAGAATTACAGACAATATTATTGTTTTTTTCAGGCCTTCCACCCTTTGTAAACATTTTAATAAGGGAATGTGGGAGGGGTGGGTGGGGGGAGGGAAGGAGGGAGTGCCTTAGTTTCTCGTTGAACTGCAGAGTTTTTATGGTAAACATAGATTTATTTATTTTTTTTTATTATTTCCGGATTATTCTTCTAAACTAAAATTTTACTTTTACGAAACCACGGTGGCCCGCGGATCAAAAAATGTGCCTACCCTACCCTCTGAGTTAAGGATATGATATTATACTTTAGACTATTGCTTTACTTCCCAGTGATGGCGATGAAGGTTGATGTTCGCTTAACAAAACATAAAGGGGAATGGGATATGCATGACAGGTTGATGTGGGGGGGGGGGGGAGCGGAGATCACGCCTGGGAAAAAGGGGGGGGGGGGGTTAAGTGTAACAAAATGTGACAGGGCGGTGTGTGTGGGGGGGGAGGTTTAGTTTCCTGCAGTGTTACTAACACATCATGACCTTCCTTTTTTTTGGTGATATCTATCAAAACGTTTTAAAATGCCAATAATGATGTTCCCTAATGTTTGTAACAAGTATACGACACAAATTGTATGTAGTGGATGCAGCGGCGTACCCAGGCACGCCGAGAGGGGGGGGCAGGCGGGGTCATTGCATCTGTAAGGGGGCCCGGCCGCCCCGACCATGTCAATTTTTTCACGATTCATTGTTTATTAAGGGGCCCGCAATGATGTCCTGCCCTGGGGCCCGTGTTGGCTCTCGGCGCCCCTGGGCGTACCTAGGGGGGCGGTGGGTGCGGTCCGCACCTGGCGGCACTTTTTATTACTTTTTAGGGGAGGCGGAAAAAATGTATAGATTAAATTGAAATACCTAAATGAGAGGGCGGCAAAATCGTCTTCCGCCCTGGGCGGCCGATACCCACGCTACACTGCTGAGTGGATGAATATTGGTTGGGTCAAACATTGGAATAAATACGAAATCAACAAAAAAAAAAAGACTTGTGTCGTCGTTGAAGAGAAAAATTAAATGAAAAACTAAATCAGACTAAAGTAAAGAACAGTATTAAAAATAAATAAATAATTCTAAACACAATATATATTTATCACAAGATCTTTTTTCTCGTTCTAAAAAATAAATAAATAAATAATAGGTTTACTGCAGCTCAGATTTACACTTCACGATTCTAATTGAGAAATGTCTAGTGGTAAACCAGTCGTGTCATTTGTTAACCCCTTTTGTTATAACAGCGGGACAATATAAACGTCTGCGTCTGTTTCCCTCGAGGACCACCCTTCTAATAATGCAAATGTCAAACGTTAAAAAAAAGCATTCCCCCCCCCATCACCACCCGGCCTCCAGTTCAAGCTCTATCCCCGGCGCCCAGTGCCGTAGCGAGCTTAACTCACGCCCCGGGGCACAATACACCTTTTTAATACCTTAATTTAGCGCCGTCCCCATTCGAAAACCGTATAATATTATATGTAAAATATATCATTTGGCGCCCGTTTGTAAGTAGCGCCCGGGGCATGATGCTACCCTCGCTACGCCTCTGCCGGCGCTCTGAAATTTTCATTTCTTACGGGAGCTCGCTCTAGCAAGTGAGGAATGCGAATGAGGAAACTAATCTCTCCACATTATTCAAGTTTCAGAAAAGTAAACAAAACCGAAACCACTCGATAGTCTTTTTTTTGCTCGGTATATCAACCACGCCCACCTTTATGTGGAACCCCCACCCCCCTTGTCAAAGAAACCAATCAAGTGAGCAGACTTTCTTGTTCGTGGGCGATAAGTTTTTTTTTTAGCTGCCTTGTGACTTATTGATTTTTATGGTAAAAGGAAGTAGACAAGAGAAACAGGATTAATACCAATTAAGGAATAAGTAAATAAATCTATTTTCTAGCTTTGGGATATATTGAAATATGAGGAATGAAGAAAATAGTGTATCATTCTGAATATTCGGGGACACAGACATTTCTATTATTAGCCTCTTAAGTTTGTTTTTTTTTTTATTCCAGAGGCTCACGTACAATATAATAGGCCTGTTAACAAGACGTGAAGCGGGATATACATTTTACACAGAGAACAGGGAAGATATCAAGTATTGATAATTGAGTACTATATATAAATATAATGATAATCTGATGAGGGAACTATATCAACTTACATATGAACCCCCCCCACCCACTAGTTAGGCGGTCCGTCCCTGGTGGTACTTATTTTGCCTTCAGCCAGGGCGCGGGTATAAGGTGGCATCTACGGAGTCCGCCCTTTGAGGCCACTAATGATGATTACGTCACTAAATTGAAATAATAATTCATGACAGCCAACATTTGATGTTGTTTTTTTTTAGTAGTATGTAAATAAATGTACAAAACGATTAGGCGATTGTTTCCCACAGTTTTTTTTTTTTTTTTTGCGTCTTGTCCCACCCCGGTATTTCTAAAACGTTTATGCTTCCTAAAATAAGATATTCACAGTAGACGGTTAATTTCACACTTTGGTGCGAAGTTGTTCCAAGTACTGACTGTGCAAGTACAAGTACCCAAGATACAGGTACAAGTACGAGTACACACATTCTTTAAATTGCAAATACCAGTACAAGTATCCAAGTTACGAAAATGCTAAGAGTAAGAGTTCAAATACCCAAGGCGCATGTATGACAAACATGTATTCGATTTCAATTACCATGTAGCCCATCAAGCTTATTTTAGATATGCCCCCCTCCTAAATAATTAAAGTGTCGCGGTCCCCAGTGTGTGAAACACTGCATGGTTGAACGTGAAACGCTGCATGGTTGAACGTGAAACGCTGCATGGTTGAACGTGAAACACTGCATGGTGGAACGTGGAGCACTGCGTGGTTGAACGTGAAACACAGCTTGGTTGAACGTGAAGCCTCCCCTCCCCCCTCTCTGCATGGTTGAATTTCCTTTTAATTTCGTCTCACTTTAAAGTAAAAATTTTCTTAACAGTTAGTGAAAAGTGTATGCCACAGATAATAGCCTATAGTCCTCTGATAATTACTAAAAAATTTGTCGCCTTGTTTTTTTTTTCCTTTTTAATGGTGTAGCTTCTAAATGCTGATGTGCATAGCTCAAATTGGGCGGCTTTCGGAAAATTCATTTTAAATAGACTGTGTGCATTCTGTATAATTTATACTCTGTTGTCTATGCAAGTTATCCCCCATTTCCTTGGGAGAGGCTTGTGCGGCCCGGCCACACGGACCACACAGGGCGAATAACTTGAGATCAGCCCCAAAACCTTTGAGCACTACTTGTATCTCGAGGAGGGCGCCAACAAACTTTAACTCGCAGGGGGGCGTTACCATATAGAAAAGCTTCAATTAATTAATACCCGAACCTTTAAGTTTCACCAAAGTAACGTTTAAGCTATTCATTTATTTTGACACATACTACAGCGTTATTAAAGTGAATTAGCGGAAATATGAGTTTAGAGGACATGCACACCAAATTACACGTTTTTCAATATGAATGCACAATCATGCCCGCTGTGTGAAAGGGAGGTGTGGGCGGCTCGAACACGTGTCATGGATTCTTGAGCTCAAGGCGGCCCCGTCGCTTTATAAAACCTTTTAAAAATTACTTGGCAGTTGGGGAGGCTGTTTGCCTCTTTATGGTCTCCAAATAAATCTTTAGCTAGGCCCCCATAATTAGCTTTGCCGGGGAGGGGGGGCCCCTAAAAAATTAAGAACGGTTCGGATAGCTATTGGCCTACACAATGTCTGGGTGTTGGCACATAAAAAAAATACTATGGAGTCTCTGGAAATGATTTGATCAATTAAGGTTCACTTGTATTTGACCAATTAAAGTTCACTTGTACGAATGGTGTCCTAAATTTAACATTGGCTTCATTTACTTAGTATGCAAAATTTGACGGTGCCTTTAGCATAAAGTGGGCTAAGTCATGGCACTGGGGTCACCAATTTAAATTAATGACAACTTTTTCTCAATTCACTTCTTCAAAGATACCTAAGTTTTTTTTTACTAGAAATATAAAATGTTTCTGTATTCGACTCATTTCCTTTTTAAGAGTTAATTTGCCTGAAAGTATCCTTGACTCTATGGCTTCCCAGTATTTATCGAAGTTCATTAGTGAACATAAGAATACAAGTTAGCCATGTTATAATACTTAGCAAGTTTTGTGTACAATACCTTTCCTTTAGTAATCACCCTCACTTTAGATAAGTAGCTGTACTTTGGTGTTTACCATCAACTCGCATGTACTCATTTGTAACCAGTGGCGCAACCAAGGCCAAATCTGAAGGACCCAGCAGTCTTTCTTTTTAAAAAAATTAATTAAAAAAATTAAACTATAATATTTTTTCCCTTAATTTTTTTAATTTTTTTTTTTAAATTTAAAAATTTGTAGGCCCCCCCCCCCATTTCTTTTGTAACACTACAATCTTGCCAATCATGTGTTGAGTAATTCGCTACCAGAATGTAAGAAAAGGTTACATTTTATGTTTCATTTAAATCTATGCCTGGTCAATTCAGGCCTATGAATTTTCACTCAATAATTATTGAAATATAATTTAAATGCTAAGTCATTTAAAGAAATAGAGCATTTTAAATCTTTGAAGTTTATCAGCTGCTGCTCAATTGATGTTGTTTTATGAAATTTCAGGTTATCTTAATGTGTAAAGTAAAAATAATAGACCAATTATTCCTATTCACACCATTAAACATCAAAGAAGCACAAAAATCTATAATGTATTAACTGTGAGGACACTAACAAAAAAAAACACAGAAAGTTGAAGGAAAAAAAACACACAAATAGATAAACTTAAATTTTATTTTTTTTTACCCATGTCCAAAAATAATAATATATTAAAATCAAACTGAGTATCATAAATAAGTCTATTGACAAAAATAAATTACAATTTATTGCATTTAAAAAAAAAAATTGAAAAATAACTTCAAAGAACAAAAATTTAATATAAAATAGGGGAAAAAATGTACTAACACCTTAGTTACTTATATAAAGTGAAAGAAAATAGACCTGGGAAATGAAAGATGTTTAAAAAGTCTTATTCAGTGTAGTTCTTTTTTTTTTAAATCTCTTAAATAGACACTATCATGAAGCTGAATGTAAGAATATAGCCTGAAAACTGTTCTACAAGAAAAATGTGGAGATGTAGTAGTAACTTTTAAAATTATTATCTTTTATACTGTAAAAAAAAAAGAAAGTAACAAAAATAAATAAACTAAATTATATCTTAAAAATCATATCGATTTAGATTCACATATGTATTTTTTATAACGTCTTAACGGTCTGCTTATTTGATTGAACAGTAACAATCTTTAATTGATACTGTAGTAAAAATAAATACCTCAACGATTACTGGACATATTTTAAACTAAAAAACTGTACATCAACCTTTATCAAATCGTTTGAGACACTTTCTGGAACATAAATAAACAGTGAAAGGAAAATAATTATTTCCATAATTTGATCTAGACTGGAATTTTCTTTGAACAAATCTGCAGATATTGGACTCAAAACAAGGCTGCCCACACAAACAAAAATGCACTTGATTCAGGTAGTTCATCGAATGAATGTCTAGATCTTCTGGTGTATAGGAGACTCTGCAAAAATAAATAGTTTCTATTAGTTTTTTACTCTTATTTTAAAACTTTCCATAAACACCGGCAGTAGGTAACAGTATCATAGTTTTTTAAATGATAAAAAATTTCAAACATTAAATACAAGTAAAATGCATGAAAAAGTAATAAATATTTGAAACCAGATATCATGTTAAGTATTGAAACAGTTGATACGTCATGTATACATGTACATATAAATTAGTTCCACATCAGACTCTATTTTCTGAAAACGATACATTCTTTTGTCGAATAGTTCAGAAAACTTTTTCAGTTATCTTTTTACACTACATTGTGTATTTTATTTGATGTGGGAATATAAATTTTATACCTGTCACAGAGTATTCCCTATGACAGTGCACTAAATGAATGTTTATGTTGAACGGAAGTAGTAAAAGGTGCAACGTAGTGACGGTTGTTGTAGTTGAAGGAAAGAATACATTATTTTTAATAACCTCTGTTATTGTGTTGGAGTTAATCTATAAGTATATTGTGACAATACCCATGTAAAAAAAAACGCATTTATCTTTTTTTTTTACCCGTTAACCCTTTAAATTCTTGTAAGCACTGATCAGTTTCTTTTTACTTGTTCCACTACTTTTGATTCCGTATTTTCTATAAACTATATTTAGCTGTAAAAGTTTTACCTCTTATAAAGAGCATAAAACGATATATTTTTTGGTCTTAACGGTATAAAAATATGTCAGTCGTTTATTTTTTTGTTAAATTTTAAAGTTAGTGGGTTTGTCATGTGACTTGGATAAAATTTCACGTACATTTAAAGAAATAACTTTAAGATACAGGTTTAAATGAGCATTTAAGTGATAATGAAACAGCTTTTAAATGCTTTTTAATTTACGTTGTTTTTTTTTTTTTTTTGGAAAATAGTTAGATGATGATTTGAAGGAAAGTAGAATGACAGTCTGATGACATCATTAAGAAAAACTATATAGCAAAATAATCAAAAAACTTTTTTTCGGAATTGAATTATTAATAAACATGTTAATTATACTCTCTAGATATTTGTTACCCATTTCTCTGTTTGTGAAGACTATCAAGTAATGTATGGCTTTTTAAAAATTATGCACAGTATTAAAATAAAGAACCTGTTATCTTTCTTGACTGAAGATTGGGGAAGTGATTTTAGTTACTGGGTTCAACATCTAAAAGATTAAGCTGCTAATTCATGACAAATTTCTAAATTTTAATTAGTTTGAAAAAAAAAAAAGAAGATATTTACAGTGCAAAACACCAGCTAAGACTACAAAAATAACAACAGTTACCCATGACTTATTACAGTCCTAGCCGCCAGCTCTGCCAATGTAGGAAAAGGAAATGTTTCACTTTTATCCTTTATAACTGAGCCCATGACAAAATTGTTGTTACTGAAATCCACTGTGTCAAAGAACTTGCTTAGCAATGTTCCAGGAAGAAATTCCAGACGATTGTCAGGCAAAAAGATATTCTGCAACGTCTTTATAAAAGAAGTTGATTCAGGTAAATGCTTGATTTGATTGTGGCCCAAATTTAAAGTAAGAAGCTTCTGAAACTAAACAAAAAACAGTTTAAAAAAAAAAAGAAATTTTTTATTCAAAAAGTTAAAACACACAATAGTATTTATACAACCATTATTGGCAGTTATGACTTAGTGAAGTAAAAATTATTTAATGTAATCATTGTAAATATAAGTCCCCATGGTATTCCTATTCTATTACAATTAATTTCAAAATAGATTTTATAGTAATGGTATAAAAAATATTTTATTGATCATTTTCAAGTCATCTACTAAAAAAAAAATTAATTATTTAAATGTATAATGTTTTAAAAAAAAAATGTCTAGAGACCTAACAATTGAGATTAATACTTGATGATAAACTATTTTGGGAAGAAGGGAAGTAATGAAGATTTTATGAAAATAAATGTATTGACCATATGCACGCAGAAATAACAGATTAGAGAAATCTCACTACATTGCACCTTGGTCATATCCAGTGGTAAAAACTGTATTTCATTATGCCTCATGTCTAAATGCACCAAGTGCTTCCTTATGTCACTCTTACAAAGAACAGGAGGAAACACATTCAGTTTGTTGTTTGACAAATTTAAAGTATGTAAACCGATCAGTTGGCTGAAAGACTCTGGCAGCTGCGATACACAATTATCACTTAAATCCAGAACTCTTAGGTTTTTTAGTGCTGTTATCAGTGGACTAACACGCTTCAGTGAACAACTATTTACCTGTGAAACAACATACAATTTAATTAGTAAAGTTTAGGGGGGAAGAAAACAAGAAATCAATTTTATACTACCTCAAATTCATTAGTGATGTACTAAGCCACAAATGAGACAAAGTGCATCAATGAATTTGAGGATTTTAAGCTAGTAGTCACTGACATTGCAATCAATTTATGATTTTGGCAAATTTTTATAGCTGTGCACAGTTTGGCACGCATGCTTGATTTAGATTATGAGCTAGTTTGAAATGACTCTTTTAATGTTGATATTGGTGCAGAGCTAATGCAATAAATAGTTGCTGTGTTTGCTAAGTACGAGATTTTAAAATAAAAGTCTTGCTGCACAGAAATTATAAGTTTCTGACAGTTTTATAATTCTATAATCAAAATTAACGTTTATGTTTAATTGATGTTTAATACATATAAATTGTTATGATAATAATAAGATATTTATATTATTATGTAAGTTACTGTCTACTTAAAGTAAACAATCTTTTTTTCTTTTAATGTAATAATCATACAAATTAATATTACATGTACTAGCATTTGTTACTTCCGTGATTTATTTCACATGATTTTCAATAATAATACATGTATATAGTTTTTTAAAACATTTAATGTGAATTTTATTTACACTACAGAACTTTGGCTTAATAATGAGCCATTAAAAAACAGAAAAAAAAAATATTTACCATTAGTTCCTGTAATGATTTAGGAAAACAGCTAGGGTATTGAGATGGTGAAGCGACATGAAGACTTGTTATTGGTTTTGCCATGTCCTTCGCTGATGCTGGTGAGAGTGTGCTTAAAGCCTTCTCTGAGAAAGGTTTTCCTTCTGCAGCAAGCTTTATAATTTTAATGAAAACTGACAATTGATTTGGATCAACCTATATTAGAAGAATCATGTCGGAATAAGTTATGAGCAGTTTAATGAATATCACATTCAAGTTCTATAAAAACAATTTTTAACAATATATGATTTAATAAGCTGACAGACTACAAAGCGTTTTAAGCCAGACTATCCTAACCCAAATCTTGGGCCAGACTAGCCTAACCCACATCTTGGTCCAGACTAGCCTAACCCACATCTTGGTCCAGACTAGCCTAACCCACATCTTGGTCCAGACTAGCCTAACCCACATCTTGGTCCAGACTAGCCTAACCCACATCTTGGTCCAGACTAGCTACACCGCCGAATTTTCGTCCGCCGTAAATCCGCCAAAAGATATGCGGCGCGCCTCATTAGCCGCCGTATTTCGTTCGCCATTATATTAACTGTCGCATTACTTAATCTTGTTGCACATGACCTTGCTGACCATATCAGTTCTGTCTTGAAAAGCTTTTCTGTTGATCACAAAATACTAGCTGCCATGATGGTGCTGCAATTATGATAAAGACTTCAAAGCTTTTGAAGGTTGACTCTTATCAGCACTTTACAGCACACGTATTGCACCTTAATACTGCCGACAGCATCAATAAAAATGAAGAATTTCAAAACCGCATTTATAGAAGACGATGCAGCATTCACAGAGGATACAGAAATGATACAGACCCTCAAAGAAGGCATGTCTTAAGTGTGTGAATTGCTTCTTGTAGATGATCAGCTCAGTCCATCAATAATGGATGCCTCTGAGAGCAGCAATAACGCCATCAATGACAGTCATAGACACAATGATAAATCAATAAAGGCATCATGTCCAACGCGTTGGAATTCAACATTGATGATGATTCAGTCTATTCTTGACTTTAAAATATGATGATGATGACAAAATACGAATGATCCAGCTGTCAACTCTCAACCAGCTTGACCATCGATTTCCTGTAAATGATCACATTAAGCTGCATCAGCTGCTTGATCCAAATTTCAAATCATTGATTCCACGTTCAGAAGCAACCACGATTCTGGAGAACGCAATACAGTCAGCAATGGCCCATGGATTCATCATGTCTAAAGCTGATGTATCGCATTTGCAGCTAGTTAGTGAACATGTTTCTGAAGAAAGCTGATGAACTACATCGCGTTTATTTTATTCATGATAATTATAAACTGATATTTTAAGTGCTTATTAAGGTATTAAGTGACAGAAACTGAATGTATGGAATGTATTCATGTACTGTATTAGTAGGACAGCATATAGGCCTACAACTGTTTATTTCTGTTGTTTTAAATAATAAAACTTTTCCCCAAGTATTGTAAAATTGTTTTATTGCTGAAGTTTTATCAATTCAATATTTTCTAGGCGTCAGTCGAATTTTAGCCAAATATTTCGTAATCTGGCAAAAATCAGCCGCAAATGTCAATTTACTCAATATATGGTCAAATTCGGCTATGCTGGCTATCAGCCGAAAAATTATGTCAGCCAGCCGAAACTTTAAAAAAAATTCGGCTGGCAGGTCTAAGACTAGCCTAACCCACATCTTGGTCCAGACTAGCCTAACCCACAACTTGGTCCAGACTAGCCAAACCCACATCTTGGGCCAGACTAGCCTAACCCACATCTTGGTTCAGACTAGCCTAACCCACATCTTAGGTTAGACTAGTGTGACTAAAAATGCTTCTTGCATAAATGTGTATAAATAAATGAAGTATTCTACCATTGTGCTAACCAAACTATTCCATGTTACGCCATGGCTACAGAAACATTTAATGCCATCAGCAGTCTACAGACTGTCCATGTATTCTCACTGTTTGATGCCATCAGAAGTCTACAGACTGTCCATGTATTCTCACTGTTTGATGCCATCAGAAGTCTACAGACTGTCCATGTATTCTCACTGTTTGATGCCATCAGAAGTCTACAGACTGTCCATGTATTCTCACTGTTTGATGCCATCAGAAGTCTACAGACTGTCCATGTATTCTCACTGTTTGATGCCATCAGCAGTCTACAGACTGTCCATGTATTCTGACTGTTTGATGCCATCAGAAGTCTACAGACTCTCCATGTATTCTCACGGTTTAATGCCATCAGCAGTCTACAGACTGTCCATGTATTCTCACTGTTTGATGCCATCAGCAGTCTACAGACTGTCCATGTATTCTGACTGTTTGATGCCATCAGAAGTCTACAGACTGTCCAAGTATTCTCACTGTTTGATGTCATCAGCAGTCTACAGACTGTCCATGTATTTCTCTGTTGATGCCATCAGCAGTCTACAGACTGTCCATGTATTCTCACTGTTTGATGCAATCAGAAGTCTACTTTCAGTGTCGGCTAGCCTTTTCAGGTCCCCATCATCAATGTCTGGTGGCTATTTACACAATTGATGACAGCAGTCTACAATCTCTTTGTTCCACATTATTTCCTAATATCTTACAAATACTCTGTCCATTGCCAACAGTCACATTTGTCGTTGTTCTTTAAACACATCTTCCATTGCAACTAGTTTTCATTTCACATTTCTAAAAAAAATGGTAAGTCAAAAGCTATGAAAAAGAATACAAGTATACCCTGCTTAATGCTGTGGATAAGTTTCAAGAAATGACACAATGGGACAGTGTTAATAAATGACCAATAGCATTAAAGCATAACAACATTAAGCTGGGTATACTAGTATGTGTATACACATATATTCAATTATGTTTCCAGTATCCACAGCATACTAGTGCATTTTGTGGTTAGTACAATATCTAGTAGACTTTATTTAAGTCAGGGAACTTCTTTAAGCTGGTTGAACCAAGAGTTGTTGCCAAATCTGAACAAGAATACTCCCTGCACTAACTGTTGGTTGAATCCAGTGCCTAAAAGTAGATAAGTGAGAATTAATATATTTAAGATTTAACAAAAAGTTATACAAAATTAAAGACTTACTTTATTAAATGATATATCATCTGGTGGAGATAACAGACGAACTGTAGCTTTACCTTCATGAACAAATTTTGAAAATATCTGTTCAACATTCTTTTCAAGCTTCAAGAAAGATAGTAATTGAAAAATTATCAATTAACTCATTGCTGACTTAATTTTTTTGGGTTTAGACCAGATAAATATTTTGGTGTAAAAAATAACAACAAAACCATAACAATATATCATTTTAAAGGAAAATAGTTATAGTTTACAAAGATAGCAAAGTTTTCATTAAACTGTAATTTGAAAATAAAAAAAATTATATATATATATTCAAAGGGCAGATAATTTTCAATAGAAATACATGTAGTTAGTTTTCAGCAAGTTTTTTCTAACTATGATTTCAACAATGCGCTAATGTATCGTAGTTTTGTAAATCACATTCAATTTCCTATACATTGCATTTTATTTTATCAAATTATATCAGAAATTGGCAAAGTTATGTGTTTTAAATTTTAATGTTAAAATTTTAAAAATCTAAACTTGGTGGAGGGGGGGTCTGTTAATTTAATAAAGAAAAATACAGATAGACATTAAAAGTCATACATTATTTTATAGTTCAATGTCTCAAGAATGTCATTATCTTTGTATAGGAAAAAGCCAGAAAATCCTGTCAAACTAGTATCAATAGTTCTGACATAAAAGGAAGCAAAATAATTAGAAATCTGTCGAAAGGAAGATCATTAAAAAGGACTTAAAATTAAGTATTAGTAACGTAAAACAAGAATCAGAATGAAAAGAAACTTAATAATAGTGATAATAGGACTATTTAGTAAAATGGCTTTTGGCACTGCTAGATTTCTTCTCTGAGCTAATGGTCCTCAATGAGTTAATAAGTAAAGATAAAAGATTTAAAGTAGTACAGCTACCTTAAAGTTAAGATGTTAAAAGCTGTGGGGGCTAGCACAATGTACACCGACCTAAACTTTATCCCAACTTATCTGAAATCAGGTGGACTAACAAAATTTGTGGGGCAAAATCAACAGGATTCAGGAGTAGAAAATTTAGATGACAACTGTACATTCTATCACAGTGTCCTTAGTAGTGATGTTCCAAGAACAGACCATCCATGCTTACAGGTACCCAACATGCAAGTACAAGCATATGTACTCCAGTAGAACTCAAGCACAGGTACTTGGTAAAACAAGTACTAAGAACCCAATTTCTGCTCTATAGTCCCCCTCATCTGCATAAAGCAGGATAAAATAAAACATAAACAAGCATACAATAACTTGTCTAATTTTTAGTGTTAGTTCAATGAATTTTAGTAGTTGAATGAACTACATTAATAAATTATCAAATTTAACCTAGCCTACAGTACAATAAAAAGTGAAGAAAGATCCCTTTCTTAAAAGTTTTTGTATTAATTATTATTAGCCTAAAACAATTGCTCCATGCAGATTATCATAATATTAATGGCTTTACTTTACAGATAAAAAAACTATATTGTTTATACTTTATATTAGAATGGAGCTCAACAACTTTTACAACTTGTGGCACACTAAAAGTCTTTTAAAAACTCAGGGGCATACTTATTCAAATTAGGATCTCTGTAATAAACAGGGAAGGGGGCTCAATTTTCTAATACAATGTTAGATCGGGGAGTGGATAATTTTTCGATTATCTTTGCCTTATAACCTATACATGAATGGCCATTAATAAGAAAAAGCGGACATGTATTTTTTAATTAAAATAAAATGAACATTATTTATGTATTTCAAATTGAAATGTAATGTGATTGTTGTGTGTTTATTGAACACAATATTTGCACATTAAGCTCATTTTTCAAAGTTCAATATCAGTGTCTTTTAAAAATGATCGCTCATTGTTTTTGATATAACAGCATAACAAAATTAGTATTATTAACTAACCAAATAGTGTGTTCCACTCCTGTTTTGGGAAGTGCAAAGCAAAAGATAAATCCTTCCATCTTTATGCCCAGGTTTGCGGCCTACTGACACATAAGTAAATGCAGAGCGACCAGGCTTTCGAATATTGAGAACAGGCAGAAGTCTATTTGTAACCTGAACTTCACATTTAAGCCTCATTTGTGTGGTCTATGTGATCAGACCTGTCTAACTTGGCTTGGCATTTAATGATTTATTCTCAATAATGACCGTCACTCAGTCAGTGTCAATAAAGTTTTAAGAATGAAGTTTAAGATGTCGTGCCTCTAAATACACTCATCTTTACAAATTTTATTACGCGTAATATGACAATATGAAGTTATTTTCTTAAATTTACATCGATAGTCGTTTAATATAAATACTACGGTAAAAAAAAGAAAGTAGAAATGTGATAAATCCCAAAACAGCGAGAAAGTGAAAGTTTAGTTGAAAACAAATTTGGCGGGGTAGCTAACATTTGTAGTAGAATTTTAGCAGTTAAAAAAAATTGGAAAACTTCACTGACCTATTCATTTTTTCTGGACATCTCGTTTTTTTCGAGATTCCGACGACAGCTGAGCGAAAAGGAAGTACTTAGAATAAACAAGACTGCATCAATAATTTTAACTTATTAACTTTTATTTAATAGCTTTTTCGTTTATTATTATTATAACATCTGACGACGTTTTAGCGCACTGCTAAAATGTCTGAGTCTTACGGTAAGACATTATTATTTAAAATTAGCAGACAGGGGAAAACTTGGCAAAACTGTCCAACAGTTATCAGTTATGACTTATGTCAATGTAAAATGTTGATGCTTAAAAAAAAAGTTATAAACAAATATATGACATCCATTTAGAAAAGGGTATACTATTCTCTTACTTCATCGTATTAATTTTAAAAAGTTCCGTTTCCATTATGTCATTTACTAGTACTACCATTTTTAAAAGTGACTAATGATTACTAAGTCTAGTAGCAATCCAATAAATGCCCAATCAGCTATCACCAAGTCCAAGTCAATGGTCTGAATGAGTCAATTATTGGCATTCACACAATGTCAGCAAAGATCATATCAATGATTATGTTATGATAGCTTGTGATAAGTGTACTAGAATGTATAAAATGTGATTTTTTTTTCAGTTGTCTCATAATTATATGTGCAGAATGGATTCTTACACTACACATCTTAGTCTTAGTTAACTAGGACTTTCGGAAAATTCTAAGCATAATATTTTAGTGTATGTATCCGACTAATAGTTAATATTTTTGTGAATATCTAAGCAGAAAAAAAAATTATTGTGTAAGCACTGCTGCTGAAGGTACCGCCATTAGCCATTACACTACAGGCTACTCCAGTATGAGATGAGCAGTTAGCTTAGCCTAACTTAAGGGCATTGTCAGCTTAAGTTCAGTTTTCAAGCAAACATAGGGCTGGCCTTTTTGCCAGGGAATAGCATTCTAGAATCTAGATAATGATAGTCTCTGTTAAGGTTTCTAGAAATATTGGTGAATTTATTCCTTCAACCTTTAACAGTTTGTCTTTGTTATGTTTGTGTAAAAAAAACTATTCTAATTAATGCATGAAGCTAAGCTTGAACACAGCAAGAAAAACAGAATATTTTTGTATTGGTTTGGGGGGGGGGGGGACTATGACATGGATTTTTTACTGAAATGCAGGCTATCTTCATATTTAAACAAACATGATTACACATTTTGTTAAACATGCATTAAAAGCATTTCTTGTGGCATTTTACTGTTTTAAATGCATTTTTAGATGAGGGTTTTTTAATTGAAAATTCCTGTTTAAACCTTTTTACTTTTATTTCTTTTAGAATTTCTCTTCAAATTTTTAGTCATTGGAAGTGCTGGGGCTGGCAAGTCTTGTATTTTACACCAGTTTATTGAAAATAAATGTAAGATGAATTTCACCACTTTTAAATGTATTTTAATTTGTTTTAAGAATATTATATTTTTTTATCTATCATGTATGAATATATTTCATATGAAAATTGATACATTTTTCTTCTAAAATCGTTTTTTCATTTTCTTTAACTACCTTGTACAAATTTATTTAATATGAATATGCGATTGTGTTGTTTCATAACATAATGCATTCATGAAAACTTAAAAAATTCAACTTTGATTTGACTGTACCACAGTTAAACAAGATTCCAATCACACAATTGGGGTTGAGTTTGGCAGTAAAGTTGTAAATGTAGGTGGGAAAGCAGTTAAATTGCAAATCTGGGACACAGCTGGACAAGAAAGATTCAGGTAAAGTTAGTTCACCTTTAAAAAAAAAATATGAAAAATCTTTGCCTCTACTACCATTGTTACTTTGTGAACTGGTAAAACAATATTGCACTATCATTTGGGTTACATATTATGCAGGTTTCTAGAAGTGAGGTTAAACTCTTACTGCTTATTCAAAAGATTTCTTTGTCTTGCATTTCTCCTAAGCTAATTGAAAATATTGTCTTTGTTGGTACCATGAGTAATGAACTCTGCCCTTTTATTCAGGCTCCATATAATGTAAATGAGTCTATGATTTTGGCAGAAAAACAACTAGTTGAGTATCTATGTGTAAATAAAATCTTTAGCTCTTATTTTGATTCTCCCTAAGAACTTAGACTGCTCATTGTTTTTGTTAACTGCCTAGATTCATTCAGATAACAAGAGCATACACCTTGCTAGAAAAGTATAGCACAAAATGGGAGGGACAAAATGTATTTCCCCATAAGAGTTTATTTGACTATTTACATGTTTTAACTTTTTAAAACTGTTTGGCTTATGTTTGTTTGTTTGCTTTTTTTTTTTTCATTTGTTCATTTATTTTTAAACCATTGACTAGTTTTGAAGTGGTGCATTTAGGTTTTTATTACATAAACTTGATAAAAGTACAACTGTCTTGTTTAACTTAAAACAAGTATCAGCTTATGATCACATAGTGAACTCATATGTTTGAGAGTCAACAGATGTTTTCCCATATGTATACTTGATAAATAATACAATTCTAGTTTGAACCCTTAAAATTTTCAAAATGGAATCTGTGTAGAAGTTTTTTCAATTTTAATATTTTTTATGTATTTTCTAGTTATATGATGATGATGATGATATATATATAGCTTCTAAAGATGATATACTTTAAATATAGGTCAGTCACTAGAAGCTACTACAGAGGGGCTGCTGGTGCCTTGTTGGTCTATGACATCACTAGGTAAATAGTCACAGAAGTAAAGTATGTAGTGTGATATAAAATACTTATAAATAATGCTAGTGTGGACTCTGCAGTCGAAGAAAAAGAAATTGAAATTAAAAATAGAATTGAATGATTTCACATGCCTGCGATTGAACTGTCACCCAAAGAAAAATAATAAAGAACAAATGATAAGTTTTTTAAGTCTATTAAGTTTATGTTTTTGTTATTGAACTAAGAGAAGGGTCTTTATCATTTTTGTTTATTTTCAAATATTGTTGCCATATCTCTGTATTTCTCGCATATTTGTAAAAAAAGTTTTATAACATTATTAAAGAACTGATTAGTGGACATGTGGGAAATAAATGAATGCATGTAATTTATATTCTGTGTTCATGAAATACATAATAATTATACATTCAAGATAGAATTATTTTATTTTTTTTATGTTCAACAATTATGTAAAGGTTTTGCAGAGTACAGCTAGTAAATTATAAATATATTGAATTGAATATTATTATTAAAATTGATTTAGCTTAGAGTTCAAGATTTACTTTCTTTTTGTGACTATGTTTAAAAAGTAATTTTGATTCTGTTTAGCCGTGAAACATATAACGCCTTGACCAATTGGCTTACTGATGCAAGAACCTTGTCCAGTCCCAATATAGTCATTGTGCTAGTTGGTAACAAGAAAGATCTAGAAGCAGAACGTGAGGTGACATTTATGGAGGCAAGCAGATTTGCACAGGAAAATGGTATAACCTACTTATTCATTAATAGTATATATAACCTAAATGAAATTTTAAAATATACATACAAAGCAAATGTCTCTATTATATTCCATAAAAACTGGTAAATACTGATCAATAATTTAAATAAAGTAATTTCTATGTTTTAATAACTTAGCTTGATTGTTTGGAAATAAAGATTTCATTACTGTATGTTGTCTTTCAGAGTTGATGTTTTTAGAAACTAGTGCTCTCACTGGCGAAAATGTGGAAGAAACATTTTTAAAATGTGCACGATCTATTCTTACTAAAATAGAATCAGGTATGCTTTTTAAGAAATATTTTTCAGAAAAAAAAAAACTATAATATAAATTTGTATTATTAATTTGATAGATAGCTCTAAATTTGTGACTTAAGTAATGGGCTAATATTTTTTATTTCCACGCCATTACAAGCTTGTGTCATTGTCACTTCAGTAACAGTAACAATGTTTAAAGAATTTATTTTTATGTCTGTCATTTGAATTTTGCATTAATTTTTCTATCATCTTATGAGGTAGTAAATGTGTAAAAAAAAAATGTATTCTTTTACTTATTCATGTATCAGCTGTTCTCTTCAACATGTGAACTTGGCCCAGAGACACTGGGCTCACATTAATGTATGCTAATTGATGAGTAAATTTGTAAAAAAAAAACAAAAGCTTTGCTATCATCATCATCTTCTTCTCAACAGGTGAACTTGACCCTGAGAGAATGGGTTCGGGTATTCAGTATGGTGATGCTCTTCGCAGAATGCACAGACAAGAAAAATTGCAGCCTAGAACTAGTAGACCTGACTGTGCTTGTTAAGATTTTGTGGATAATGTAAAGAGAGCTGGGGTGGGATCTGTTTATATGTATGTATGGCTAAGCAAGATGCTGAAGTGGTGAAATATTTATGTTTTTTTTTTTTTTTTGTGTTTTTTTAATTTAATTATTAAATCGGAAACAGGTTGCAAGCTAATTTGTTTAGTGCAGCATTTTTTAAGCATATGAGTGAATACACCAGTAAGCTGATAATGATTTGTTGCAACTTTTGAGGGACCTGGGGAAGATTGATTTGTTGCATTCATTCTGGGATGTTTTTTAAGATAACCCATGTGATTAATAAATGATTTTTAAGGTATTTAATATTTTGTGTGTGCATATACAAGATTTATTTCAATTTATATAATTTCATATTTGCAGCTTACTGCATTTATTGTAGAGAACATAAATAGATAATTTTGGGAAAAAGCAAGATTTTTGGTGCGTTATTTGGAGATCTGATATTTTTCTTATACTGCTGATTAAATTTTTTTTTTTTTTTTTTTTGTTAAAAATAGTTTTTTAAATAAAAAGTCCTGAAAATATGATAGGAGATTTTCTCTTTAAAAATTAAATATTCAGATGAAATTGAAACATAGAGCAAAAAATGTCTGCATCAGTGCCCATCTGCATCCTTACAACCTAGACGAGATAAATCACTTTTAATAATCCAAAGTGTTTTTGCATTTATTTAATTTTTTTGTTTATTTTTACAGTCATCTTAGTGTAAGAATCTATTTAACACTTTAAATGTGTAAGTGAATCTGTGTTAAATTATAATTAATTGTGTTTTAACACAATTACAACCATATTAGTGCTAATTCAAAGATATTTTTTTTTAGCAACCAGTTAAGCTGATTCACTTAAATTGGTTGTAAATTTATACAAAATCTTACAATGTTCTCAACTACATCAGTCCTTGTTAATATTATTCAAAGCTGAATTATAGCGAAATTTATATGATATTTAGATATGATTTATGTGATAAGCTAGTAATAACTTGTACACTATTTTCAAAATGAGTGAATCATGGATCAAAATGTAATATAAGTAATTCAATGACTATAATTTTTTGTTTGTACATACTTTCCTTATTTTGTTAATAAGTACATTGTAACCTGCTGCACAGTGAAAACCTCCACAGTACAAATATCGTATTTTTGAAACTGGTATCTATTTATAAAGTCCAGGGTCCGCCATATATGAATCTTAAATTGAATGTAAAATTGTACAAAGGTTTTAAAGTTATCACTACTATTATCTTCCTTTCAATGACCTTGATTTAATGAAGAAAGATATAATATTTTTTTAATATACATAATTTTACAATCTAATTTACAAAATCGAGTTTTTTTTAAATAAATATTTAAATACTGTTGTAATCAGAGTTTCATTTTCAGGAATTATATCGTAATAAGCCTAGACCATATAACAAGAAATGTTTTCAGCAAAATAATTTGTGGGGATACTTCTTTTATTTAAATATTTTACTGCTATTTCAAATAACATTTAAGTTTTTTTTTCTTGAGATCAGAGTTAGATTTTCAGCAAAATATGTTTCATTTTTTTAAAATTGTGAAATTGTTCATTGTGTAATTTCTAAAGTAGTTATTAGACAAAGCAGCTTGTTTGTTAAAGACAAAATCAAAATGCCATTAATGCCCATTATCAATGAATCATTAGAATCTTTTAAACTCTTTTTTTTTTTAAAGGACTAGTTGATATGATGTGTAGAATTCACCTGTAATGAATATTAATGTTTTATGACTATAGAATCATTTTTATTTATATATCATTTAAAAAAAACAAAATCAACATTCCTTTTTTTTAATTTTGCTGTATGTGGCTTTTTCCAGTAATATATAATTTTTTTTCACTTACCTGTATTTATTAATATGAATTTAATTTTTTGTCTGGTCATGTTTTTTTTTTTTAGACAACATAATTCAAGCTCCGACCAAGCAAAATTACTGTTTGCTACTACTATTTGTCTTTTTCTTTTTGTTTTAAGAATAATATTTTCTGACGGAAAACATGCTAGACCAACATTAAATTGTTGAATGTAAAAAAAAAAAAAAATTCTGAACTTATCTGTAATACATGTAACAGTGTTGACCTCTTCTGACCAGTATCTTTCATCAAAGGGTTCTGTAACCATGAGACAATCATTACAGGACTGGTAACAGCTTGGAATCACAATGCCACCTGTCATTATAGCCACCTGACATTGGGACAAAGTAATTAAATTAAAGGGTAAATTACAGAATCCTGGGATGAACTCCTGTAATGGAACCATATTGACATGTCAGAAATTTATTAAAGCTTTAATAGCATTCCACTTAACAATCGACTTGAAATATATATGAACTGGAGTCTTGATATATATATATTTCACTATTTAGTCTTGATAGATTTAATAAGAGCCTAATTATTCACAAAGTAATAAATAGCAAGTATAAAATGATGTACAGCAGTTATGAGACTCATGACATTACGGAAGTTAAGGACACATTCAATAGCTGTAAATAAAGAATGTTTACATGTGTTCTAGAAAAATTTATTTATTTTAAATAAATGTACAATTTTTATTATCATTCGCTTAAGTGTTGATTATTTTATGTTGTTGATTTTTATTTTGGTATGATAAACATAATTACTTTTTTAACTTTAGGTCTTAATATAATGGGCTAGAAAGTTCAGTGAAAGAGTATTATATCACCATAAACCAGGGTTTTGCTTGCTGAGCAATTTGTGTGTGTTCACTACTGCAAATCAAAACCGCACCTTGTTTTCGCACAATTTATGCTCATCTTGGTTTTGTGATTTTCAAGTTGTTTTTTTTTTTATTTACCCCATATACATTTTGTATTCATTTGACATAGGAATGAAAACTATTTTAATGTGACAATACCTGCCACTATCAAATCTGCACTCAAACTAGTCAGCTTTTTGTTTGGAAACCATAAATAAATAATTTAAGATATATCACAAGCACATTAATGGTATTTCAGATTTTAGCCAGGCAAAAAACAATAAATGCCTTTAACAATGTTTGAATACAATACAATATTTTTATACACAATAGTACTTATCCTTCTAAACTACAACTGTTGAAATAAATATTAATAGTCATAAAATAGAAGTTATCATATTAAACAATTTTCTGAAAAGGTTTGTGTTAAGCCTTCACCGCTCATAAAACTTCCGCACAGAAGAAAACCTCTCCACAGACACGAAACTACAACTTGAAATAGCACCTCAGCTGACCCTAAATAAGACTATTTTTAATTTCTTTCTTTTGGCACAAGATTGTTCCTTTTAAAACGAGACTACAGTTTTCCAGAAGCCCTTTGATAAAGACTGAGAAAAAAATAAAACAAATTGGTTTATGTTTATCTACATTATTATCATCAAAATAAGATATTACAGAAAATGTTAAACACTAATTAATTTGTGTAAATTTGCTAAAACTCAGTAATACTAATGCTTTGATCGATCGATAGGGTTTATGGATATTGTACATAGATATTGACAAGCAATTATTTTTCTTGCAAATATTCATATATCAGATAATTTGTCTTAAAATTTATGTAGTTTGTTTCTCTGTAAAAATCCAAGTCTTTCGATATCTTTTTAATGTAATTTTAAACATGTTCTGTAATTGCATTAAAATCTATTAGTATAGTATAATATTTGTAGATTCACCAGACATCCAAAACTATTCTGGAGTCTCTTCAAAATGTCCTGGATATTTGTCCAATGATAACAACTTTTTTCATGATTCTCCAGGTTTTAAAATAAATATGGCCCAGTCCTGGTTCTAAAATAAGAGTAATAAATATGGTCTAGTCCTGGTTCTAAAATACTAGTAATAAATATGGTCCTGTCCTGGTTCTAAAATACTAGTAATAAATATGGTCTAGTCCTGGTTTCAATGTGTATAGATTTTCTTTTCTTTCATTCATAGCAGCATTCATACTATAAATGCTTAAACTTTCATTGTGTGCTGCAGGATCTCAGTATTGTAAATTCCCATATACAGGCAACAGCAGGATAAAATTTTCAGGATAAAATACCCTCTCTTCATTCTATGTTGAGAGTTGCTCATTTCCAGTCAAAGAGGCTATGGTCATAGAGACATCAATTTTATTTGAATTATTTGTAGAGTCGGTAAAATGTAGAAAAAAAAGGAATATGTCACAGTAAACATATTTTATTGATAGAAACAAATGTACAAAGTGATTAGAAAAAGTCATATTTACATTTCAAATAATATTCAATCCATTATAAATTAAAATAGTAAATAATAACATTGTGCAAATACTATATACACCAGTGTATATTTTTAATATTAAAATTGAACGATAATAAAAATACAAAATATTTCTATTTGTGATGAAATGATTTTTGTGTGCTTTTTTTTTTTATTAAAATAATTTAGAAAAAGCTGGAGCAAAAAGAACTCTTTCATATAAGATTTTAAAAAAGTATATTTCTTAATCTCACCAGATTTTTAAATTTCAAGTTCTTTTGACAAATCATCCAAGTAAAGAAATCAAAACTCATTTCAAGATTTTAAGAATCCTTCAAAATTATTGTCTGTGTTAAGGTGCAACATTAGTGTTATTAACAATTTTATCAAATATTCACTATATTAGTGAATATTTATCTAAATATTTGACTGCTTATGGGGTAAACTCAAATAAAATTCACCAACGGAGCTAAATTTTAAAACTAAAATTTAATTAATATATAATAAACAAGGTACAGAATTTTTCTACTATTAAAATATGTTGTGAAAGAACATTAAGCAATGCACAAAGGACAGAATTAAAATCTATTCTGTAACCAAAAATATGCTAAGAATGACATAATTAAGATTTTAACAGATGAAAAAAAAGCAAATCCGGAAGGTTTTATTTTTAATATTTTTTCTTGAAAAAAAATGAACATATATTACAGAATATGTTTATTATTTTATTTCTGTAATTTTAATACTGCATTATTTAAAAAAAGAAACTTTTAAGTTAACTTAAATATCAGCAGTTTAAATAACTATTCTAAATTAACAGAAATGCTAACTTTTGATGTCCACTGATTTTTATTATTTAAGCATTTTAGAAAGAGAATAAAATAATTAATGGAAACATTTCTGAAATGATATATAGGCAATATCTTTTTTTCATTGAATCAAAAATATAAATAACTATTTCTTGCCTTCAATCGTTTAAACTAAAGTAAAAAAAAAAATAAGAAAAATAATGTTTAAATAAGGAAGTGGCTACGGTTCCAAGGAACAGGACTCCGTATTATTTTTTTTCGGGGTCCAGCTACAGATGCGCATGCACTGCAGACGGACTACTTATTATTGCATATTTTTTGTTTTCGGGGCTAGGGTTAGGAATAGGGTTATGATTAGGATTAGGGATAGGAGCCAATATCTATAGCCGGACCCTGAAAAAAAATATTCTGAGTCCTGCTATCGCGCATGCGCACATCTACAGCCGTAAAAAAATAAAGTCTGTCTAGAGCGCATCTATAGTTGGACCCCGGAAAAAAATAATACGGAGTCCCGTTTCTTGGAACCGTAGCAACTGCGTTTAAATAAATACTTATAACATAAAAAAAAAAGTTCAGCGTTAATTAACAGTCAAAATATACTAATCAACATGCACCACAAGACAACCCTGACGGTGCACACCAGGAATTGGAGTGGATCTTGGTATTACAGCTCGAGCAGAAAGAGCCCTTTCATAGTCTTTAGGTTCATAGCCATGAAACTGCTTGGAGTATTCAGACTCCCAAGAGTTGCTATCCTGACATCCAGCACGAGAAAGTTTGTCCAACAGTTGCTCTGTACTGCGAGTAACAGCACTCCTTTCTCTTTGTTTCTTCATGTCTTGCTCTCGCCTTACCTTAGCTTTCAATGCAGTGGGGTAAACCTTTCAAACCAAAAAGTAAGCAGAATTAAAATAACTAGAGTATTGAATTTTCCTAATTAATTAAAAAATGTTAATTAAGACAATAATTGACAATCATAACTTAGCAACCTACATCAACTAAAGCTTTAACATTATGGGTTCTGTGTGCAGATACAAGATCTTCAACATCTCCGATCCCATAGGAAATAAACGGTGGCCTTGAGCCCGATACGACTTTGCAAAGAGGTTTATGTTTACTTCCAGGTCTACTGAGATTGCTTTGACTGTGATGATCCTCTCTTTCTGCATCACTTAACCCAGTTAAAGGAGGAACTTTGATTTCAGATTGTGAGTTTACATCTGTTTTTCTACTTCTGACAGGTTTATCTGATATGAAAAAAGCACATTCTTCAAAGCTACTTATTAGGGAAAGAAATATTGAGATAATGAAATTAAAATAAAAATACATGCAAGATAATATATATGCATACAATTTATGCTAAAAACATTACTTACTATTATTTCCTGGCCTGGATTTGCCATTTGTTAAGTGTAAAAGCTGTTTTTTAGTTGCACCAGAATCCAAATGTTTCAACTTTGAATATGGCTTGTGTCGTAGGTTAAACTGTGAGAAACGCATGTCATCATCTTTTGACAGTTTTTCCTTGGTTTGTTTTGGCACACCTTCTTCTATATTCTCTTTGCCTTCTAGAGTTTTTAGACTGTTACAAGAATCTTTGTTGGTGTCAGTAAACTTTGTTTCCTCTGAATCCTTATCATTTAAATTCATAAGCCTGTCTTCCAGAGATACCTTTGCCATTTCTGGTATTTCAATAGTTTTACTGTCTGAATGTTTACTTTTTTTAAATGCTTCTAATTTTAGTTTTGACTCTGTAAGTATATCTGCCAATGACTGGAAATGTTCCTCAGGCTCTGTCAGCTTCTGCTGCTTGGGAGACTTTGATCCATCATTACTGTCACAAGAATTGACATCTTCTTCTTCACTGGAGTCACTCCAAATAAGTGGAGTATGCATAAACTCTCTATCTCTGCGCTGATGTCGCAAATTTAAATTCTCCAAATAAACATTTTGATGTTTCTTGATAATACATGCCTTAAACTGGTTTTGATATTCCGACTTTTTGTAAACCATTTTGAAATAACTTTAATATCTGAAATAAAGATTAAATATGTGTACATATTCGTAATGAATAATCTTAAGTTTTACAAGATAATTACTTAGTATTTAAGTTTATGATTTATTTCCAAGCAACACAATATAAATAATGGGACTTAAAATTTGTTCTTCAAAAGAAATTTGTCAGTATTCAATCAAAATAAGAACTAAGTTTAGCTGGCAGATCTAGCTGACTTTATGTTTTTCCATGGAAAAACTATTATCATTTAAGTTCATTAAGGTCAAAATGATACCAAAAATGAATGTGGTAGAAAGGCATACTGAAATAAAATCCAGATAAACAGGAGCTATAATTTAATTATTCTAACTATACCATTAAATGTACCCTTTTAATCCAAATCCTTATTTTATTATAGACAAATCTATTTTTTATAAGCTGTCTATTGACTACACTTTCTGTGTGTTTATCAGTTAATCTTGTAACTCATTTTCGGACCTGTTCTTATTTAGTCATGGGACGGATGGCTGAGTGGTGTAGAAACTGGACTATCAACCTTAGATTCCCGCAAGTCCACCCAGATTTAAAAGGGTACCTGACTTAAGTTGAGGAAGTAAAGGTGGCTGGGCGTTCAATTGCAGAGATTATAGATGAATTCTACACTTCATCTGCCCAGATAGTCAAACTTGACATGTGTGGATCATGCATGAAAATACACTAAATCTTGTAGAATTACAAAGCTAATTACTTTTCAGTAATGGCTAAAATGGGGGGAAAAAAGGATGGAGATTAGGATGTCAAAATAAATGTTGAAGTAAAGTAATGGTGCTTAAGCTATTTTCAGTCTTATACTAGCTAAATTAGTCTAAAGTGTGTACAAAAAACATCAAGGCTGCTTAATTCTTTAAAAAAAAAGTGAAAAATAAAAATTTTATTAAGACCATACAAATATGGGCAACCAAGCTAATATTTTATAAGCATCTAATGAACAGTGTGTTGTAGAACATGAGTTTGAATTCCTCTAGTACCAGCAGTGTCAGTTTTAAATTAGTTGCATTCTTGAGAGGTTAGAGTTATTGGGGAACGGAGGTCAATAAGTACATAAATTGTTCCTAAGAAGGTACAAAGCGTTTAAGAATTTCTTTGTGATTAGATGCTGTCGAACCAAACTTACTGATGCAATAAACCAGCAATTACCTGGTGATAAATTAAATGAAATAGTACTTTACAGCTCTCTATATGAATTTTAAATATACTAAATAAAACAAAAGTTACTTTTATAGTTATTACTGCATTATTGAAGGCAACCAGAAAAACAATTTTATTTTCTAAAGTTATTATAAATTATTTATGATCTTATTTACCTAAACTTCCTTGATCAAAATCATTGTAAACAAAACCATCAGCTATAAACTGTGGATTCTTACAATTTCCTGCAAAGAATAAAAACCCAATAATAGTTTAGAATAAAATGTTAAACAAACTTGTATATTGATTTATTACTCAGTTGTTTTTTTTTTTTAAATATTAGAGAGAAATGTAAGCAAAAATTACATTATATGTCTAATTCACTATTAAAATAACAGCAATAAAAATAATTACAAGCACAATAAAAATTACACTATATTGTAAATAAAAGCACAATAAAATTACAAAAAGGCCTAGATGTACAAAAATCTTGCATCGAAATTAATTATCATTTAATATACAAAAAGTATCTACAACAACATTCATAGAATATAAAACAAGCAATTAAGCCTGTTCCATTCTGGACACAGGACGTGTTAAAGCATTTTCATGTCATGTATCAGAACGTTTGTTGGCTTTCAGTAAATATTTGTAAATTTTGGAAATGTTTATAAATTCAATTGTGTAATGCATATATCTGTAAAAAAAATATTATAAAGACGTTTCTTTATATTTGAAAAAAAAATTATTTTCTCTTAAATCTAACTACAAGTGGTTTGTGGTTACTGAAATAGGACTCATAATTGAAAACATTCGAAATTGTAGTCATTTAATCGTCCGAAAACTCCGTCAATTGTTATAGCTCTGTTACTTTCAATTAAACTCAGAACACAAGCTTAATATTTCGTTCCGAGTTTCTTAATAAATCTTGGTGAAACTTCGTGCTGCAGTATTTCGCACCAAATGAATGGGTTATTGAACGTACAAGGTGTAGAATGGGGCCATATATATATAATATATAAGCCCCTTAGGAGCCCTGAAGCCCGGCCCTCAGAGGTCCTATCACTTGAAATGAACTTTCAATGTACACATGGCAGGCCAAGACCACCACAAAATGATATATACATCATAGGACTTATGGTTGCTGAGATATAGGGCGCTCCATTATTAATATGGCTTATATAGTAAAAACCGGTACTTTATAAGGCCCCTTTTACGGCCCTGAGAGGTCAGATCGCGAAATGGAAAAAAAGTCGTTTCTTGGCAGGCGAAGACCTACAAAATGATATATACATCATGGGTCTAGGACTTATGGTTGTTGAGATCTAGGGTGATGATGGACAGACAAACAGACAAAAGGCAGGGACAAAAGGAAACAAGAATGAGTTAAACTTTACCTCACCGTATTTAAAACTTAAAGCAGCGTCCCTCTGAACTATTGAAAAAAAATAATACATTGGAGTTAATGGAAGACTATGTCTTTCTGTAAATATTTTTACTTGAGAATATATATATATTTGCTTCTTTTTATTACTGTATTAAATAAAGGAAAACACAATTTTCTTCATTTACAGCACAGTGCAGGAATTCATTCTAACTTACTACAGACTACAGTCTTTCTTCACCACTTCGTGCTGACTAGCGATATATGTATATCTTGTATTGTGCATGCGTGTGTGTGTACGTTATATTAGATATAAATAATTTGTTTTAATTCATTTAAAGCCAGGAAGTCTTTTTTTCCTCTTATTTCGTTAAATATATTAAATAGTATTAGACTGTTTTGCATAGCAGGGATGGTGTACATGTACTTAATTGAACTCGAATGAGAACTACTCGTACTTGCACCTACTAGGTTTGATTCAATTCTAGGATTTGCTAAGTTCAATTTAAACGTTTGAGACATTAACATTTGGAATCTTTAATAATATTTGTTTTACTGTTATAATACTTTGCCCTCCCGTAGCAGCACATTATCTTACAAGTGGCATAAAATAATATGTAGATAAATAAATACCAACGCGTCGGGTGGGTGTGATGGACCCAAGAAGCAGTGGTTCTTTAAGTGTAGGTAGCGACCCATTGGTCCATTTAATCGGGGGTATATTCAATTAATATTAGTTGCTTTTCTTTTATCATTTTTTTTGTTCATTACTGGTGGGGTACCTAAACTGAACAGGTTTCAAAGTGGCAAAAGGTTTGAGAAACTCTGTAATAAAAGGGGGGGCTTTACGACATGATTTAGTGGATGAAGGGATATATAAATAAAAAGATTTTACTGTACTAGAAGAATTTGTTTTTGAACTATTCAACTTCTAGATGAAGAAATGTCACACCCACTATTTATTTTTTGTTGTCAAGTGTAGACAGAAATAAACTTGGGGAAATCTAAGAAATGTAGCACTAAGTTACTACCTTACAAAAAAAGTTTTGTCTTACAAAATGTCACCTGATTTTCGAGTGTAAAGGTTCGTGAGAGTCTCAGTGGCTAGTATCTAGAATTATATTAATTTGATTACTCTACTTTTCCCCCTTTCTCCCTACATAGATGATATAATGATAGTATTTTTAATAATTCTTCTTTACGTGCATTTCCTGAAGTTACTTTTATAATAATAAAGATAATGTTTATTTATCTCCCTTTCTTACCAAAGATTCTGTTAGTTTTTTACAAAATTTTTTTTATCCGTGAAAATGTTGGAAAAACGGATTGCTTAAAACTGATTTTCAAAAGAACAATGTTAGTTGAATTATCTTGAATCCAGTGTAACTTACAAAACTAAATGCATGTCCATAATGACTACAAAAAGATATTTTATTTCTCAAAATCAGAAAATATAATCACTAAAGACTGTGTCATCAGAGAATCAAAATATCAATGGGAGGGCAGGTACTAATAAAATTTCCCCCTCAAACATCAGTTGTATTTCTTGTCACACTTGAAGCTGCCTCAAAGCAGAAGAAAAGGCCACATCCCAGCTCTCAAATCCCTTCCTCAAATGGTTCTTGATTCAGGCCACCACACATTTAACCAAGATGGGAAAGAGACCTTTTGATTTGATAGCAAAAGGACGATCATGGTTTCAATGGTAGAGATTGCTGGGATTTATGTTCCTCCTGTTGGAAAGTTTTTTTCTAGTAGGTTTATCTTTTGTTTAACATTATTGATTTTCCAGACCAAATTCAAGCAACACCTCCAACTTGTAAATATTAATACAAATTAGGACACCTTCACATATATGTCATAATCATTAAATAAATTTTAAAACATAGATGAATAGTTTAATATTTTTAAGGTCTGTATGTTTTTATCTTAGTATTCTTTCCTGTAAGAGCTGTGTTATTCAAAATATAAAGCTTATCTATGTTTTAGTGATAGTTTGTGTGTTGTTTTTTTTATTTCCTATGTTTTATAATATAATCATATTTTTTTCATAGAGCAGCATAAATTTTACCCACTGTGCTTCTCATTAGTCTGTGAAGAAAGAAAAAATGTAGATGTGCAAGAGGTGCCTTTTACCTGCACTATATTATTTCATGTGACCAAAAAGCTCCTAAGAGGTCTGTGAATATATGAAACTTCAACATACACACATGTCTGATGATTTGAACTGTGTCAAAAAGCGATTTGGTCTGACTTTGTTAGAGCGCCATGTAGAACTGCTGTGCTGAAGTTGTGAGAAGCAGGTACGCTTTAAATCTCTAAAGTTCATATTGAGAGGAACAAAAAAAATTATCGATATGCTGTTCAAAAAATAAAATAAAAAGAACTAATAAACATAAAACGATAGTCGAGGTACTTTGTTGTTAGAGAATTTACAATGTTACGTTTTGGGGCTTCAAATAACTTTTTCACCATTCATAAAGTTCAGGGCAATAAAATTCATTTATCCATTTTTACGAAAAAAATTATACAATAATAAATGAATCAGATTACTGTTTCACTAATTGTTTATTTATTGATGATTACAGAATCAAATTGTTGTTTAAAACATTTACTGAATTAATATTGCTTGAACAAAAAATAATTCCATTATCTAAATGTCGAATATCTTTTATTATATTGTTAAGGTCCAGAGACACAGGAATGGATCTTAGAAAAGTAGTGTCAGTCATGTGGTATATTTACATCGTCATGTCCTGAGAGACAACTTTTATACCAAACTTATTGTCATCAACTATAGATATTTATGCAAAAAAGCTTGGGAAAACAGGTATATCCAGGTGAGGTTTTGTCAAAGGCGACCTTTTTTGACCAATCTTTTTTCTCATATTTGTACATTACTGTAACATTTTATTTCATTCAGTAAGAGGGTTAATACCATTATGTTGTAGTGTGATTTTAATTGGAAAATAAATGTTATTAATTTAATAAATAACTAAAACTTCTATAGCAGCATTTCTTTGCTTTTTTTCGTGCTCAGCTCAGATATTAGGTTTGAAAAATGTTTTGGTACTCCTCATGAAGTTTCTAAAGAAATATACTTATTTTCATAATGAACAAGTTTCCTTTCACTTGATAATAATGTGAGAGTTTGGTGATGTGTCACGAAGAACTAACAATTTAATTCAAAAGCGCTATTATATCATCAGACCTCTCCACAACCTTCCCCATCACCAGTCAGAACGTAGCTATATAGTAGATTATTTGGTTTTAATTTGCATTTATCTTTCGCATCCAGTCCTTTTTTAGTGCTCATATAAATGTGTTGTTTTTCGTTGATACTTCAACTTGAAACATCGCACTTGGCATAGCTATTCCTACATCCATTATTTTGCCCCAAAGTAATTGGAACATTTGAATAATGATCAACTACACTGCTGTCATCATCAAGATAATCCATAATTGATACCGTTGAATTGATTATCTTCAGAAAAAATTGTTAAATCTTGGCTGAGGAGATAGTAAACGGTTAAATGTTGGAATACATACTTATTATATTTATAATTATATGTAGATCACATTTTCCTCATGGTTTCAGGTATAATTATTATGCTAATGAAAAAAATATTTTTTTAAACCTTATGTGACAGCGTTTATTACTGTTTATTTTGCCTGTTTTTTAAATTTGCTTCTTTTTAAGATATTGTTTGAAAAAAAATGATGTCAAGTATATATAAAGGGTTATGGTGATTCTTTATCAACATTTTTTACTTCTTCAGGTGTTACAGTTGTTGCCTTGTTAATCCCTATATTCTGGTATCTATGCTTCTGGATGAGAGCATGTCATCCAGCTTAGCCGTATTACTCTGACGAAGTGATATGTCTGGCAGACTGACTGAAGTAGGACGATTTCACCCTGGAACATTTTTAAGACTGTCATGAACATGTTCAGAATTTCGAAACCAAAGCTGAATCTGTCAGACTAAAGCAGAAAACTCAAAAAGTGATTTCAAGTGCCTAGATGATTACCACAGATATATTTGTTCAACAAACCAGCCAAGCCGCACCATTACATTGAAAATGATTTTAGCAATTTAAAACATGATCTTTATCATTTTTAGTCATAGGTCTCTTTTTTTTTTGCATATATTAGTGGTTAATATATTATGATTATTGGCTATTAATGGTGCGTAACAGCATAGTGAACCTGGCTGCTTAGAAAAAAGTACAGTTTTTAAAGTCATCATATTTTGCACTTAATTAATGGATTATTTGGCTTTCAGAATAGCTAATTCGTGCCAGGTCTCTGATAATTTGATTTAAAATAAACGTTGATATATTAATGCAGCGCATGTTAAAGAAAAGAAAATCTGAACCCTTTCACTTAACTGACTGCTCATTTACAGTAGATATGCAGAACGGCTGTTCACCTCAATAGAGTATGTTTCATCAAAAACATTGATTATTATTAAATGTTTTTTTTTCAATTGGTGACTACAATGTAGTTAATGATTAAAGCGCTTTTCACCACTGTAGCCTGTATTACATACATATCATATTAAAGTAATTTATCAGTGCATGACTAACACTTAAGTGCGCCTGACACCAGTGAGATACCTCTGTTCTTACATGCTTTAAATTTAAAAAATGCAGTAAATAGCAGCCATCTCTGGTGCCATATGATGTAAAATTCACAGTACATAATACAACTTTATGACCTCACGATTTGTAGCAATATATTTCGCCATCACCTCAACTTGTACTTTAGAAAACTGTTTTATTTGATTATGAAGGAGGGAATCTTTGACTTTGAGTTTTTCTACCACTACTTGTCTATACAAGATCTTTGAAAAGTTGAGTCAATCTACTTTCTCAACTGATTTGTATAAGTGTTGGTATGACTGTTTTGTCTTCAGCACTTTCCTACACCATCCCATCCCAAATTTCAGTTTGAGATGGGAATATGTAAGTATCTTGCCCTAAAGTAAGCTACAAGTGACCAAAAATGTTTTGTAGATTTTCAATGTATTTTCGCTGACTTCTTCCTATACAGATGAATATGTATATAATCCCTAGCAGACACACACTTTTAACCGAAACTTTCAAAGTAATTCATATGTTCTGTACAGTTTGTTGCTCCTAAATGACAATGCAATTAGTCAAGTAATAAATATAATTTTTAAATTATTGTTTGAAATAATTTAGCTTTTTTTCTTGATGTGTGGCACTCATACACTTTATTAATAAAACTATAGAGAATTGTAATAGAAAAGAATTATGTTTCACAAATTAATATATTTAGCTCATGATATTTTTTTTAAAGATATCCCATTCCTTCTGTATGCTTTAAGTTATTTTTAAAAAGTTGTGCTTTTTCCACAAATAAAAAAACTTGCTAGTTTTTTTTTTTTATTAATATCCAGTATTCAAAGTATTGTTTAAATAAATTATGAAAAAGTACTAAAATATTTTGCTTATATAGTTTAGGGTGAATAGATGTTTGAACTAAAATTGGCCATTTTTTTATATGGCTGTATGTTACAATTGTTACCATTCTATTTAGTCAGAGAATTTGGATTTACATTTTTTGAAAAAAATAGCCTATGTTTATAAAAAAGAATTATAATTGTTACAGTTGTTTATTGATCTATCAGCACCAGATCCAGTACCTGGAGTACAGGTATTTGTAGTCATTCTGTTATTGCAGAAGGTTATAATTGTACAAATATTTATTTATTACAAGATCGTGCGTTATGACGATATATGACATCTGTTGTTTTTTATGATCAAAACCAATAAATCAATCACCCAGTTACCAATGAAGGATTCTCTTTGATTCACTATATTTGTTTTTGTGGTCATGTTAGTTTTTCATAAATTAGATAAGATTTATCCATATTTGAATTATTCAAGAGAAAGTGTTACGCCTGTCTTATGAATCATGGAATCTAAAGAAGTTAAGATATTGGATTTTGCAAAATATTGTGAAATATTCTCTAAAGTATCTTTGATTCTTGAAAGAAGAGCCATATATGTTGCTTTAACAAAGTCAATTATTGGTTTATACCCGTATATCACTGTTACTCTCCAGTTGCCCAGAATGTAAAATTTATGGTCACTAGCGCCATCAGATGGCAAATAGGGCACTGCAACAACATCTTCAAGTAATCTTCACAGATCATTTCCCATAATTCAGTTTTTAAAGCTTGGGAAGCAATGATTTGATTCCAGCCTGATATTTATTATAAATATGTTTATTTGAAAATGAATGTTTTCCAAGTGGATATAGAACATCAGGCAAACTTGAAGTGAGCATCATGGTGTGTTAAGAACCATATATCTAAACAGAAGATTTAAAGGAATTTTGATTTCGACTACATTTGGGAAGGGTGAACTTTAATTTCAAGAAAGTTATAGCCCTTGAAAATCATCGCTTGAATGTTTATACACCAGTGACTGAACAAATGTAATGCCTACTAGGAATAATCACAAATAATCTAGTCTTAAAATAAAAAAAAAGTTCCGGAAGTATTATTGGAAAATAAAATCGTTCAAGCAATATATATGGTTTATTTTTTTTTTATCAATTTTCGTTCAAATTTTAGTGTATTAAAAATTAATTTCTTTGCTATCTAGCATCTCACTTTGAATTTACTAGACTATAGACTTTTTTTTTAATTTGAGACACATAAATGTCACCAGCATCTGATCCAAAAACGTCAAGATGCCAAGTTATCCAAAGACAGTGCCGCCGTGACGAAATTTTAAAAACTAAAACTTAGTACATTCTGCTACATCTTCCTAGTCAGGATTCCTCAACCAAAAAGGTTTATAGTGAATACACTTGTGTCACTTCCGGAGTGATCCCAAAAATGCCCCCTCATTCTTCCTTTTTTTCAAAATCCAAGCTACTTTAAAGTTAAGCTAATCTCGGAAACCAAACAAGCTGTTAAAATATCCTAAAATACTAACGTTTGCAATCTGACTCAGAAATTCCGACCGTGATATGGTTTTGCGTGTGTTTAGAGCCTTTCATTAGGCTCATGCTATCATTAGTAAAAAATAATTGAATATTTTGTTTTGTGTGGAGATCCAAAAATAGATCATTTTAAGTATTATTTCTCGAAATGGGGGGGGGTCAAATTGAATTTGGAATTATAAATAATTTATTAGGATTAAATTCGTATTCTGAGGTATCAATGCAATGAGCACTATCTTCTTGGCGAAATTGAAGATGAATATTTAGTGACAATGTTCTTCTCAGTCTTTTTATTTTTCTTAAATTATTTGTCAATTGAACTTTTTTTATATATATATAGTAATTGGTAATATGTTGTTCATTAAAGTGTGTGGACATATGTCAGTGTAATAAAGAAGGGAGTCGCTCTTTTCTTCCAGTGTTTTGACCTCGTACAAACAATAACCAATTGGAAGTGTGTAATGTTACAGTAATTAATGCTATCTTCAGAGAGATGGCTTATGGAAACCCGCAGTAATTGTTTAATAGCAGCAATGGTGATATTTACGCATTACGCGTCATATGTCCAAGTAAGGCAAACAGGAAGGCGAAAACAGCATAATCACTAGCTTGGTATAAGCCTCTTGGCGTGGTCACCGATTAATCATTCGTCCAAAGTTAAACCAATATTGGCTGCTTGAACAATCTTATTTACCAGTCAACGATTGTTGAGCAGATCGGGACACAACAGGAAATAGTGAAGTATTCGCTAAAGAGCTCGATTTAGTTTCATTGAACCCTGCACAATTTTTGTAAACAAGTTCTTTCTGAAGTTCAGAATATAGATATTTTGATAAATAATGCTGGAGTTTTTCAGTGTCCTTAGCAAGAAACCGATGAATAATTTGAGATGGGTATATAACCACTTTGGCCACTTTCTATTAACTTACGTCTCTTGGATAGAACTGTAATTATCATCGCCAAGTAGAGGATAATAATAATCTCATCATCATCTGAGTAGAAATGGGAAAGGTTCATTTGTGATATACACTCTGAGCAAAAATTACAACAAAGTCAAGTGATACTGTGACAGGGTAAATTAGCAATTCTTACTATTTGCAAGAGATCTTGCTGAAAGGTTAAGAAAGGATCGTGTATTGATGTTTCACGTAATGCATCCTGGTAAGTGGTTGCTACTAACCTTGGTACTTATGTTATTCCTAGTGTTATAAATCGCTTTTTGTCTCCATTATTCATCAAATTTCTGGGGCTTCAGATGTGCAGATAAAGGGTTGCCTAGTCTATTAATATGTTATTGTGCTGTTGCAGAAGAACTCAAAGGAAGATCTGGTAGCTTATGTAGGCAAAAATTGTAAACAAAGTCAAATATCCTCCAAATGCTTTGGATAAAAATATTTCAAAAAAGCTCTGGGAAGTTAGTGAACAATTGGTAAAAATGTGAACTGAACTTAATTTCACAATATAAAATTAGTTTGATTAAATTAACAAAACTAGCTTATATATATATATATTTTTTTTTTTTGTATTTCTTGTAAAAAAAAATGCTAACAATGCATTTTGTTATTGTAAATTATTGTAATGTTATTTAAAATTATGTATGTGTAAGCTGTCATTGACACTAAAACACTTGTATTTTCCATATTTATTTTAAATTCCATTGACAGTTTTTTAAAGAGGGGGTGTTCTACAGAAGCACACAATGTATTTTCTTTTTACTATTTAAATATACAACTTAATTTTTACATGTATCATCATATCTTTAACTTGTACCTATTGTTGGAAATGTCACAATGTATGACTCAATGGATTCGCTGATCATGGTACTACTAAATACACACTTCATTTTATCTTTAGAATGTTGTACAAAGTGGCGCCCCACCACTAAGTGGGTCATCCATAAAAGATGCTCTACTGAATTTTTGCTATTTTTTAACACCCCCACCTGTCCACTAACTTTTACTCTGAATCCCCCCTACAATTGTGGGACGTCCAAAACATAAAAATTTATCAAACATAAATTGGGAGAATGTGCAACAATATAAAGAGTACATATTTATGGGCGTACTTTCTACAATATGAAACAATAACTGTTCAGAAACAGATTTTATTGAATCAACTCTATTAAAATATGTAAAGCAGTAAACTATCATTATTCAAATTAAACTTCTACGATCGTGGAACCGACTCCACTCTGTCCTCAACCCCCTCCCCCCCACTTTGTCAACTTTTAGTCCACTTTTTGCTTTGAAACCCCTTTCCCCTTTTGTGTTTGACGTCTTTTATGGTTGACCCCCTTAGCTTATTAGTTTATTTTTAGAGTATGGAAGAATTGTATCATACGCTTTACCCCAGGTAAAATGGGAGCTTAGTCAGAAATCGATTTTTTTTTCTATTTCTATTTTTTTTCATTATTAATACTATTTTTACTTAGAATGAGCACATTTTTTTTATAGCTGGCTGTCAGATTGTTAACTTAAGTATTTTTTTTTAGTTTTGCTTATTCACAATATCATATGCTTAATAAAGATACATTTTTTTTTAACAGAATAAAAAATAAAGTGATGCTTTCATTTTTTTTGTTTAATATTCAGAATTTCATCAATACAATAAAAGTAAAGCCAGAAAGCTGTGATCATAACAGCAATGAAAAATAATATAAAAAATCACTTCAATCATAAAAATATAAGATTCCAGATGAAAAAAAAAATATGGTTCTAAAATTCATTCATGAAAAACTAGGAATATATAGTTTGTTAGACTTTCCAGGCACTTCTGGAAAGCCGAAGCAAGGTGGGATGATGGATAAAATTTGTTTTAAACTAGTAAACAAAGGCCCGGTACCCAGACCGGTTTGTAGGCACGCATTTGGAGTTGAAAATAGTGATAGACATTTGAGCTATCAAAGCACAAACATTATTTATAGTTCTGTGAAGCCCCATCATCCCTCGTGGTGGAGGGAGGGGCCGAACTCCCATCGGGCGCCTCCCCAGGTGGCGGATAGGGGAAAGCTCGCCAGATATGGTGAGTGCCGATGAAATACAATTCTCGGGGCGGACCAAAGCAGGCAACTACTGCCTTGTAGTTAGTGGAGGGATCCACAAAGGCTAAGGGACCTAACCTTAAACAAAGGCAGCTACCCACAAGGCTGTGAAGGGCAACACCCTAGTGGTTGTGCACAGGGCTAACTACCCAGTCATGTAAAAAAAACACTAGTTACGAAAGCCAATCAACAATTCAAAAACCGGACTGATTCAAATGGAAACCGACCTTCGCATGATCACGGACATGATTACTGGCTAGCGACTTGGACCGTGCTTAAGCTTCATACAGAGCGAGGAGCCCTAACCTCGCCTCACTGAACAACAAGAAAACAAAATAAAAATAGCACGAAGCACTCCAAGAAATCAGATGGAAAAAATCAGACATACTAAAAACAACAGAGTATACCTGTATCTTTTATAGTGGAAACACCACAAATACATTTAGGAACAGGTTTTGCCGTCAGGAAAAATATCCTCTAATCAAATAATTGGCTTTAAACCAACCAGTTTTGAAAGATTGTGCAACATCGCGAGTTCGTGGCAAAATGTTCAATATGACCCCAATACCTGTGCCCATGCACCCACTGAAGATTCAGAAGGGAATACCAAAGAGGAATTCTATGATCCCAGAAAGGGAGTTATGAAGAAGCACCTAGAACATGGATATCAATGCAGTGTTAGGAGACTTCTTTAACGCTAAGATTGGCAAAGAAACAGTATACAGACAGCACTTGGAAGCTACAGTCTACATGAAGAAAGCAACGATAATGGAACGCGTCTGATTGATTTTGCATCTGACAAAGGCATGACCATTTGTAGCACTAAGTTTCCACACAAAGAAAGAATACACAAGAAAACATGGGAGGTCACCAGATGGGGTGACAAGAAATCAAATAGATCATGTGCTAATAGACAGGCGACATGGTTCAGATATTCAAGATGTCAGAAGCTACAGGAGGAGCAGATGCCGACACAGACCACATGTTAGTCAAAAAACAAGTATAGACAAAAAATAAGTATCTTTCACAACACAAAGCAAAGATAACAAACCAATTTGATTGTGAAAAACTGATAAAGAGCCACAAACAAAAGAAAAATATGCACAAGAATTAAAAGCAAACTAGAAACATGGATATAGATAATACTGAAAATCTAAATAGCCACTGGAAAAAGATTAAACAAACCATAAAAAACACAGCGGAAAGTGTCATAGGGTACAAGCAAAAGAAGAAAAGAGCTGAATGGTATGACGATGAGTGCAAAAAGTAGTGGAAGAACGAAACAAATTGAGGATAATAATGCTACAAAAAAGCAACAAGAAAGTCAACTCACGCATACACTGAGGCTGCGGAAGGAAGGCCACCAAAATATGCAGAAGAAAAACGTGAATGGGAAAAGGGAAAACTAGTAAAACTAGAGAGAATACTCAAAAGAAAAAGAAACAAGAAAAATGTACATGGCCATCAAAGAGGAAAGTAACGGCTTCCAAGCAAGATCTCACATGTGTCTTAACAAATCAGGCGACCTGCTTATAGAAAATGAAATGGTTCTAGAAAAAGTGGGCGGAATATTTTGAAGAAATGCTGAATATTAAAACTGACAGCGAAAATGATGTACCAAACATTGCAGAGGACGATGGGGCAGAAATAGAAGAACCAACCATAGAAGAAATAAATAATATTATTAAAAAGACCAAAAACAATAAAGCACCAAGGAGAAGATAACATAAATGCTGAGTTACTCAAATATGGAGGACGCACACTACACTTAGAAATACACAGGATGGTCAATAAAATATGGAAAGAAGAGATAATGCCAACAGAATGGGAAACAGCCTTAATAGTTCCGCTACACAAGAAAGGTTCGAAACTTAACTGCAACAACTACAGAGGAATCTCACTTCTCAACACTGTTTATAAAATACAAACAAAAATAATAGCCTGCAGAATAGGGAATTTCAGTGAAACAGTATTAGGTGACTATCAATGTGGTTTCAGGCCTAGCAGAGCAACCACAGACCACATCTTTTCCCTTCGAAACACTCTAGAAAAATGTTATGAGCATAATATAAACCTACATCAGCTGTACATAGATTTCAAGATGGCATATGACAGCATCAATAGAAATTATCTTTACAAAACATTGCAGGAGTTGTGTATCCCCAACAAGCTCATTAGACTAGTACGTATGACATTAAACAACTCAAGAAGCAAAGTGAAAATCCAAGGGGAAAGCTCAAGAGAATTTAAAGTAAACCAAGGACTTAGACAAGGAGACTCCCTTTCGTGCATACTTTTCAACTTAACCCTAGAAAAGTCATAAGAAACGTACAGTTGGATAAGCGAGGAACTATAACACACTACCTCAGAAGTGAAAAAACAAAGTCTATGAAAACAGGAACAATATTTACAGAACCCATCCAATACCTTGCATATGCTGATGACATAACATTGATAGGAAAGCAAAGCAAGGATATAGCAAAAGCATACATAGAATTAGAAACAGCAGCTCAGAAAGCAGGTTTAACAGTAAACGAAACAAAGACTCAATATATGCTGTTACAAAGAAATGAAAAAGAAGGAAGAGAAAAAATTTTTCAAAATCAGTGATAGAGCATTTGAAAGAGTAGAAAACTTTAAATACCTGGGATCAACCATAAGTGAGAAAAACGATATAATGATAGAGATAAAAAACAGAATAGAAGTAGGGAACAGAATATATTATACACTGCATAAAATACTGAAAAACAGACTGATCTCCAGAAAAATTAAAAAAAACATATACAAGACAATGATCCGGCCAGCAGTAACATATGGTAGCGAAACATGGACCATCAGCAAACAAGCAGAAAATATGTTAAACACTTGGGAAAGGAAAATATTTAGGAAAATATATGGGCCAGTAAAGGACAATAACGAGTGGAGAAGTAGAACCAATTCAGAGCTGTACGAACTGTATGAAGAACCAAATATAACAGCTGAAATTAAAATGAATAGATTAAGGTGGGTAGGGCACATAGAAAGAATGGAAAACAACAGAGGTCCAAAAACGATTTATAAGACAACACCTAATGAGAAAAGGCCTAAAGGCAGGCCAAGAAGCAGATGGTTGGAGGAAGTGGAGAAAGACCTTAAAGCCATAGGAGTGAGAGAGTGGAGGAAGAAGACCATGGATCGGGAAAAGTGGAGAAGTGTAGTATGGCAGGCCAGGGCCCTAAATGGGCTGTAGAGCCAAAGGAAGAAGAAGAAGCCCCCATCATAAATTGGTTTGTCTGCATTGTGTACAGCGCTACTCAGATGCCACCCTTATACAATTCATTCATGTGGCGCACTAATAAAAAAAATGAGGACAAAAATTGAGACGTAGTTTGATGTTGACAGTCTAGGGAGATAACTGTACATTAGATATAGACATTTTATAGACATAATAACAAATTGAACCCCATAAATATTACAGTATCTTAAGAAGACATATACAATGTACACCATACAATAAATGTTGCCTGCCATCTTGTGTGACAAAGAGGATGTTCATATTATAGATATCTGTAGTATCTTGTGAGGTTGCTAGTGTATGTGAAGTCCCTGTAGTATTGTGAGGTTGCAAGTGTGTTTGAAGTCCCTGTATGAATGAGATAAAATCTCTTAGATCTTATAAACTAATGGGATGGTTTTTATGGTGCCCTTCTTTCATCCCCACCTTAGCCATAGTGGCCATGGAGGCACCACGGGAGAAATATTGGGAACTTTCACCATGACCTGAAATATCTATTGGTCTTTACCTGAAATCAAACCAGGGACCCTCAAGTCGACAGTTGAGTGCTTTCCAGCATGACTATCCGACTTAGGGAGGTTGCCAATAGAGTCGTAGATTTGGGCCTGCCCATTCCTTAATGTTGGCTGTTCAGTTGTTTCTAGGGCGACCTCTCTTTCATGCTCCTTCCAGGCTACCCTGCATTATAGTATTTTGGCATGAAACATAACCAGACCATCTCTACCAAAAGCTTCCTTTCTGATGACCACTAGCTCAGTCAGATTATTGTACCTTAGGGTTTAAGCTAAACCTAAGGTCATGTTCCTAACTTGAATTTGGGCAGCACCAGTGCTCGATTTAAGAAAAAAAAAACCAGTGCCGGGGATGAAAAAGAATGTCGAAAGAGCCGGGGGTAAATGTCTATGATTTTATCCCCGGCTGGGATATATTAGCTAAAGCAGATCCGGGGATGACAGGTCTCAGTGCCGGGATTTATCCCCGGCGGTAAATCGAGCCCTGTGTAGCACCCCATACCCTCGATCTCCTGATCATATGGCTTGATTAGTAGGGGCAGTATTCAGTGCCGGCTTTAGGTATAGGCGATATAGGCAGCCGCCTAGAGCGGCATTATTTCAAGGAGCGACAAATTCCAGCAAAATCAAATCAAAAATATAAAAACTAAAAAAAAATAAATGAATTTGGTTTAGATATAATGGAGGATCCTGCTAAATGACCAGATCGTTGTTTTCTTATTCAGCATGATCCAAAGCAGATCAAATTTGAGTCTTGTTTCCAAAAGATGAAAGTGGGAGACAATTTTCTAATTACCGCTATACGCGCAAACTGGCTAACGGAGAAACTTTAAAAAGGAAATGGTTGATTTATTCTACGTCAGTAGAAAAGGTTTTTGCTGCAGAATATATAACTGGAGTAAATCTGCCTTAGCTACACATGGCAGCTGTGACTGGAAAAATTTGTCAAGTATATTGCAGCATCATGAAAAATCTCCAAATCATTTAACCAGTTATCATGAGTGGAAAGAACTAAAAATGAGGATAACAAATAATTAAACTTTTGATGACGTGAATCAGCGCCTTATAAATCGTGAAGCGAAACACTGGAAGGATGTATTAGAAAAATAATATCTTTGGAGTTCAAAATTTACCCCTGAGAGGGCAGACTGATCGGTTATATACATCTCATAATGGAAACTTTTGAAATTTGTTGAAGTAATTGCTGACTTTGATCCGGTAATGAAAGAACATATAAGACGTATAAAATCAGATGAAATTCATGACCATTATTTGGGAAAAAATATTCAGAATGAGATCATTCAACTGTTGAGTAAGAAGGTAAAACAGAAAGTGATAAATGATCTAAAAATGCAAAATATTACGCTATAGATTCAGGCATTTTTTTAAATGATAAGAGGGGACAAAGCTACGATAACGGAGCGAACATGCGGGGAATACACAATGGTGTCCAAGCAATAGTTAAAGAGCTAAATTGAAGAGCCTTTTATGCCCATGCAATGCGCATTCGTTGAATTTGGTGGTGAATGATGCCGTAAACTGTTGTTTGGAAGCAGTAAGGTTTTTTGAGGTAATTCAAAATATATACACCTTTTTTTCTGCATCAACACATCGCTGGAATGTATTGTTAGAATATGTCCAAAAACAAAGATTCGCAGCAGGTTTAACTGTTAACAAGTTATACGCAACACGTTGGGAAAGTCGAGTTAATGCCGTGAAGGTAATCGATACCAAACAGTTGAAATTTACGATGCACTCGTTTCAATTACTGATGACATTTCCCTTTCTGGACCACGTGGAACCCAGTCCCGTGCAGAAGCTAAGGGAATAGCACAAAAAATGCTCGATTTCAAGTTTATTAGTTCATTAGTGATTTGGTATGATTTTTTATTTAAGATCAATATATCTAGCAAAACATTTCAAGAAAAAGATCTTGATTTAAAGAAATCAATTCAACAATTGAATGCAACTAAAACAATGCTCCAGAATTATAGAACAGATGAAGGTTTTGCCAAAGCAATTACAACAGCTAAATCATTGGCTGAAGAATTTGGTATTGAGTGCAATTTCAATTATAATACGGAAATACAAATACGATCTCGACTAAGAAAGAGACAATTTGACTATGAAGTTTCAGACGATCCAATTCTCGAGCCAGAAATGAATTTCAGAGTAAATTTTTTTAACCAGATATTGGATACCGCAATTCAATCAGGTAATGATCGATTTATGCAGTTAACATCTCATAGCGATTTATTTGGATTTTTGTATGACATTAAAAACTGGAGAAATGTGATAAAAGAGAGGTTTTCAAAGATTGCATGGACCTTCAATTAGCTTTAACATCTGAAAACGAAGATTCAGCAGACATTAATGCAACAGAACTGTGTGATGAATTATTTGCTTATACAAGGAGAATTACAGAAAAATCAAGCCCTATATTTATATTAGACTATCTATGTGGAATGGGCGTGGTTGCCTAGAGTTATATTAGACTATCTATGTGGAATGGGCTTGGTTGCCTAGAGTTATATTAGACTATCTAAGTGGAATGAGCTTGGTTGCTCTTTTTCCGAATGTGTACGTGGCATTGCGAATTTTGCTTACACTCCCGATAACGGTGGCGATTGCAGAGAGAAGCTTTTCGAAGCTCAAACTAATAAAAAACATATCTTCGTCCTACCATGTCTCAGGATCGTTTGGTTGGTTTAGCTACAATATCTATAGAGAAAACGATTGCAGAAGATTTGGATCTGACCGAAATAATTGAAGAGTTTGCCGCTGCAAAAGCTAGAAAAGCATATTTTTCTTGAATTCTCTTCTATCTTTTTAACGCTTAATAAACATGACATTTCATTTTTTTTAATTTTTCATTACTTTTTTAACTTAGCCAAAAAAAAAAAAACTTCCCAAAATATACCAAGTATACTTAAAACTCTTTAACTTTTATAAAGTTGCCATCTTTAAAAAATGTATTATAATAAATAGCATTTATAGAGTTTTCTTAGAAAAATGAAACTAAAAAGGGCGGCATTTTTGTCCTTGCCTATATCACAAAAATGTCTAAGGCCGGCACTGGCAGTATTTCACCATTTTAATTTTGTTTAGTAAGGATTTAGCACTTTTTAGAACGATTGGGGCGGACGAAGTCTAGCTCGCAAAAGGTGTCACAAGCTACGGCCCTTCTTGGGTCCCAGACCATCTCCATCAAAAGCCGCCATTGTGATCACCACCAGCTAAGTCAGATTATGTGTCCATATCATGAGTTTGAGCTGCATCCCCTTCTCTGGAGGCCCTGATCATATGGCCTCCTCACCTCCTTTCTTCGTAATCAGTAAGCTGATAGTATTGAATTCATCTCTATACTTATAAGACGCATTTTCTGTCTGTCTGTCTGTCTGTCTGTCTGTTCCCTTATAACTCAAGATCCAGACAACCAAATAACGTGAAATTTGGTACAAGTACACATAATTACATGGGGAAGGTTATAGGACATGTTTCGCTTCATCTCGATGGGTAGTTTAATTGTAATAAATTATTTTTATTTTAGTATATTTTACTATATTAAAGTAATCTCGACGGCGCCATAGATAAAACTCTTCTGTGACGTCATTTCCCGATGATCGAATAGAACTTGCGCGCTGGTGCTGTATCGTGCCTTTGAGCTGCAAAGAATTGTTGATGTATTTTCATGCTTCCCGATTTGTACAGTTTGAGGAAGGTAAATGAATGAAGAAGGATTTTAGGAGTGTGAAGCCATAATAATATGTATATATATATATATATATATAGAGAGAGAGAGAGGGAGGGAGAGAGATAAAGCGAGAGAGAGGGGGTAGAGGAGAGAGAGAGGAAAGGATGGTTGGAGGGAGGAGGGAGGGAGGGGAGAGAGAGAAGGGGTGAGGGAGAGAAAGGGAGATGAGAGAGGAAGGGAGAGAGGGAGAAAGGGAGGGAAAGAAAAAGAAAGGAAGGGAGGGAGAGAGGGAGTAGGGAGGGAGAGAGACAGGGTGGGAGAGAGGGAGGGATAGAGAGATAAAGAGAGAGGGGGCAGGGAGGGAGAGGGAGGAAATTAGGGAGGGAGGAAGGGGAGGAGGGGGAGGGCGGGAGAGGGGAGAGAAGAGGGCGGGAGAGAGGGAGAGAAAGGGGGTGGGAGAGGGAGGGATGGAGAAAGGAGGGAGGGAAGGAGAGAGGGAGAGAGAGGATGGGAGTAATGGGAGGGATGAGAGATAAAGAGTGAGAGGGGGCAGGGAGGGAGAGAGAGGGAAGGAGGAAGGGGGAGAGAGGGAAGGAGGGGGATGGAAAGGGGGGGGAGAGAAGGGGGTGGAGAGGGGGAGAGAAGGAGATGGGAGAGGGAGGGAGGGGGAGGGAAAGGGAGAGAGAGGGGGAGGGAGGGAGAGAGAGAGGAAGGGAGAGAGGGGGTAGGGAGAAAACAAAAGGTAAACAGAAAACCTTATTTTAAAGGCAAAGCCGAGTACTTGCAACCAATGTTCCCTCTAAGGTGTGATATGAAGTGAGCAAAATATTTAGTCTCTGAGCGACATTTTGTTTTAATGCCAAAATTTGTGAGCAATTTAAGCTATGTCGTCCGTCGGAGTGAGCGATCGTACGTATAGTATGAGTGACGCTCTGAATTCGTGTGGCGATCGCTCACGCGCTCAGCTTAGAGGGAACATTGCTTGCAACTAGTTATAAACATAATATACAACCCTTCCCCCCAGATAATACTGGATCTCGGGGTGGAATCTAAAGATGCTACCCATTCATGTGATAAAATGTATTAAAATGGTGAAATACTGCTCCTAATTTTCTGAAAACTACCACATTTTCGGACAATAAGACCTAACACACACCCCAAACTGGGTGATGAAATGAGGGTGCGTCTTATAGTCCGAATGCTACTTAGCAAGGCTAAATATTATTTTTCTTGTTTAGAGGATTAAAAACTGGGTGAGTAAAGTACGGTAAGTGCTGCTCAGGGTGGAGTGCCCCCTCCCGTAGCCACATCTAGTTAGGCCATTCCCCCCCCCCCCTTCCCTACCTTTACAGAAAATTGTCGAGTTTTGACCAAATTTTATTTTTTTAAAGTAAAAAATAAATGTTTGAAAAATATAGAGAAATGGAATTTAAACTTAAAAATTAATACCTATGATAAGCTATACAGTAAAAAAAATATTCTGTAGAATGTGTCATGAATCGAACCACATCTCCGACTTTAAAACCAACACAAATCTTATAATCTTTTTTTTTTTAGGTTTAGAACTAAGTTACACTACTGCGCATACGTTAATACAATTAGCATAGGCCGCTATTTGTAGTTTGCTGCAGATAGACACACTCTCTGAAAGACACTTCCTAAAAATCCAATTGTTATAAGATTAACCTCCCCTGGATGTTCGTAACTACTTAAAACTAACTCGTAATAATTTGAAACTAATGTGTATATTAATTATTTCTTTTTCACGATATAACTTTTGTATCGTAAAGACTTAAGGAGGTAATTATTTATACCTGTAGTTTGTCTTCCATATTTAGCTCAAGTATATTTAAATACATATTACATATCTTTTTCATTGGTAAATAGTAAATACTCAATAGCTGGCTATGTCTGTACAGGTCCAGACATGAATGTTTTGAGTATATTCTTGCAATGAAATCTTATAAATCTATTTGATGTTCTCTATTTAAAGCGATAAATTACTTTTACTTGTCTTAAGGACTTTAAGATTTTAACATGTTCTTTTTTTTTACTGTAAGCTAGGCATATAACTAAGTAAAATACTACAAAAAAATTAAAAAGCAACAACTAAAAAAATCATTTCATTCATTGTAACCTGCCATCTGTTGTAATGCCGCTGGCGCTGACTCGGTTATTTTTTAAATAACGTTTCAAATTAAATAACCCCGAAAAAGGTTTGTAGAAATACATTTATATTCTATGTATCTCCAAGGCTGGCTGAAAGTACAAATGCCATTGTTGCTCTGTGTCATACCATTCATTGTCCAATCCAAATGGAATGTGTCCCAATCTTACCCATTCACACCTTAGGCTTAGTAAAGCAAAAGTCAGTTACAAGAAATATTTTATATTAAATAATAGTATATGCTAGCCAATTCTGGGAGACATTTTCCATTGTGTGGCATTCTCTCTCACTCCTCTCTTTCTCTTACACTCATGATATTTTTTTTACAATATCTCAATATAGTAGTTGGAAAGCTGCTGCTCTAATGTGTAACTTCTCCAATCTTTTCACCAGCTTCAATAAGCCATTTAGATTCAGCAATAATTGTTCTTGTGCTATAAATTATTTTCAAACCAATGGCAATGTATGTTTTGAAGAATTAAAATATACAGTATTCTAGTGGAAACACATTCAAAGAAATCACAATGTTTGCCTTAACTAATGCTGCAAAAATTTGAGTTATTTCAAGAAATCGTAGGTAAAATTGGAAAAATGAATAAATGCTTCCTCTGATATGCAGTCTGATATCTCAATTTATGATGACGTATAAGCGAGCTGCAATATAGAATAGAAACAGTTAAACTCTATCTTGTCTGATTCACTGATTGTTTCATTGGGTTTGATATTTTTTTCAAGCTAAATTTCTTATTGAAACTACAGACATTAGATTCTAAATCATCCAGCTGTTATGAGTTTAAGGTACATTGAGACGCAAATATATAATAACTTGGTTATTACCTAGGGTTATGAGTAGAAACAGTTAAACTCTATCTTGTCTGATTCACTGATTGTTTCATTGGGTTTGATATTTTTTTCAAGCTAAATTTCTTATTGAAACTACAGACATTAGATTCTAAATCATCCAGCTGTTATGAGTTTAAGGTACATTGAGACGCAAATATATAATAACTTGGTTATTACCTAGGGTTATGAGTAGGGGTTATACAAAAACCGACTTTTGACAAAACCGGTTGTCGAAGGTCAATTTCTCAAAAAACCGGCGAAAACCGGTTTTCGGTTTTACTATAAAATAAGTGAAATAACGGATATTTTAAGCATTCTAGCAATAATTATTTTCAATGCATGTAGTATTTAGTTAACGTGTATGAGAAAGAATGAAGGATAATGTAATTAAGTCAACCAATTTTTACATAAAACAATAAATACAAGAAAAAAATTATCAATATGACAGTAAAAATACTACTACTGTCTACTGGGTACCTATATATTCATTTAACTGCTTTATAACTAAACACATTTCTATCATGACCTTTCTTTCTTATGTTTCATTTATATTATATTGCCAAAGACAAGAGGTTTGGTTTGCCGCACATAGACCAGTTCTGAAATCAGCCGTTGTGATGTAGACCTCAGTATAGAGCTTATTTATGTATATAGTCTATAGATATTACGGTTCTATTTTTACTCATGGTATTCACTTTCTGCCTTTCCCTCTCTCTCTCTCTCTCATCCTCTGTATAAGTTTCTAACGTTATCTATAAATGTGACACAGTACACAAACACCTCTGCACCTCTCCATGGACTCACATCGAGTGCCCGTTTAAAAACATTCCTCCACTGTTGAACTCCTCGCCCCTCCCTTCCTACACTTGTCTCCCCCACCTACCCCCTCTCATCCCTGAGATGTATTAGTTACACTATTCATTACAACGGCTGTACGACTGGTCCTGCCATATAAATGCCTTGTTTAGGTTAGACGGTTTGTTGGTGGTGGAGGTGTTGGATGGTGAACATAATTTAGTCAACTTGAAAAAAAATAGGCCCCGCTCTGTCTTTTTGTTTAGTAATGAGCTAGGGAGGCACCGATTATATACCCCCCACCCCCCGTTTCAAGTTGTATACTTCCCGCAAGTCAACACTAAATTTGTGCGCTAAAAAAACATCGGTTGTTTTGTGGAATTAGTTAACGACGTGAATTTAGCCCTCTTTCCAGGTCAAGGAAACAGATGCAATAAATCTCTCAATGTGTATATACCGTCCCCTCCACCTCCATCCAATCCTCAAGTTACCCCCTAAACCACTTGGGCACGCCTTCTCTTTTGTATCGCTCAATAGTTACTTTCTATCAATGCCAATGTACACAGGTCGGACTGAGGAGGGAGTTCATTGGAAAGTCACAGTTTCCCAGATTTCTCTGTAATATCGTGGAATGTATCAACATTTTTTGCTATTTGTTAAGTTCTATGCTAAAACCGACTTTTAAAGCCAAAAAAAGCGGTTGTCGAATGCTTCGACTTTCGTAAAAAAAAACGGTTTTTCGCTGCCGGTTTTTAAAAACTGACAACCCCTAGTTATGAGTGAGTAATGATTCAAGGTGGCAATATTTATTTCCACAAAATGCGTTTACTGTAGCCTCAATAGTCAACAAACACTAGCGCTTGTACTACAACAGCAATTTTACTTAAGTGTAGATGATGTTCTTAATCATTCACATGAACTGGACCTCATGCTAATGGGATATCGTCCGTTATCTTAACCAACTGTATTATATACTTCCCCAATGCTAAAAATTCGCACACTGAGTGTCCACTAACATGTTTTGACACAATTAAATTTTTATCTGTCTCATAAGACCAAGAATTTCAATCACCCATTTTTACCTTTGTTATTTTTTCTAAAACCATGTCATGTCTTGTTTGCCACATTTTCTGTACATTCCCCAAATCCTTTCATTACATGTTCGAGGAAATAGCTTCAAAAATAACAGCACATGTAGATCTACTGGCCAAATTGGATGATAAATAGTTCTTTTAATTATAATTGTTCACGGAAAACTATTAAACAAAGGAAACGTGAATGATTACTTATGCCTAAAAGTTTAATTGATTTAAACGGTGATTGATTTGCCATTTTAATCGCTTATTTGTTTCCGAATCTTCAGCCTTGTTGTCAATTTTGCGACTAGCATTAGAAGTCGTAGCCTGCTTTTCATATAGCCACTTCACTGTCTAGTAACATGCAAGACCAAACGATTCTTCGATTTAAGGATTAATTGTTGTACTTTAAGTGTTAGAAAAAAAAAAATCTTAAACTGATAGATTATACAAAGAAATATATATTGATGTCATGAGCAGGTAACTCAAGATAACCTGAGTCACAAACAAAGGCCGAGAATGACTAGCTACAACGCGTGGGACATGGCGATCCATAATGATCAGAAAATAATTTCGAACAGGTCAGATATCATCATAAGAAAGGGGATATAACCCGCATGCCTTATCAATAAAACCTGCCTGCCTATCAATAAAACCAAATTGCTTATCAATAGTGCTAGTTTAAGATAGAAACGCATCCACCAAATGTGCAAAATCAAATTGTTTCAGTTTAAGAGCCTAGAAATTGAAATCGATAGAATGTGTGGAATAATTGCCTCCACCCCGTATCTGTTATTGTCACAGGTCTGGGAGTTGTGCAAAAGAAAATCAAATCTACAAAATCAAAAATAATGCTGTGTAAGTTAACATTTGTGAACTACAAAAGGTTACATTACTATGAGCAACCCACATATTGAGGAGTGCTCTAACCACAAAAAAATTACTTGTTCACTTATCCATGACATAAAACGTTTGAAAACTATTTGGATGTTTTAATTAATAATACATATTTTATTTTCGTCCCTACGTAGGTTATGATGACTACTGTTGGTATGACAATATGACTGATTCAGTCATGGTCAGTACCAAATGTCTTCAACATGTTCAACATCTCACTACTTGGAATGAAGCTCAGGTATGTAACAGTCATGGTCAGACTAACAATCATTGGCCAGACTAACAGTCATGGCTAGACTAACAGTCATTGGTCAGACTAACAATCATTGGCCAGACTAACAGTAATGCACAAGACTAACAGTCATTGGTCAGACTAATAATCATTGGCCAGATTAACAATCCTTGGTCTGACTAACAGTCATTGGTCAGACTAACAATCATTGGCAGACTAACAGTAATGGCCAGACTAACAGTCATTGGTCAGACTAATAATCATTGGCCAGACTAACAATCCTTGGTCTGACTAACAGTCATTGGTCAGACTAACAATCATTCGCAAGACTAACAATCCTTGGTCAGACTAACAGTAATTGGTCAGGCTAACAATCATTCGCCAGACTAACAATCCTAGGTCAGACTAACAGTCATTGGTCAGACTAATAATCATCGGCCAGACTAAAAAATCCTTGGTCAGACAACAATCATTCGCCAGTCTAACAATCTCTTGGTCAGACTAACACCATCGGCCAGACTAGCAATCCTTGGTCAGACTAACAGTCATTGGTCAGACTAACAATTTTTGGTCAATGGTCAGATTCAGCCGCTACTTAATTTGATACTTTGCCTATCGGCTACAAGACTATTTTAAAATGTATAACTATATTGGGTAATTTGCTTTTATTTAGTATAGTTCATATTTCGGTATTTTTTAGGGAATGACTTGCTTGTATGTTTTTACCTTTTTAGGTCACCTAGAAATACCTCTCTTGTATTTTGAGCACAAGACCTAGTCTTTTATAGCTCTTGAAATAAATGTAGCTGTGTCTCTCAACCCCTGGAGAGTACCGTATAGGTTCAAGACCTTTGTGTTACCCAGTGGGTCCCGCCTGAACTCCTGCAGGGCTAGACAGTGAAATAAAACATGACTGACACCTTCTTCAACCTCACCGCAGCGTCTACAACGGGGATCGTGCGTATCCCTTATTCGCGCCAGGTATGTGCCGACTGCACAGTGACCAGTTCTGAACTGTGCTATGAGGGTCTGCTCATGCCGCCGGAGCTGCCACCACGGATTGGCTTTATTGGGTTTGGGCATATTTTTGAAAATCTCACGTCCCGTACTGCCTTCTTCCCGGCGTTTGTACCAGATATCACGTTCGGCCTCTCGGATCAAAATACGCGCGTTCTCGAAGGAGCATGCCTCTCCCTCTTCGTTGAGCGAGTTTGGCGAATTCGTTTCCCGAATACTCCCGCGTGACCTGGGATCCATTGCAATCCATACTGGAATCCCGAAGTCTTTCATGAGATTCTGGAGGGCCCGTTTCATTTCCTCCAGTCTCTCCGGTCTCGGTCCGGCTCCACTGATGGCCTGGACTACTGAGAGGCTGTCTGTCAGAAAGAACACCCCCGTTGCCTAGGCTGATTCCTCCCTTAGACGCTCCACAACCTTTGCGGTTCCTCCCTGTATTGCTCTGATCTCCGACTCAAAAACACAGAGATTGGCACACGAGCCGTATGCAATGTCGCGTTTTCGCACGCTGGGTTCAGGATACTCAATGTACGCACCGTACCCTGCACGTCTGTCGTCGCCTTCACCTTGTACACTTCCGTCGGTGTAGACTCTAATCGTGCCTTCGGGGTATGACGCAATGGTCTCCTTTGCCGCAGCGAGAAGTACCAGGGGGTCACTGTGCTTTCCCACGGATGCATCTATCCAGTTCGGGCGCACCTCTGGCAGACGGCGAGCTAGGCCAGTAGGGTCATCTGAGGTCAACTTTAGTCGGAGTCGGTTTGTGGGGAGCTGGACCTCACTGTTCAGCCTCTGTGCCACGTGCATAAAGGACTGTTGTTTGATCCGTTTCCGCGCCGTCCATCCGTCCACCATTTTCCTCAAAGGACAGTGTCCCTCCAGCCGCTTGAACCTCTCGTATGAGGTCCTCACGGCACGCTCTCGTCTTGGGCCCAAGGGTGGCACGTTTGCCATGATTTCCGCCGCCGCTGTCGGTGTTGTTCAGTACACACCAGTGATGAGCCTGAGGGCTTGGTTTTGTACAGCATCCAGGCACCCTAGAGACGTTCGGGATGCAAGGACCTGCACTGGCAGGCTTTAGTCCATTTGAGAGCGCACTACACCCGTGTACAGAGTTCTCAACACGTCCGCCCGTGATCCCCACGTCGTGCTAGCCAACTTTTTCACCATATTCAGCTTGTCCGAGGCCTTCCTTTTTACCTCTTGTACGTGCTGGTACATAGTTCCTTTCCGTTAACTTTTAGCGAGATGGGCACCTTAAGCGCGTCTATCCCCAGTGTGAAGAGCTGATAAACCGTTTTCTCACAGTTCACCTGCATTCCCCACAGCTTAGAATAACAGCCAACTGTAGTCAGGTCGGATTGGATTGCGCCCGAGAGCAAGGCCACATTCCTACCCGTTTTCCAAAATACTAGGTCATCGCGTATAGCAGGATCTCGCAGCCTAGACTCTTAGACAGGTCGTTTATGTACGCAAGAAAGAGTGTGCAACTCAATGCACTCCCTGGGGGAGTCCTTGCTCTAGTGTGAGTTTCCTCGACACGGCCGCTCCATACCGTGTGCTTACAGTGCGATTGCTGAGGAAGCTTTTGATCCAGCCGTACATCTAAGAGGTGACACCAAGCCTCAGTAGTTTCAAAAACAGACCTTGTCTCCACACCCGATCGTATGCTTGCTTTAAGTCTAGGAACACCGCTAATGTTGCCTCCGTTCTTTGGAAAACGTCAGCTATTTTCTGCGTGAGCAGGGTAACCTGGTCCATCGCGCTCTTCCCCGGCCAGAAACCACCCTGGCCAGGAGTTAGGAGATTTCGGTTCTCGAGGTACCACATCAGCCTTTTGTTTACCATCCTTTCTGCCGTTTTTCCGACGCATGATGTCAGTGAGATCGGCCTATAGCTTTCAACCTTTTTGGGATCTTTGCCTTTCTTTAGGATTTGAACAATTATTGCCGCTTTCCACTTTCTAGGGAGCTCCCCTGTCACCCACGTGCGGTTGATGAACTGGAGTAACCGACCTTGCCAAGGGTCCCAGGTGACTTATCATCTCAGTTACTGATTGTCCGCGCCTGGTGCTTTCCTGTTTTTGCTCTGTCGGATAGCGTGGTCTAGCTCAGAGAGGGTTAGGGGTACCGTGAACGTGTCCGCCTGTGACTCATGGGGCTTCACAGAACTATAAATAATGTTTGAAGCTTTGATAGCTCAAATATATATCACTATTTTCAACTCCAAATGCGTGCCTACAAACCCGTCTGGGGACCGGGCCTTTGTTTACTAGTTTAAAACAAATTGTATCCATCATCCCACCTTGCTTTGGCTTTCCAGAAGTGCCTGGAAAGTCTAACAAAATATATATTCCTAGCTTTTCATGAATGAATTTCAGAACCATATTTTTTTTTTCATCTGGAATCTTTTATTTTTATGATTGAAGTGATTTTTTATATTATTTTTTATTGCTGTTATGATCACAGCTTTCTGGCTTTACTTTTATTGTTTTGATGAAATTCTGAATATTAAACAAAAAAAATGAAAGCATCACTTTATTTTTTATTCTGTTAAAAAAAAATGTATCTTTATTAAGCATATGATATTGTGAATAAGCAAAACTAAAAAAAAATACTTAAGTTAACAATCAACAGCCAGCTAAGAAAAAAATGTGCACATTCTAAGTAAAAATAGTATTAATAATGAAAAAAAAATAGAAATAGAAAAAAAAATCGTTCATTAAGCTCCATTTTTACCTGGGGTAACAAGCGTATGATACGATTCTTATACTCTAAAATAAACTAATAGCTAAGGGGGGTCAACCATAAAAGACGTCAAACAAAAAAAGGGGAAAGGGGGTTTCAGCAAAAAGTGGACTAAAGTTGACAAAGCGTGTGTGTGTGTGTGGGGGGTGGTTGAGGACAGAGTGGATGTCCACATTGTAATTGACTGAATAATGGTAGTTTACTGCTTTACATTTTTTAATAGAGTGATTCAATAAAATGTTTCTGAACAGTTATTGTTTCATATTGAGAAATTTGCCCGTAAATATGTACTCTTTATATTGTTGCACATTCTCCCAATTTATGTTTGATAAATTTTATGTTTTGGACGTCCACAACTGTAGGGAGGGGGGGGGGGGTCAAGTAAAAAGTGGACATTTTAAAAAATAGCAAAAAAATTGGTGGACGTCTTTTATGGATGACCCCTAAGTGGTGGGGCCTTGTACAACATTCTAGATAAAATGTATGTGTGTATTTTAGTATTTTATATCTAGCAATCATTGATCATACATTGTAACATTTAAATAGGTATGTTAAAGATATGATGATACATGTAAAAATGAAGTTATATATTTAAATAGTAAAAGAAAATACATTGTGCTTCTCATGAACACCCCCCCCTCCCCACTTCTTTAAAAAACTGTCAATGGAATTTAAAACAAATATGGAAAATACAAGTGTTTTAGTGTCAATGACAGCTTACACACATAATTTTTAAATAACATTACAATAATTTACAATAACAAAATGCATTGTCGCATTTTTTTTACAAGAAATACAAAAAAAAAAATATATATATATATAAGCTAGTTTTGTTAATTTAATCAAACTAATTTTATATTGTGAAATTAAGTTCAGTTCACATTTTTACCAATTGTTCACTAACTTCCCAGAGCTTTTTTGAAATATTTTTATCCAAAGCATTTGGAGGATATTGACTTTGTTTACAATTTTTGCCTACATAAATACCAGATCTTCCTTTGAGTTCTTCTGCAACAGCACAATATACAACAGACTGGCAACCTTCATCTGCATCACGAAGCCCCAGAATGACGAATAATGGAGACAAAAAGCGATTTATAACACTAGGAATAACATAACGACCAAGGTTAGTAGCAACCATTCCAGGATGCATTGCAAAAACATCAACACCAGATCCTTTCCACCTTTCAGCAAGTTCTCTTGCAAACAGTAAATTTGCTAATTTACTGTCACAGTATGCTTTGACTTTGTTGTAATTTTGCTCAGAGTGTATATCGTCAAAATGAATACTTCCATTTTTACTCAGAGATGATGAGACTATTATTATCCTACTTGGCGCTGATAATTTGATTCTATCCAAGAGACGTAAAGTTAATAGAAAGTGACCAAAGTGGTTAACACCCATTTGCATCTCAAAGCCATCATCGGTTTTCATATAGGGACACTGAAAAACTCCAGCATTATTTATCAAAATGTCTATATTCTGAACTTCAGAAAGAACTTGTTTACAAAAATTATTAACAGAGTTCAATGAAGCTAAATCGAGCTCTTTAGCGAATACTTCACTGTTTCCTGTTGTGTCCCGAATCTGCTCAACAATCATTTGGGCTGATGACAGATTTCGACAAGCCAATATTAGTTTAGCTTTACGACGAGCCAATTCAAATGCAGTAGCCTTGCCGAGGCCACTACTGGCTCCAGTGATTATTACAGTTTTTCCATTTATATTTGCCTTACTTGGACATAGACGCGTATATCGTAAATATCGCCGCAATGCTGCTATTGTTAGAAAGCCAATTACTGCGGAGGTTTTCCACCAAGCCATCTCTCCTAAAGATGTATTAATTACTGTAACAATACACTTGCATTTGGTTATTGTTTGTACGAGGTCAACATGGAAGAAAAGAGTAGCTTCCCTTCCTTTATTACACTGACATATGTCCACACTTTTAATGAACAACATATTACTTATTCTTTATATATATATAAAAAAAAGTTTAATTGACAAATAATTTAGAAAAGTAAAAGAGACAGAAGAACATTGTGCTATAAAATATTCCATCTTCAATTTTACGCCAAAGAAGGTGGTGCTCATTGCCGTGATACCTCAGAATACGAATTTAATCCTAATAAAATTGTTATAATTCCAAATTGTTTTGACCCCCCCCCCCATTTAAATAATATAAAATGATCTATTGCCGGATCTCCACAAACTAAATATTCAATTATTTTTTTTTTGGACAATGATAGCATGATAGCTAATGAAAGGGCTCTAAACACACATAAAACACGCCATACGGTCGAATTTCTAAGCTTGTTCGTATTTTAAATCATTTTAACAGTTTTTGTTTGGTTTCAAAGTTATTCAACTTTAAGGTGCTTGGATTTTGAAAAAAGAAAAGAATGGGGGGCATTTTTAAGAGTCCGACCCGGGCGGCACAAGTGCTATTTACACTATAAAACTTTTTTGGTTCGAGATCCGATCTGACTACAAGGATGATCATGGGAGAATGTACTTAAGTTTTAGTTTCAAATTTCGTCTGGCAGCATGTCTTTTTGGATAACTTGGCATGTGGCGTTTTTGGATCAGATGCAGAGTGACATTTATGTCTCTCAGTCAAAAAAAATCTATCGTCTAGTAAATTCAAAAGTGAGATACTAGATGGCAAAGAAATTAATTTTATTTTCATTTTAATAGAATTGATAAAAAAAAAATAAGCCATATAATACATATTGTAAGACAATTTTATTTTCCAATAATACTTAATTTTTTTTATTTGTGATTATTCCTGGTAGGCATTACATTTACAAAATTCCAGTTCTCTGGTCGCCACCAAACATTCCAAAAATGATGATTTTCAAAGGGCTATAACTTTCTTAGTAATTAAGATTCACCCTTCCCAATGTAGTCAAATCAAAATTCCTCACAAAATGTTATGTTTAGATATGTGTAGGTTCTTAACACACCATGATGCTCCATTAGTTGCCTGATGTTCTATATCCCTTGGAAACATTCATTTTCAAAAAAACATATTTATATTAAACATCAGGCTGGAATCAAATGTTATTTCCTAAGCTTTAAAATGAATTATGGAAAGAAAAAAAAATATTTCCACTTGCAGTATCAATTTCGCTTGCTTATGATAAATGATCTGTGAAGACCCTATGAAGATGTTTGTTGCAGTGCCCTATTTTCATCTGATAGTGCAATGACCATAGAGGTACCACATTAGACATGGAGGGAGATAACAGTGACAGATTTTCAAACAATATTGACATATTTAAAGCAACATGTTATGTGAGAAACTATTTAACTTTTCAAATCCAAAGATATATTTTAAGAGAATATTTCTTTGAAATATTTTTTTTTTCAAAATCTATAAAATATCTTAAACTTATTTACAGATTCACTTGGTTCATAAGACAGACATAACCTTCTTTTCTCATGAATAATTAGATATATGGATGAAATCTTGTCTAATTTTATGAAAAACTGTACTTGACCTTTCAAAAACAATATCAATGAATCAAAGAAAGTCAACTGTTGGTAACTGTATGATTGATTTATTAGTTTTGATCATAAAAAAAACAAACAGGAAATGCTCTTATACGTCACTTAACACATGATCTGTAAATAAATAAATGTTTACATTTTCAGTTATATTTATTTATGACAACAAGATACATTACAAATACAACATCTAGGTGCTGGATCTAGTGCACAGACAAGATCAAAATAGCATTTGACTGTAACAAATTTATATGAATTTCGCTTTTTATAAACATAGGCTATTTTTTTTCAAAATGTAAAGAATCCCGAAATTCTCTGACTAAAATGAGAATGGTAACAATTGTAACATACCAGCATATAAAAAAAAAAGTAAACCATTTCAGTTCAAACATCTATTCACAAAATAATATTTTAGTACTTTTTCATAATTTATTTTTAAACAATACTTTGAATACTGGACATTATTAAAAAAAAATAAAGAAACTAGCAAGTTTTTTATTTGTGGAAAAAGCACAACTTTTTACAAAAATAACTTAAAGCATACAGAAGGGACGGATATCTTTAAAAAAATATCCAAGCAAACTAAATATATTAATTTGTGAAACATAATTCTTTTCATTCATTCTCTGTAGTTTTTTTATTGTAAAGTATGTAAATTACCACACATCAAAAAAAAAAGCCAAGTATTTCCAAAACAATAATTTAAAAATTATATTATTACTTGACACAGATTGCATTGTCTTTTAGGAGCAACAAACTGTAATACAGAATATGAACACTTTGAAAAGTTTCAGTTAAAAGTGTGTGTCTGCGTGGGATTTATATACATATTCATCTGTATAGGAAAAGTCAAACATTACTTTTGAAAATCTACAAAACATTTTTGGTCATGTAGCTTACTTGGGGCAAGATACTTACATATTTACATCACAAACTGGGGGTGGGATGGGGGTGTAGGAAGTGTGAGAAAACAAAACATTCATACCAACATACAAATCAGTGGAGAAAGTAGATTGGCTCAACTTTGCAAAATCTTTTATAAACAAGTATTAGAAAAACTCAATGTAAAAATTCATCTTATAATCAATAAAACAGTTTTTCTAAAGTACAAGTTGAGTGATGTGAAATATATTGTCTAAATGTAGGTCATAAATTGTATTATGTACTGTGAATTTTTACATCATATGGCACCAAATGGCTATACTGTCATTTATTTAATTTAAAGCATGTAAGAACAGAGTATCTCACAGGTAATAAATACACTTAAGTGTTAATCATGACATGATAAAATACTAATGTACTATGTATGTAATACAGGCTACAGTGGTAGAAAAGCGCTAATCATTAACTACATTATCATAGTCACCAATTGAAAAAACATTTAATAGCCAATCAATGTTTTGATGAAACATGCTCTATTGTAAATGAGCTGTCATTGCATGTCCTACTGTAAATGAACAGTCAGTTAAGTGAAAGGGTTTCAAGATTTTCTTTTCCTTTACATGGCTGCATTAGTATGTCAGCGTTTTTTTTTTAATCAAATTGTATCAAACCTGGTAGAATTAGCTATTCTAAAATAAATAATCCATTAATTAAGTACCAAGAATACAATCTTTAAAAACTGTACTTTTTTTCTAAACGTAAGGTTCACTATGCTATTACACTGTGTAGTAATGATATAATATATTAACCACATAATATATGCAAAAAAAAAAAAAGAGACTATATAAGCTAAAAATGATAAGATCATGTTTTAAAATTGCTAAAATCCATTTTCAATGTAATGGTGGGCTTGGCTGGTTGTTGAACAGCCTGTGTATTGATCATCCTGGCCTTGTCCTGCACCTGAGTTTTCTGCTTTAGTCTGACAGCAGATTCCAGCTTTGGTTTCAAACTCCCAGACATGTTCATGACAGTCTTAAAATGTTCAGGGTAGGTGCGTCCTACTTCAGTCAGTCTGTTGAGACATCTGTCACTTAAATTACGAACAGCCTGGCTGGCTTTGGATGACATGCTCTCATCCAAAAGCATAGATACCAGAATGGGGATTAACAAGGCAACAACTGTAACACCTGAAGAAATAAAAAAAAATGTTGATAAGAATCACCATAACTTAACATGCTATACTTGAACCATCATTTTTTTTTTTCCAAACCATATCTTAAAAAAAAAAAAGAAGCAAATTTAAAAAACAGGCAAAATAAGCGATAAGCTTCATCACATAAGGTTAAAAAAAAAAATTTTCATTCGCCTTAAATAATTATACCTGAAACCATGCCAGGAAAATGTAGTCTATATAGTGTAATGTAATAAATATATGTTCAACATTTAACTTACGTTTACTATCCTCAGCCAAAGTTAACAATTTTTCTAGACAATCCAATTCAACAATTATCAATTGTAGTTCTGCATGTGATGTTGACAACAGTGTAGTTGATGCAGTATTCAAATGTTCAATTACTTTAGGAGCCAAATAATGGATGTAGGGAATAGCTATAGTCTTGTCTTTCAGGTTAAGTATCAACAGAAAAGCTTCAACACATTTATATCGACACTAAAAAAAAAAAGGACACAGATGAATCAAAATGTAAATTAAAACTAAATAATCCGATATAGCTGGGTTTCTCGACTGGTGGTACGGGGAAGGTTGTGGAGGGATACACAGTGATATAATAGCTTTTGAATTAGGTCGCCAGTTTGCTGCGTGACACATCACCAAACCACATGCCCAAGTATCACAGTTAGGGTTCGAAGTCGTGTAACGTTACGCATAAATTTTGGAAAATTACGCGTAAATTACGGTAATTTAAAAAATGTATATTTGACGGCCATTTTTAATTGTTTCTGTCGCAATTTGTTGTGTTAACAGTGGCGATTAATTAATTACAGTGATTACCATCTACATCCGGCCACAAGCCTAAATCGGAAGTATTCGTTTGGTAAAACAGCGTAAACGGCACAGTATATTGTTTGTTTATATAGTTTCAGTAAACATAATAAAATAAATATTTTCAATAAGGAAGCAAAAATCTGGTTAAAAATAAGACAAAATCATAAAAATTTGCGACAAAGTACACAATGCCGCTATGAGCTGTATGGCTAGCGGCCGCAAGCCAAACGGGGAGGTTATAAAACCCAAAAATCAAAAAAAAAAAATAATTTTTAAACATTATCTATATATGTTCCAAATGTCATGAAACGTAAAGAAAACATTTTACTGTGTACAGTGCTTCCGTCGATCGCATCAGCCGGATTACACTGCGTATTGCACCAGCGTCGATCGCGTGTGCCGTCTTTTGCTGAGTTCGGCACCTGCGGTGGCCGTATTTCGTGGCGCATTGCACCCGTCCCGCGTCGACCGTATTACTCAGCCAAAGATGGCAGCCGCTGAAGCAGTCAGTACACGACGAAATACGTGGACGACGGGCAAATTAGTATGACCGGTTAATTACAAGTACAAACCTTTGAAAACATTATTAAAAATACACCTACTAGCAATCAGTGAGCATGAGCAACAAAAGGAACATAAAATTTCAAGTAATTGGGCATTAATGGTATGCGTAATTTTGGCGTAACTTACGCGTAAATTACGCGCGCCAATCTTACGCGTAATTTTCGAACCCTAATCACAGTAGAAAGGAAGCACATTTCATTATGAAAATAAGTATATTTCTTTGGAAACTTCATGTGAGGGGTACCAGAAACATACTTTCAAACCCTGTGAGGCACAGGCACGAAAAAAAGCTGAGAAATGCTGCTATAGAGTTTGATTATTTATTAAATTCAATAACATTTACATTTTTAATTAAAATCACACTACAACATAATATGGTATTAACCCTCTTACTGGGAATGAAATAAAATGTTACAGTAAATATGCAAATGCTTTAGAAAAAAGATTTAGTCCAAAGAGTATTTCTTTCCTATAATTAAGTACACTGTGTTACATTTCTATCAGTAAACATTAAGTTGGCTTACATGTATGTTTAAAATTATTTACAAGTAACTGTCACTTATGGCAAAACCTCACCTGGATATCTTCTGTTTCCCAAGCTTTTTTATAGATATCTATGGTTGATGACAATAAGTTTGGTATAGAAGTTGTCTCTCTGGGACATGACGATGTAAATACACACATGACTGACACTAGCACCCCTAGATCCATTCCTGTGTACTCTGGACCTTAACATACGCAATAAAAAAGATATTTCATGACGTTTTAGAGTAATGGAATTATTTTTGTTTTAAGCAACTTATTATTCCGTAAATGTTTTAAGCAACATTTAATTCTGTAAATGTCCAATGAAATAAACAGTAGTGAAACAGTAATCTGATTCCATTTATTATTGCTTCAATTTTTTTTTTGTAAAAATGGGATAAATGAATTTTTATTGCCTGAACTTTACTTGAATGGTGAAAAGTTGTTGAAGTCCAAACATATTGTAAATTCTCTAACAACAAAGTGCCTCAAACTATAATTTTTTATGCTAATTGATTCTTTTTATTTTATTTTTTAGACATATCTAATTAATTTTTTTTTGTTTCCTCTCAATATGAACTTTAAATTTGAAAACGTACCTGCTTCTGCAAACTGTACAACAGTTGCTATGGCACTCTGTAAAAGCCTAGACCAATCCTTTTTGACACAGTTCAAATCATCAGTTGTCTTATTGTCTTCAGGGATTTCATATTCACAGACCCTCTTAAAGACTTTTAGTCCTGCTGAAATAATGCTAGGTGCTGGAGTAAAGGCACCTCTTGCGCACATCTCTTTCATAATACCACACACTAAATGAAGCACAGTGGGTAAAATTGTCACTGCTCCTATGAAAAAATATAGTTATATTAAAATATAAGGGAAATAAAGAAACATGTTATAAACTATGAATGGCTTTGTAGTTTATGTCTTGAATAGCTTGTTATTACCCTAAAAAATATTTTTAAGATAATAGCACACAGACCTTAAAAATATAAAACTATTCATCTATGTTTTAAAATTTATTTAATGATTATGACATATATATGTAGAGAGGTGTCCTAGTACATGTATTTAATATTTACAAGTTGGAGGTGTTGGCAACTTGAGATTTAGATTTTGCAAATCAATTATCATTAAACAAGATAAACCTACGTGAAAAAAAACTTACCAACAGGAGAACACAAATCCAGCAAATCTACCATTAAAACCATGATCTTTGCTATCAAATCAAAGGTCTCTGCGCCCATCTTGGTTAAATGTGTAGGTGGCTGGAATCCAGAACCATTTGAGGAAGGGTTGAGAGCTGGGATGTGACGCACTATGGCACAAAGGCAAACTTCAAGTGTAGCAAATACAACTGATGTTTGAGGGGGAAATTCCCCATTAGTACCTCCTTCTCCAATGATATTTTGATTCTCTGATGACTGATCTTTAGTGATTATATTTTCTGATTTGAGATATAAAATATCTTTGTAGTCATTATGGACATGCATTTAGTTTTGTAAGTTACACTGGAATTAATATAATTCAACTAACATTATTTCTTTTTAGAAAAGATAAGTTTTCAAGCAATCCGTTTTTCCAACATTTCTGGATAAAAAAATTTCATAAAAAACTAACAGAATCTTTATTAAGAAAGAGGAGATAAATAAAACATTATCCTTTTTATTATTAAAACAGCACCAAGAAATGCACATCAAGAATTATTTAAAATACATGTACATCTATGTGAAAGGAGAAAAGAGAGGGGGAAAAGTAAGAGTAATCAAATTAATATAATAGTTTTTTAATGAAATATTTTTTTATGTAGGATAACACATCGGAACAACGTATCTAAAAATATTTACCTTTTAATTTGGTTCTGTTTAACTCAAGGAAATCTTTAGATGCTGACACTACTAAATGTACAATATCTAAAGCTAATCCATGTATATCCAAACCATCTCTTGTTAAGGTTACCCTAGAACATTAAGTGGGGTAAAAAAAAAAAGTTCTTCAATATATCAAAGATCTTGATAATTTTCTTAGCTAATATTTTATAAAAAAAATAAATGTTAATGACCCAAATTACAACTATTTTCTTTATCTACCTGTGCATAACATTCAGCAACTCCCTGCTAAGCATAGCATCTTTTCCTAATTGTGAACGAGGCCAAGATGAGCCCAGTAAAGCTTTGAGTCCCCTCAAACAATGGCGTACTGTAATTTCTTCAAGCCTAGATGCAGAGTTACAAAGAGCTTCCATGCTAATTCCTATTGAAACATATAAATTACAATGGTTATTATTGTACAGCCCTTTGCCAGTACAGTATATCAGATATCAGAAAAAAAAAAATTCTTTGTCTTTTAAATAAATGTATCTTTTTATAAAAATACTTAAACAATTTTTTTTTACCTAATATAAGAAAAAATCTATCCTGATTCATAGTTCTGGGTCTCATGTTGGCAGGAGCATTAGCCATTTGTCCCACCAGAGGGAGTTTATCATCTACAGAGTCAATGGAGGCTTGATCAAAACCTGCTGAGTCTAACCACAGGGACAAGCCATGTAGTATAGAAGGCCAAGATTTTTTGTAATGTTGAATAGCAGTCTCAACAGTATCAGGGTGATAGAATGCACCACCTTCAGAAGGTAGTTGATTAGAGTATTCTGAAAAGAAAAATCAATTTATTAAAAAAGTGACCCAAGAAAATAAATGTAAAAAAAAAAGCAACACTCTTAACATATAATGTTAATCACCTGTAGGTAGTGAGAGTAAAGCATGATCTTTCAGGGCATTGAACCAGTGCCGACTCAAGTTTTCCAACTCTGGCTGTACAAGACTCAGCAAACTTTCACCGCTGTGTTCATAAACTTCAGCATCATCTTCAACCTCATTTCTGTCTTCATTATTCTTAAATGTTCTTTGCTGAGTTTCCATTTCTCTATCTACTGCCACAATGTAGACCTTTCCAAAAGCAAATAAAAATGATCTTTCTTCAACAACAAGGAAAACATCTTGGACAGTAGTAAAAACCATTTCATCTTAAAAGACATTTCGTTCACCGAATTTTGTGAATGACAGATGGTTTGCAAAAGCAAAACAATTTTGAACATGGGTAGCATAAAAGTTTGAGATCCGCTGACACATTTTCATCATGCTCTCATGGTGTGTCTCAACTTAATGATACATCTCAACAATGTGGCCGAGATGAATACCATCCAGAATGGATAAACATCATCTGTATTCTCTAGTAAAATCTAAGGGTCACTGAAGACACAAGGCTCTGCTACTATGTCTCAAGAAGTGTGAATTTGTTTAGACTTGCCCATGATCAAATCCCTTACTAAGCAAGTTTTTAAATATAGATACATTAGAGAAAAAATTGTTTTTTTTTAAAATGATTCCTTGGCGTATCTAACTTGTTAATCCTTAGCAAATAAGCAAAATTACCTCAGCCCACGCTCTTATAACAGCAAGCTTTTCCATAGTTGAAGCACTTTCGTTGTACAATGGGGCTTTAGGACGACAGCTGACAGAACCAAGTTTAGCAAGAGAAGAAACCAGAAGTTGATGTACCCTTCGTAGATCATTCAAATCTCTAGCAACACCGCTCCCAATCCATTTACTACAAACCTTATAAGTGAAATAAACAAAATATACATATTAAGATGTTTTATTTCAAATATTCTTTTGATCTAAATTTAAACAGCTTTAGGGATGTCACTTCCAAATATTTCCATAATATGTTGTGCAGCTGTTTAATTTATTGTTCAAAACAGGATTATCTGATTAATGAATTCCTACAATGCTGAGGAATAATCTTTAGGTTTTTTGTCGTACCTCACAGGCAGCAGCTGTGACATCAGAGGGTGTGTCAGGAGAAAAAGCTGGCCTGAGAGCAGCACCAACCTAGAAAGACATATTTCAATCACATCATTAGTAATGCAGTTGTCAGGGGGAAAAAAATGTATCATCAAATAAAACATTAAATACTAGCTGTACCCTGCAAAACCTTTACATAGAGTTATATTCTCTTAGGTTTGATCAGTAAGCTAGGTTATTTTTGGTTTCGGACAGATTCAAATTTTTCAAAATTTTATTACAATTTAAAGATGCAATATGATGTAGAAATACAAAAAAAACACATTTTGTTTAAAAACCGCAGAAACTATTCAAAACTGTAGATTTTTAAAAGACATTTATCGAATAGAGACGTGGGCAAGACGCCCTTTTGAATGATTGTTTTCCACTTTCAATTAAACGCAGAAGCGAAACCGCAATTATTATATTATTACAGTGCAGAAAAATAAGAGATATTAACCTGGGCTTGGTACTGCTCCAAAATAACATGTCCAGGAAATTCAGGCTCTGGTACAGAAGCAAAACGCATAATGACTTCCTAAAATATTGAATAAACAACAGAATTAAAAGCTGTTTTATTGCAAAATTATTTCTTACATTTTATTTTTGAAAAATTAACCAAGTATATTACTGCAATGCAAGATGAACACTGTTTTATCAAAAAAAATTAACTTAAATCCAACAGCTTAGTCAAAAAAAAATGAAACCATTTCCTTTATCATTTGTTATTTTAAATCTATAAAAATTATTCTGAATGTAATACTTCTAAAGCAGCAAGGCCAACTAATCGGAGTTGATTGCTATCTGATGTGGCAGCAATGAAAGACATTCTAATGAGGTCTGTCAAGTGAAGCACCAGAAAATTGTCTGTAAAAAATAAAATAAGAAATAAACTTACTAAAAAACAATTTGCTTCAAAAGCTCATTATTTCATTTAACACACGAATCAGCAATAGAAAGATTACTGACTTTTTCCTGTCTTCTCCTTGAGCTCCTTAGCAAGTTGTAGATCAAACTGCCCTTCGCCACCTTCACAAGATGAAATAATTTTCATCAAGCATTCTACAGCAAATACTCTCGTCGGCCATCTAAAGAACATCAACAATATTTCTTGTGAAGTAATCCAGTAAATTACATTTTAAAAATGTTGCATCAGTAGAAATATTAAAAATATCTAAAGTGCAGAAGAGAAGTTCTATCTACCTTGGAGCTACAGATGGATGGGTGACATCAGGATCTGCTGCTTTGAACGTAACACCTATGTCATCTCCTTCTTCTTCATCATCATTGTCACCTGTATCATCTATTTCACTTTCAGTCATAGAGGCATCTGATATGTATTTAAACAAAGTGAGCATGAGATAATTTGTGTGAAACACAATGAGAAACTCAAAATGTTTGTTGCTCCAATTGGTGCAGTAGTCAATGGCCTCAGCAAACATTTCATTCACAAATCATTTTTAAAATTAAAAGAAATGTTTTGATTCCCTCTCCCGGGTGGATATTTCTAAGGAATGTTTTCCCCGGGTGGATATTTCTAAGGAAATGTTTTAACATTTAAACATGTATTATTGAATTAACATCTTAAGTAAAAGACAACTGTTTATAAATAATTCATGACACTTTTTTTACTTAATATAATCTTTTCCTTATCACTCACTGTACAACTAAACATTATCATCAAAATATGAAATTTTTAATGGTAATTAAGACATAAAGATACATTTAAATGAAATGTATTCTAAAAAAAATGCTTCATGAAATACTTCACAAACAAAAAGTAAAATGCTCCTGTAGAGAATGGAATGGAAAAAAAGATGAAGACTGACATGAATTAACTAAGAGTTATCAAAGAGGATGTCAGAAGAAGAATAATATCAATAAAATTATTCCCAGCTAGACTTTTTAAGACAAAAGGTTAAAAAAAAATGGCTGATGTAAGCTAATGGCCTCAAGTGTTTGCAACAGAGTATTCCATGCAATTTGTCATGTACTAACTTCAAAAAAAAATTATTTATATAGGACTTATGTCAACTAATAAAGTGATCAGGCAATAGTAATAACAAGCAATTAAGCCTGTTCCATTCTGGACACAGGACGTGTTAGCGCATTTTCATGTTATGTATCAGTACGTTTGTTATCTTTCAGTAAATATTTGTAAATTTTGGAAATGTTTATAAATTCAATTGTGTAATGCATATATCTGAAAAAAGATATTAAAAGGACAAGTAAGTCATGTTGAATAACTGTTACAAAAATAAATAATGATTACGCCCCTTTGATTAGCTTTTATTATTTATATTTAAAATATAAGCAAAACGGTACATAACAAACTCTTATATTTTGGCCCTAAGAGGTCAAATCGCAAAATGGACTTTTGATGTACACTTGGCAGGCCAAGACCTACAAAATGATATATACATCATGGGTCTAGGACTTATGGTTGTTGAGATCTAGGGTGATGACAGACAGACAGACAAAACGGGGACAATAGAGCATTTTTTTTTCGAAAATGCTCTAAAAAATAATTGATAACAAGCGCTGGCGAAAGCAAAAAAAAAAAAAAAAAAATTAAAATTCATAATAAATAAACTGAATCACAATTTTACCCACACAAGGCACAAGTTTTTAGAAGATGAGTTATAAAATAATAATTCAATTCAGTTACCAGTTGAGGCAGATAGAACATCCTTTAATAAAGCCAGCCATCTGGATAGGTTAGCTATGGCTAAAGACTGAAGAAGTGAATCTATTGTATCTCTCAGATCTGACAACAGTTGTGTATCTGTCTCTGTGTCTAGCATACCAAATAATACGCCTTCTAAACCTAAAGGAAATACAGTGTTTAAGAATGATAATATTTCAAAAATACTGAATGAAAACAGTTTTAAAAGTTATTTTGGTTAAAATTGTGGAGCAAGTAGTACCTGTTTCAGCAATATGAAAACTGTTCTTTGTATCCTTCTCATTTCCTACGATTGAGAGAGCTATAGAGCTGACGTCACACGCTTCTCTAGTGGCCAGCTGACGTAAACATGATACTGCAGCTCTACGTAACAAGAGGTGAGAACTGGACAGATTTTCCTGCAATAATAACTGCTTGTTTAAAAATGTACTTATGAAAACTTGACTTTCTAAAAAGGCTTTATGAAGGGATGTTACCATTAATTAACTGAAAAATTAAACTAAAAAATTTCTTACACAAAGGTGAGGAACAAGGTTACTTAAATTGAGATGCCTTGGAGCAAACATGTGCAGCTGCTGAAGACAAGCAATAGCTTCGGCTTGCACAAGTGAATCAGGATGTGCTTGCATCACCGCACAACAAACTTGACAATAAAGACGAGCCGTACCAATAGCGCTTGAGTTGCCTGTGCAAAAATACAAAATCCTTTGATGAAGATTTTAAATGATATAACAGATCATGGTTAACATTAACTTCATCTGACAACAAGATTCATAATTTAAGATCAAAACAAGCACCTGAAAGCTCTGGACCAACAGATGTAATGAGTGCAGACAAACATTTCCCCAGACACTGATGAACATCTATTGTGGCTGGAGGTACAGACAGCAAAAGTTGTAGGACTAGAGATAATGTTGGTTCAACATAGCTTCTGTACATAGGACCTCCAGAATCAGCAATAAGTGCCAAGGCATGCAAAGCCCAAACCTGTAAATGTAATGGTAGGAAAATGATTTTGTGATCACAGACAAACACCAATAAAAAACATGAATTGTAAATTGAAATTACTTTTTTTTTTTAATTAAAAAATTCAAAAGTCATCAAACTTACTTGGACTACTGGAGAATTGAAATCTTGAGCAAGAGCAAGCAATATGCTGACAGAGGTGTTTAAATGTTGATTTGAACCCATTCCACCAACATATCGGTGAAGACACCCTAAGGCCAGGGAATGTCCAGTCCGACTAACCACATCTCGTGCAGACTTTAACCTAATTAACAGTTAGGTTAATTGAAATTTGAATACAGTGTGGCAGACTTTAACCTAATTAACAGTTAGGTTCATTGAAATTGAATACAGTGTGGCAGACTTTAACCTAATTAACAGTTAGGTTCATTGAAATTTGAATACAGTGTATCTAAAAAATTAAAGTAAAAAAAAATACAAAGCATTTAAAAAAAAAAAAAAAGAGCTTAACTAATAAATTACTTGTCAAAACTGTGCTGAGCCATTTCTGCAATAAACTTGCTGTCTCCGACTACCTGTGCCATACGACCAAGAGCTTCACCAGCAGCACATCTTAGTATTGGGTTGCTGCTGCTCATAGCGTCCTGTAAACAGAAAAAAAAGGATTAGCATTTGCTGGATATTAAACTGGCTTAATAGGAAGAAATACTGAAAAATAAATAAAAAATATTCTACCATAATTAATGAGAACGCAGCCTTCTTCACATCATCAGGACCAAGGCTAGCTTTTAACTCAGCTAGACTCTACGAAAGAAAAAACAAACGAAACATTTGTATTTTACAAGAAATAGTAATTATTTTGATATAAATGATTATCCAATCATGTTGTACAAAAAAATGTTTAACTATATACATGTATAATAAATAATTGTTGCAACACAAAAATGTAAAACATAAAAAAGGTATATTTTTCTTGGTTTATAAAAATGTGATAAAAAGTTTGTTAAAGAATATGTTTATTTTCAAGAACTATTTAATGTATAACAAAATACCTTAAGAGCACAGAGTACTGCTGTAAAAACATTCATTTGTACAGCTTGTTGACGAGGTCCTTTTGCCTGACGTATGCACTCAATAAAGTGCTGCAGCATTTGATAGCGGTGTTTGTGGGCCACATGTGGGAAGATGACACCATAAAGTTTGACCGAGCTGTCAATCACAGTAACTCCTAAAGGTAGTGGTCCAGGCACCGGTTCATTCTAGGAAGAGCATTTACATAATGCAATTTTTCAATTTATGCTAAAGGACAGTCAACAATTTCACAAGTTTAAGTTTTTTTTAGAAGGCCAGTTAATGGTGAGTGGTTATGATAATATCTGCAATATTTAGAAAAAATAATGCTGCAAGATAATATCGCTTAAACCGCACATCAAAAGCGGCCATTTCGGTCAACTTTTTGATAGGAGAAAACATTTAATTTTACCCCCATCCCACTAAATATGTAATAAAAAAAGAACTGTCTAGAAAATGACAAAAACCATTCATGAATGTGTGTAGAAATGTTTTACCTACAAGAATATATAGGTTACAACGCGATACATTAAGAATAAGGTATAGAAATCTATAGATGAAGTGAAAAAATATGCATCAGTATTTTGGGCCACATTGCGATTGTTGTCAAAAATCTGCATCCGTAATGAAAAGGTTAAAGAAAAAACAACTCACAGGGGGACATCTGATATATAAAGACTGGCTGTCATGTTCTAGTGTACCAGATCCTGAAGCACTGTTCGGCTGAAGCTGAAATAACGCAGAAACAGTTTTTGTTAGTTTTGTATAGAATTCATACTGCATAAAATATTGCACAAAATTTTTTTTTTGCTTTTTTTTAATGCTGAAAATGAAATTAACATTTAAAAGCAAATGTAGCTGGTTTTTTTTTTATAATTTTTTTTTTAATTTATAAAAAAAGGGTAAAGATGGATAGACAATGTCATATTTTATAGGCTAGTGAAGGTATTTTATTTATTTATCTCAGCTATATTTTTTATGATGAAATAAGAATTTAAGAAATTAATTCATAAACTACAAATGCAAGCAGATCACAACAATTTAAAGCCATCATTTCTTTAGGTCATATGCACATTTTCAAATTTAAAGTATGTTAAAAAAATGACATGAAACAGTCTCATTTCCATGTAAAAGTAACTTAAGCTAGCTTTTTAGTAACAAAGGTTGACAATCAATATCAACTAATAAAAAAAAAATCACATTTAACAGCAATGAATGCAATGCACTGTTTTGTTAAGAAGTCAGTCAATACTAAATAGTTTGAAGCACTTCAGTTATCTTTACAGCAGTCAATATTTTTGTAAAACCATTTTTTTAATTCATTATTTTCAGTAATGAACTAAATGAGCTTTAATACGTCCTTCCTCAGGTAAGTATTCCAATATATTATTTTTAAAAAAATTAAGGCCCGATAAGTCAAGAAAATTTGAAAATCTTTTCAACACATTAAATTCAAGACCACAGACTAGTTAAAGCGTTAACTACTTTTTTAAAAAAATATATCACAGGAAATTAATGGCAGAGCAAGTGGGATACAATTTTTTTCTTAACTCATTAAAAAAGGAAGAATTAAAAATAAAAACATAAAATAGATATAGATATAAAAAAAATATCATTTAAAATAAAAAGAGAATTTAATTAATAAGTATACTATTCACATTACGTATGTACCAATTTATTCGAAATGAAAACAAATAAAAAATCAGATAATCTGCCCTGACAGAAAAGACATATTTTATTAAATTGACATAAATTCTTGTTCAAATATGTAAAACTTAGAAGGGGGTGAGGGGTGGTGCTATGTTTTTACTGAATTAATTTACTACCTACACCCCCCTCCCCCATAAACATGTTTATAATAAAATCAAAGGATGATAATATCCTAATTCACCACCCCTTAAATGACAAACTGGCTTACAATCAGACTTCAATCATTTCTATTTTAATTTATAAAAGAAAATTGTCATATGAAAGATGTCATTCATGAAAGCAGCAAAATCAACATGCAAGTTTGTAATGAAATCATTAGATGATGCAAATGGTAAACAAATGAGCTTCAGAGAGTACAGTTTATATCAGTAAGAAAGGACGTCCAATCCCTTCATCTAACTAAACAGCTTAAAAAAATCCAGAAAAACTTAAGAAATTAAAAATATTAATTAGCACCGTTTTAGTGACCTTATCAATTTTATATAAACAGTAACCAACAATGAAAACTAAAAAAAAAACTAAATCATGATGTAAGATCATGCAAAAACATTTGTTCATTAATAACACACTGAGAATGTTAAGCAGTCAGAACAGCTTGAATGTTGGTAAGAATTTTTAAAAAATTAAAACATCTTAGGGAAATTACAATGGGGGAAAGTAGCGATGTCTTAGGGCATGTGCAGGAGAGGAAAGTTCATACTGATGCTGTGAGTGGCAGGAAATTGTAGGTTAGTGTACTTACTATGTCCTTATCCACTTTACGATTTGGCTCCATCTAAAAGTTTTTTTTTAGTACGAACAATATATATAGGTTGCATCAGATTCAGTTATAGTGTTGGAAAAAGTTCAAATTTTAACTTTCAGAATTTTTTTTTCTTCTTCAGTACAAGGTTTTTACAGTCTAAACTTATTTTACAATCAAATCCATGGAAATGAGACAATCAATAAATTTTAATTATAATACTTTTGTTAAAATATTAGTTAAATTTCATAAATCATTTCCAAAATATTTCTGCATGAATCCATTGAAAAAAAATAGACAAAAATCCAATTGATGCATTTTATTGACCACAATCCCAGTCAGGCAAGTGAACATGCACCATTTGCTTAATATTAAATTTCATATTTAAGAAATTGTATTGAAGATAATCGACTTTATTTCTGATCATTAATTTAATAATAAAAAAAGGTGATGAAATAATTTGTACAATATCAACTATTAACATGATGAAATAATTTGTACAATACACTAAATATTGAATGGTTGTTTCTTTTCCTCCCTTGATTTTAAAACAAAAAACATGATAACAAAAGCGGGTAATATGGTCCAAAGAAAACTGCTAAACAGTGGACAAATTGGTTCACAAGTGACAAAAACTGCCAACTTAAGCTTTCTAATTTTTCAGATACAAAGAAAAATACTTGTAAACAAAAGTTGATCATAAATGAAGACCACATGATGACCACAGTCTGCTTTTACTGGCATGCTTAATAAAAACTTTTTGACAATAAAGGAAATAAAACAAGTCACATAATTTCTTACCTGGTCTTCAATGGCTTTGTGGTCTGTCTCCTGCAGCCAGGAACCTAATATGACATTGTCATCTACATGACACATAAACCTCAGCTGTGAAGTTGTTGTATTTGAAGGATTGTCAGTAAGGGTAAATTCAGCCACCAGCTCCCTCAGTAAATTAGGATACAAGCCTACATGAAAGATGTTTTTAAGAAATCATAAGAACAACCTTCAAAAATATCTTTTAAAAAAATGTCTAAAAAAAGTGAATTTCAAATCTTTAAATACATGTGTACATAAGTACATTCTAATTTACAAAGAAACAAAGACCTGTCTAGAAAGAAAGGACTGGGCAGCTAACATTAAGGAACAGACCACATAAGAAGAGAGAGAGAGAGATAGAATTGAGAAACCTATCCTCTGCAATATCCCTCCCACACCCACTGGCAAAACTTGTCATGGGGAAAATAAAGATAATGAATTGGTTGATGGTAAGGTAGAAACTAAAGGAAATATACATTATTAGTTCTTTGTAATATAAGTACTCTGCTATACTAAAATCACTAAATCCAGCATAAATTAAATGTATACACATAAAACATCACTTATCTTTACCAATCATTAATTTATTAATACACTTTATTTATTACTCTAATTCTTCTAAAACTAAAACAAAAAAATAAATGCATAAAAAAAGAAAGTCATACCATCAAATGATTCAGGAGGCAAAAGTGATAGTACATCATAAAGACGAAGTCTAATAGTAGCAGCACTGGCTTTAAGCTGAGTCCCATACATTTTTATGACTGACGACAGCCTGTTGAAAAATACTCTTTCAATGCATGGCAAAATGGTAAACTAAATAATTATTTACTAAAAAATAAAATAAAATAATTTTTTTTTTAAAGATGACTTTTTGTTGTAAAATTAACACATCAAAATATAATAATGCATCTTGATCCCCTTACTGCGACATCATTACTAAAGCACATTCAAGTGGTGCAAGCATTCTACGGATGACATCTTCAGTCACCAGATCTCGGCAGTTAAGTAAGAAACTGTACATTGCTGCAATAAAATATGAAATCAACATAAAACTATTAATATTTATATTTACATGTATTGCTAAAAACAAAAGATTTTTAAGTTGTTAATTTGGTATATAATTAATGTAACCAATTACTGTAGTAACTAAAAAGAAAGTTAAGTAAGGCCTTTTAAGTAGATGTTTAAGTTTTAAAACTTTAAAAGATACTTATGTTTGAATCACAAAATAGGAATACTTGTAAACTAAAGATCAAACATTATTTAGAAATCTAATATAATTTACAAACATAGATCAAGGATGGTCGATGAGAACGACATACTGTTTTTTTTATATAGTTTAAAGTTTTACAAAGAGCCACAACCTCATAAACTTATAATATTTAATGAAAAAAGTAGCAATGACAAAAAACAACAACTGGCTCGGTGGCACAAAACCAAGAGTCTCATTTGGTCTCTGCTGCCGTATACTATGAATCATTTCTTGCACTAAAAAATACAACTATTTATATGTCCATTAGCAATGATATTTACCTCCTAAAGCTCCCGCTCTGCCTTCTAAAGTCACCTGCCATGTAAATGCTTCACCCCTTACTTTCTCAGATTCCAGTTCTTTAACTGATCTTGGAAATGCATTTCTCCAAAGTAATAACATGCGAGGTAAGTGATTCTTGATAACTGAAGGACCTAAACATATTAAAAAAAAAAGGAAAACTCTGATAGTACTAATCCAAGTGATTTTTATTAAACAGGAACACAAATGTGTGTTTTATGGTTTACTGAATGTTAACTAAGAATTTTTATTCAGAGGGGTTTAACTAGTTAAAAAAAAGACAGTAAAGGGTCTAACCCAAAGTCATTAAAGCGCCAAGCAATAACCACCCAGATTGTGTTCGCTGTAATGAAAGCCTGCTATTCTGTGATGCTGTTCTGAGCAGTTCCTCTGCTATGCTAAAAATTTGCTGTTGTGAATAAACATTTACATGTATAACTTTCGAAATTAAAATCTATAGAACATTGACTGCAATTAAATAAAATGAACACATTGTCTCTCTACTTAACATTTATAATGTTTTAATACAATGGAAATACAGTGATATAGTTCAAATTGTGTAATCTTAAAGAATTATAGATTAAAGTCAATAACTGCTACTTAAAATGGATAAAATGAATTAACTCATTAATTTTATAATTGGCAAGCAAACACTGCAATAGCTTAACAAATTCAGATTCCCAGTTGATTAAATAAAAATGGATATAATTATTTCATTACTTTTCCTTTAGAATGTGGAATCCCTAGTGGACACTGATACACTCCACCAAGAAGTGCAGCAATTGCACTGCTATAGCCCACAACAGCTTCTGGTGAAGAACGCAGCTTATCCATTCTCTGAACACAACCATCCAGCAGAGGAGTAAGATGTGATGGGAGAGCCACTGCTATACTTGCGAGGCACCAAGAGGCTGACAGACGAGCAGCATGTGAGGGGTGGATCAGTACAGAGATAACTGGTTCTATGATTCCTATATAAAGAAAAGTAAAAACAGTTTGATAATAAATTCATTTGTTGAAGCAAAACACAGACAACCAAAAAAAAAATTTTTTTTTAAATGAATGAAAAAATTATTTTACTATGGTTTTAACCATAGTTTTTTAATGTGATATGCCAAAAAAAAAAAGTTAGTTTCAATTCTTTACATCATAAGTAGACATTCAAAAATTAAAAAGCACCTGTGGCAGGTTCAGCAACAAGTGGACTTGCAGATGTTCCCAATCTTAGCACCAAACATCCTAATTCATGAAGAGCACACACTAATACGTGTTGACTGCTGATCAGTTCTGCTGCTTGATTTTTAGCATCAGTTGCTTCAGCACTAGCTTCTCCTAGAAATTATTATAATGCGTAAGTAATTTATTTTATTTCAGTATAATGCTTTGTATAATGATATGAATCATGAATTCTTTTCATTAAAGCATATACATGTATGTTTCATATACATAAAGTTAATTCATCACTTAAAAAAAAGTTTTTTAGGGGTGGAAAAAAAATAAAACCACCTATATTTTTTTTTTTAATAGTTGAATAACGTCTATTACTTAAAAAAAAGTGGACATATAATAAGCAATATAGTTTTTTGTTCTTTTTTTTTAATTATTACATATTAAACACTTTGTTTTGTATTAGACTATACAAAAAGAAATTGTGCTAACTTATTTCTTCAAAATAGAATGTACCCTAAGAACTGAGCCAACTCAAAGAAATTTTAACAAAGTATCAACATAAAGGGGTTTCCAACTAAAGCAAGTCTAAATAATTTAGTAAAAAGAGAAGCAGAATGCTCTGCTGAAATTGATGTAAATTATTCTCATTTGAGTCACAATTTGAAAAGCAATATTTTACATATGTTGCTTTGTTTATTCTTTAAAATATTTACATTTGAAATGTTTTAAGAAATATTACTATCTGGAAATATTGTTAAAGTCACTTAATAACAAATTAATGATTAAAGTACACTATAAAAAAGTGATAGGAAAATGTCAAGATAGGCAACACAGATTACAACAAACTTTTTAAGAATGTCATTTATAAAAAACATGAAGGTTTAAGAGATAAAAATTAGAAAAAAAAATCCAATATATATATCAAATCAGAAATGTCAGCATAAATGTGTGCCAAAGGATTTGGCAATCAGGAGTAATTAGCTTTCAAAAGTCAATGTAGTTAGTTATAATTCATTCATCAGAAATGAGAAAAAAAAAAGTGTCATCATAATTAAGAAGTTTACTATGAATTCTTTAAAATGAAACAGCCAGTTGAAAACCCCTAATTTATTTAACATACCATATAATGAATTATCTGAATATAAAAAAATGTTACATTTTATCATATATAATTTTAGAATTAAAAAGATGGTATAAAAAAAATACATGGCAAAATACAAATGATGTTTTTTTTTCCTAGTCATATTTAATCTGGATTATCTCTGAATTATTACTGCTAAATTTAGTGATAACTTTTGTTTGTGTGTTAACAATTTTCTAATTTGAAAATTACTGCCTTCTTCAATTATTCAGAAGTATCAATGAACAAAAACAAGTCTATAAAAATGACCAATCAGGTGTTTTGTGAAACTTCTTACCAATAGAGTTCATCTGCTTGATAATTATCTGACAAATCTCTTTAGCAGCAGCGATTTGAGCTTTTTCTCCAAGCATTCCTCCAATGACCGATCTCATAATGAATTGAACACACTTGCGAGCATAGACAGCATCCACATGAGAAGGTGTGGCTCTAGGATTGGCTACCAGATCTAAGACATGAGTTAAAAATGTTGAGATGTTTCTTTCTAGCCAGAGACCTCCCATACAACGGATGAACTCTACATATGCCTGTCAAAAATATGTGATGAATAATTATTTAAGTCAGCAATAATTGAATTCTGCTATTATTAGTAACAATATTGAAAATATTACCCAAGTGTTACAAATTTTGCCTTTTCAGATAATAAAGAATTTTTCATTACATGTAATGATTTTAACAACAACTTCTCTTTTAAAATATTTATCTTTTAAACACAATAAAAACAAAGGAAAGTGATGGTGATAATTAGATGACGTAATTTTTTAAAAGTTCTTAATTTGGATAATGGCAAATTTCTCAATTGTGCACAAGAAATTGTTGCAAAAAAAAAAAAAACAAAAAAAAAAAACAATATAGAATAATGTAGTAAGTTCTTACATGTGTAATTCCAACCCTAATTTCCCTATTGACAGGGTTAGATCCTTTGATCATATCCCCTGCAGCAGATGCCTTTAGAAATCCACTAAGGGAGCCTTTGATAAATCCAGAAGCTAACAGAGCCAACACATCCTCCAAACGAGCAGGTTTTACTTTAGCTGAGAATTTCCAAAATGTAAAAAGTATTAACAATTTATAAATACATGTACTACTTAAAATAATATTTTCGGGATTAGCTATGGAAAAATAAATTTTAATAAAAAAAAACGTGAAAAAAAAATTTCTGAACAATTTTAATCATTCTGTGAATTATTTATTGTAATAATTTGTTCTCACAGTTTGGCTGCTTAGGTGCCTGTGCTGTGGCCATCAAATTTCCAAGGAGCTTGGCTATTGTACACCTCACATCATAGTTGGATCCATCCAGGGCTCTGGTGCACAGCGAGGCTACAGTTTCTAATTCTGTGGTACTCATGAAGGGTGCTTCATTAACCAGTTCATTCATACACTAAACAGAAGAAAAGTAATGATTTCATGATAAATTAAATAAATCCTTCATGTTGTGGATGCCACAACATGTGTTATCTTGAGGTACAGTATAAGGTAAAGCAGATAGTAAATACTGTTCATCAATGACATTCAAACTAACTAGAGCTACTGCTGACAAAATTCAGTGAGTGGTGACTGTATTTAATCCTGAGTGTCTGATCAATGCTCTTGGAATGAGCTCATACTTCACTAAATAATACAGTAAATGCGTGTGCTTTTAAAGGCTAGACCGTAATGCCTCTATTAATTCTCAAAGGATCTAGAATATGCAATACATACAATGGTAAAAATTGACCAAGTTAATCTTTAAAGTATCAATACGGTAAAAAGATTATTTACTAGTATTTACGAGTCTTCTAGAAATATTTGGCTGCATGTTGTATTAGTAAACAAACTATATTAAGACAACTATATTACGAAATACTCACGTTTTTATTTACTAGATGTTTAAAATATTGCATTAGTTTATTTTTAGACTTTAAGACTTTATTTACAGTACTACTAAGGTTAATTAATGTTTGATTTATTCGCATCAAGTTAAACCTTAAATCAAATAACGTAACACTTTACAATTGTAATTTCTAAAGTAACTACAAATGAATTCAAAAAGCTTATAAGATGTGCTTTACAAAACGCATTTACAAAAACCAATAATACAGACTTTGCTGTATTTGAAAACATATAAATAATTTGGTATGTATGAAACCTCTAAGGCCTTAAATTAATGCATTCTTTAATACTTATATAGCAAATGTTGATTAATTTCATTGAATTTCTATGTAAATCTTACAAAAGAATTTTATTCTCAGGTGAATCTTAAAAAAAACAAAAAAAAGTTATCTTAACAAAAAAAAAAAAGTAATAAAAACAAATTTCAAAATGAAACTATTTAAAGTAAAAACTGTACTACGTGTATAAGTAAAAATTCAGTAACTTCTCCATACTAAAAGCAGGCATCTGGCCAAAATATTGGCTCAAGCAACCAATAGGATTTTTTTTTAATTCAAAGGAAAAGCTAGTGCTTCAACCACTAGGATAATTTTGGTGAGACAAAAGCATTTCTGTGTTGTAAATAGATAGTAATAATGTTTTTGCTTAACCAAAAGAAGGGTGGTGAAAAGACAAGTGGTTATACAAAGAAATAGATTATGAAGATTGATACGATATTAAGATGGAGATTTTCTGACAAATATGAAAGAAAAGTGTTGCGAACTATGCCAATGATTTGCAACATTTAGAAGGAGTATATTAAGAAGTAAAACAGCATAATTATGGACATCTTTTTTTTTTTGCTCTTCATAGCTCATAAAAATGTATAAAAAACAAACCTTAGCAGCAGCCTGACGAACTGCCATGGACCTATCAGTCATGGCTTGCCGACATGCTTTATAAATATCCTTGTGAGTATTGGCACCAGCTGACCCTAAACCAGATACCAATTTCTCTAAGGTTTGCATAATTTCAAATCTACCCTGAGACTAAAAAAAAAAAAAATATTCACATTATTTGTAAAAATTAATGAAAATAAACTCTTGTGTTAATAATATTTCTAACTTGACCTTAACACTAAAATTCCTAAATGAAATGTCGGACAATACTTCACATGCAATTATATGTGTCTAGCATATTTTAAATACAATGATACAGAAAGAACTGACTTAGATTATACATAGAATATAAATTTACCTCAGAGTTTTTTAAGGACTTTATGAGGCTTTGCACTGTATCCTCATACGATCGCCCCGTCATACGTCCAAGTTTTTCATACATTGCTCCAAGACAAGCAATAGCTGCCCTGATATTTTAAGTAATAAACATGAAAAAAAAAAACATTAGACAAGAGTAGGTCTATAGCATCAAAAATAATATATACAAAAAAAATTAACAAGGTTTAAAAAAACCAACAGTTTATTGGTAAAAGACTAAATGAGCTTACAAGCGAGATGGTAGGTAGCTTGGAGAGTCATCCTTACTCTTAATAATGTCATTGCATTTGTTGATTGTTTCAAACAGATCAAACATGTCACCCACGCTGAAAATCAGTGCCAGGCATCTTGCTAAAAGTTTCCTAGTTGGTGGTCCCGGTGACTCTGAGATCTGTGTTGTCAACTGCTCCACAAGACGTTTCTGGCTACCTTTAATATCAGACTGGAAGAATATTGAGAATTCGTTTAATTCTTCAAATAATTTTATCAACAATAAGCTTATATAAAAAAAAACTTTTTTAAAATTCTTACAATAAATTTAATCAAGTGAGATAAAATGTGAGTCAAAAATTAAAAGCTGAGTCAAACTTTCATTTTCTGTTGAATTTAAAACAAAAAAAAGAAATAGACTACAGATTCTATAGCTGCACTACTTTGCGGATTAACAAGCAGCTAAAATTGATTGTGACATTGCTTTAACTGCAATCAAGCTAGCTTATTTAGAATCAAAATGTGAACTATTAAAAGGTGATATATATGTTTCATGTGCTTGACAGAACTGATTGGCATAACCAGCACTTATGGATTTCTCAAAAGCTATGTTTCCAATCTGTTCAATATTTAAAAAAAAAAAAAGAGTACATGCCACTTTACCAAACCAGGTCAAAATTTATTACAAAACTTTCTAAACAATGCAAAATTGATAAAAAAAAAGTAAATTAAAAATAAAATGAATAGCAAAAATCTTTGTTAAAATTCAACATAAAGAAAACAAATATTTATTTGTTAGAAAAACAAAAAAACAAAACACATTGTAATGCATTTTTTATCTCTGGACAGAAATCCATTAATTTTTTATTTAAATGGCTCGAGGCTAAAAGGTTAAGGATTTGAGCAAACAATTTGAACTCAATGGAAGACAGTGGATGGAAAGAGTGGTTCAAGTTCCACTAGTACTAAAAAATCATTGTGAAAAATAAACAAGATAAAAAGCATGCACAATATGTTACTGTTAGTTAAAATGGAGAAAATGGAGTACACAAATTTAGCAGAAAAAATAAGCTTTCATAGAAAATGCACTAAAAGCAAACAAATAATTCATTAAATAATACACATATTTATATGTATGATCATTACTAAAAATTAAGTGTTGGTGCACATCTGCATATAAAGATTGTTCATATATTGCTATTTGTCATCTAATGTAAAGGCACATTCAGCCAAGCATATTGCATTCACACACACTTATAATTTTAGAAATGACAATTTATAAAATAGTAGTATGGTATAATGAATTATTTTATAATTTTTAGTTTTGAAAGAATTTAACATGCTATTGTTGTACACGCCAGCCAAATTTTTTCTAGTCTATATAAGACTTAAAAAAAAAAAGCTTTACTATTTGAGACACTTATGCCAGGGGGAATTCAGGGTTGTTAGTATGGAAGTATCTGTATCGGCCAATACAGTATCGGCGATACTTTTTCAGTATTAGTTTGCTGTTGCCGATCCTTTTTATCAAGAGTATTGATTTGTGTATCGCCGATACATTTAAAACGAAAAATTTTCGATACTCGATACAATACTTTTCTGTTGCCACTATTAGCTAATTACAGAATAACAATAGCGATTTTAATACATTGTTTAAAAGTAATCTTCATAAATTCAATCACTGCTTGTAATGATGACCACCAACCCTACCACTATTAATACCACCCACCTCCCCAACAAAAAAACTTGGATCACAAGGCTGAAGTTGAACAAACCTTATCGTGTGCCTGCAGTGCACTGAGTGCAGTTCCACTCAACTTACTTTGCAGAGGTGGTGCAGCTTCAATACAGTCAGCAGTACAGTTTTACTGCACGGCAGCAAGAACCGCTTAATAGTAACAGTTATGCTGAAGTAGACATATATATCTTGAAGATAACTCATCAAATGCTGTCATTTGCCCTTTTTTACTACCCAACCTACCCAAGCATTAAGAAACTATATTGGTGAGTTGATCGGCAGATGAAGGGATTGTGTGGATTGCTTTAAGCATAGCCACTTTACTTCCCCAGCTTAAAATGGGTACCCATTCAAGCTGGGTTAACTTGTGGAAAAATTCCCATTGTTCTCACTGAGATCGAACCCTTGACTCTGAAGTCGACAGTCGAGTATCTACACCACTTGGCCATCCGTCAAGTACTAAAGTGTTTAGCATTAAATTTGTGCTTTGACATTGTATTTATTGTTTTCACTTTTTTTTTTACAGATGACACATGTACATTACAGATGACACGTACATTACTTGAAAAACTTGCACTCATTATATTTTAAATAAAAATAGTTTGTTGTTCTCAAAAAAATAGGTATTGTATCGGTATCGATTTGGCAATACATTTTTACTTGAGTATTTGTATTGGTATTGGCGATACTATTTTCATGAAGTATTGGTATCGGTATTGACGATACAATTTAAGAGTATTGTTAACAACCCTGAGGGAATTTTATAAACATTCATAAAAATTGGGGTTGTAATTAGAATAGTTCCAGATTTATAACATTAAAACAGGCTCAGATTGTAATTAGATCATGCACAAAATTAAGGGCTCCGGTTCCTTGCGACTGTTAAAACAGCAACTATCAGTGGTGCTACTAAACAATAATGATTCTTTTAAAACAGCGACTGTCACAATAGCGACAATATGATAGCAACTGTACTAAAAGAGTAATTTTCATAACAGCGACAAATCCATCAAACAACTGGCAACAGCTGAAAACTCACACACAACTGTATGTAGCGACAACTCATTAAAAAATTTCAAGCCAAAAGGAATTAAGACATTTCATTTATTCTCGATGAATTAAGAATGACATTTAAATTGGATTAGCTACATAGGAAGTCATATGATTTAAAAAGCTAATTTAAAACAGGAGAGAAAAGGACCAATTTAAGTCAAATCATGCCATTTTTATTTCTAAGTTGCCAGTTTGGAGCTCAAAGGAAGTGCATAAGCTTATACTGATCTCGATGTTGCTGTACAGCAGTGATTCCTGTGTTCATTGTCACATATTTTTCATTCGCTTGGTCAGGTATCTGCCTTGTAGCAGCTGTGCGATTTGTCTGTTAAGGGCTTCCTCCAGTCTTAAGAACTTTGATAAATCTGAAGATGGAAGGATAGTGAGTTGCAACCCGATCCCTGAACACTGAAAAGCATTGTGCAAACTTTTGAGCTGATTGTTAGCTCATGGCAGTCCTGCATCATGTTGGGCTTTCACACTCCACATATCTACAGGAAATAATGGCTGTCTTCTGTCTGTTTCTCCACCCTACGTAGTTATCTTAGAAGTAATTTATAAGAGGCATTACTTCTGGTGGGTAGTCTACAGGTTCATCAAAATCATCGCACACTTCATCCAGAGGAGAAAGGCAGAGCGAGGGCATTTTCCCTGCCATCTGATTATTTTCCTCTTGCAAATATAACCAGTGTAGTCCGTTTTCCTGAATCTTTCTCCAAGTGATTGTCCCAAGTGAAAGCTAACAGCCGTAGATGGTCTATTCGACCATTACTCATCTTAATCGTAATTGCTAGACATCTTTTATATCACAACATCCAAAGGAATAGTCTTTGGTCTCTAAGAAAAAGGTTGGGGGACCACTGATCTAGATATTCCAAAATGCTATCTGAATAACAGATCTAGATATCTGTTTGTTAGTATAGATATATATACATTTTGATTTTTTTCCCTTTATTTTGTCTATAACTCTCGAAATTTTTTGGTGAGTGGGGTTTGTTTGTGTGAATGTGTATTAAAATTCATGAATGGGGTGTGTTTGTGTGAATGTGTATTAAAATTCATGAATGGGGGTGTGTTTGTGTGAATGTGTGTTAAAATTCATGAATGGGGTGTGTTTGTGTGAATCTGTGTTAAAATTCATGAATGGGAGTGTGTTTGTGTGAATGTGTGTTAAAATTCTATGAATGGGGTGTGAATGTGTTAAAATTCCTCAATGGGGTGTGTTAGTGTGAATGTGTGTTAAAATTCCTGAATAGGGTGGGGGAGAACAAGAGAGAATGACAAAACAAGAGACTGATAAATATTTCCACTATGATGGTTTAGCTTTAAACGGTACATGCAATAGCCCCAAGGAGAGTTTGTATCACTTGATCAAAGTTTCCTTCAAATAAAATTAGCAATTCCTTTTTTTTTTATTGTATCAGTATGCTGAATAATCATGAATGGAGAGGTTTGAAAGTGCCCCCCCCAATCCACACTCCCACCCACAATCAGAGCCCTTACAATGAGGGGGACAGTGTCTTTCTTTTGAAATGAGAACAACAAGCAATAAAAATCTTAGATTAAGACTAAATATTTAATCAACATTATAACAAATAAGACTGTGTTGGGCGCAGGTATAAATCTATCAAGACCAGACACGTTATGGAATGAAAGGGACTGAGGGCTGTGGGAGACAGAACGGAAGGAAAAGATGTTAAAAGAAGGACAGAACTTAACCAAAAAAAAAGCCCCGAAAAGGAAGAAGAAAAAAGTTCAGACAAATGTATACAAACAAATTGATCTAGCCTGTGGCGGCTTCATGTCTCTTTTTTTTTAGTGTCTTCTTCAACTAATCAATTATTTCCCTCGCCAGTTCATCTATCAATGGGGTACAGCCAATGATCAGACAACCCATGAATAGACATTCTTTTTAGGAAACGAGGGACGGGGGAGGGGTGTGTGTGTGGGGGGGGGGTCCATCAGAGATGAGAAGGGAAAAGGATGGTGAGGGTGTGAAAATGATTTCTCCCCTAGGTCCAGGATCTGTGGAAAATATCACAATGAAAAGATTCTAACACACACACACACACACACACACACGCATAGTGTCAACACCAAAACAAGAGACTCCAGTGTGAGGAGATCTCATTAGTGCAAGTACATAATACTACAAGTACACACAACACAGGGGAAAATTAGGTGGGTCATTACATTGTGTATGTGTATGTGTGTGTGTACTGTATAATTTAAAAACTGATGTCACCGACAAGCATTAAATGATTACACAACACACGATAGTTCAGTTTAGAAAAATTTTCCAATTTTAGACCAAATATTTTTTTAGAATGTAAATGGCCCCTGTGGGTCACGAGATCACCATTCCGGTTTAGTAAATACTGGGGTTTTTTGGGGGGGGGGACAACGCCATAAACAGATAATATAAATAGTCAAATACGTAAAAAAAAAAAAAAAATGAAAATCCAACATGAAGTTGAGTAAAGTGAATTATCAAAAACAGTTCTTCATATTGTTTCATCACTCAGCGAACAATGCAGCTCCCCTTGACCTCAACAGAATGTATTCTGTGGGCTCCACGTTGTTCCCTTTCCGTTAAATACTTAGCGAATGACATCACCAGAAAGTCAATCGTCGAATATTCATTAAGGAAACAGAAGAATGCGTTCAACGGTCATGGATAATTCAGGTCATGGTTTATTCAGTCAGCTATTTATCTCCCATTGATGCCTCAAACCATTGCACAATCTTCTGAAGTTGGTTGGAGGAAATTGAAAGAAGGTCACTGCAAAAAAAAAAACAACAACCCACCTTATTGGTGGTTAATATGATCTACAAAAAAAAAAAATAATAAAAAGTTGCTCAACTGAATTCAATCCGTGTGAATAATTAATGATTTCATCCGTATTGCACGCCTAATGATCTGTGAACTATAATGTATCATTCAGGTTGTATAACATAAGACGGGAATAAAGTCAATGAAAACCCGGCTGACTTTAGGAAACATGTTCGCAAACAAAAAAAAAAAGGTTTAAGTCAAGGGGGCTAAAGTCAGGACCTCAATCCATGAGATTATGATGTGTAACACATATCACATATTCTGATATTATCCGAAACAATATTAATTTGCTTTTAATATATATAAACAAAGAATGATCTATACAGACTAACTGCCTTTCCGGAACATTTTGGACGCCATCACGTGACAGGTCTCATCAGTTGTTCATTATGTGGAAACACAGGTGGTTATGGGGGGGGCGGGGAGGGGCTCCGAAAGTGATAATTGTTGTACCGAGGAGGCCCCCAGAACCGAGTAGGGACCTTGGTGAGTGTAAAAGTTGGCTGACAATATGATAAATACACCTGTTGGTAAGGAGGTGGGGGTGGGTCTTAAGACATTCTGTAATAAAAAGAGCCCGGGAGACAATGAACGTATCAACATTCCTTTGGGGGTGAAGGACAAACAAAATGTGGCCGTAAATAACCTTATCAGCAACAGCTAGTTTAAAAACTTTTCGTTATCTCGCGGACGAGAAGAAGGGAGTACACCACTGGATATCTCTGGTGGAGGTGTAAGTGTAGAACACTACACGAGCCGAGCACAACATTCCTGTCGCTATCACTCTCACACACACACTGGCACCGATACAGACACATGACTATTCTACAGTTATACAGATGGATGGAGTATGTGTATATATATATATATATATATATATATATATATATATATATATATATATATATATACACACACAGTAGTTCCGCTTAGTGGGACACCGCTTAGTTGGGGCATCCGCTTATTTGGGATAAATCTCAAAAACTAAACAAGAAGCCAATGGTAAATGTGTATGTTTAATTGCGACAGTCGCTTAATTGGGACGAAAGCCTCGGTCCCAATGTGTCTAATTAAGCGGAATCGACTGTATATATATATATATATATATATATATATATATATATATATATATATATATATATATATATATATATACATATATACATATAGATATATACATATATATAATATATATATACATATATGTATATATACATATATATATATATAATATATGTATATATACATATATATATATATATATATATATATATATATATATATATATATATATATATATATATATATACATATATATATATATATATATATATACACATATATATATATATACATACATACATATATATATATATATATATATATATATGTATATAATGTCTGGTGTACTCTACACAAAACTCAACCAAATATCTGGTAATTGGCGAGGTGTGAGCGAATTAAACTTCTTTTACCATCTTCAGGGACCAAGTTACTAGATCGTCGACGCTACTCATCTAATCCCCCCCCTTTCCCCCATTATAGCCAGTGGATGTTAGAGAGTTAACTACTAAAACCGACATATTGCTTAGTTGAAAGAGCTTTCAAGTATGTTCAATCGAACATTGAACGGAGAATCTTTTTAATCCCTCTCTCTCTCTCTCTCTCTCTTAGGCATGACTCACAAATCAAAAGATGACAATTCCTATGGATGAAGGAATGGAATAATATAGTAAGTAAGGTGATATTTGGTTCCCCATTACCGATCATATTTATAGTAAGTTAGCTATGTGGGGAGAGAAGCTCGTAAAACCTGAAATCGGGGTAAAAAGTTTGCCAATTTTCATGTCTTTTGATATCCAAAATAATTAATTACAATTAAAGTACCCATTGAGATGGAACGAAACCTGTTTAAGAACCTTCCCCATGTAATTTTGTATACGTGTACCAAATTTCACGTTATCTGGTTGTCTCGACGTCTTGAGTTTTAAGGGAACAGATAGACAGCAAATGCGTCTTATAAGTATAGAGAAGAATGAGACGGCAAATGTAATTTTTAAAGAAAATACAATTATTTATTATCTTTTCTATAAATTACTTTTTACGTTTATTGAGTTTCCCGGTTCCGGGTATCACTTTCATAGTTCATCATCAATATTCCATGATAAATTATCAGTAATTTTCTGATCTTAATTTCACTATTAAATTTGTAAACAAACTGGACATTACGAATCAGTTAACACAAAAGTGCTCAATGTTCATTATTACTTATTTTAATATGGTATATTTTTAATAATATCGATTAAATACTTGATACAGAATTACTATATTCTATTATTGAATTAAGGGGGTAAAATTTGTCTTTCATATTTCTTTATTTCTGTGGCTAAGCCCCCCCTGGATTTTCGAGGAGGGGAGCGCCCCCCCCCTCAAACCGAGAATTTGATTTTGGGATATTTTACACTGTACATCCTTCTTTACCCACAACCACTTTGTGATAGAAGAAATTCCGTTGTTTAAAAAATAAAAAAACAAACATCGTTAATGGAGCCGACCACATGCCAATCAACTGTCATTTAAAAAGTTGCGGGCCCAGTGAAATGTGGCGCTGTCGTGGGTGGGGTGTGGGGTATGTTTTCAACGGCATGTTCGGACCGTCAGCTGCATTCAAACGACAACATAATCTGTTCCCACCACATCCTGTGTCCAGGCCTGGTAACAATTCCGGTGCAGATCCAATAAAATCGTTTTGTTTTGTTTATGTATTTTAAGTAGCCACAAATGAACAGAACTATTCTCTCATTTTTTTTAAAGAATTAATGAACGATCAGCTTTTTTTTGTGTATTAATTAAAAAGTGTGAAATGAAATAGGAAAAACAAATAGCTGTGTATTTTTTAAATGACAAATCTATTATAAAATTGTACATTATTATGATTTAAAAAAAGAATGTGTTTAGAGCTTTTAAAAAAAAAAAAATTCTCATTATCTACGATCTTTTCACGTTCCCTGTTTGATATGCGCTGATAGTACGGCTTGAAACCCCAAAATACAATTATTGCGTTGTAGCCAACAAATGAATGTGTTACAAACATTAAATACACGCAACTCAATGGGATTACACGTCTTTGAATAAGCTAAGGGTTTTTTTTTAAAATGTTCGCTGTGATGCACGTATTTACTTTGAACCGCATATCGGAATATCATATTATACATCAGTTTACATTCAGTACTGTACAAACGGTATCTTATGTTTTGTATTGATGATTTACCTCTAAAATTGCCCTTCCCCCCAATGTGTTATTTTGTAACCAGAGACGTTCTTAGAGTTTGGGGAGTATGAATGAATACCTGATAATTAGGGAGCGACCGATACGCTTTTTACCGATAGTCCGATACCGATATTTTCCCCCAGCATTTTTACCGATACCGATATTTTCTTTTTTAGGGGCTGTCCATTATTTATGTCAACAAAATTTTGGCGATTTTTACCCCACTCCCCCTTGTCAACAACATCCAAACTTCCAGAGACCCCCCTATAAAAATTACGTCAACATTTTGATTACCCCCCAAAAAAAGGTGGCTTCCAAAATGTTTATGTGGCAAAATTAGTAGGAATATAGTTAGTTTAATTAAAATACTGAATGTTAAGCGAGTGTGTAACACAGAACTACAGACGCTGCTTAATTTTCCTATTTATTAAGTAATTATATTAAATCTAAAAAAGTAACATTGTTGACGTCAACTTTTCTTGACCTCCCCCTCCCCCTTGTCAACAATGGTCAAAAATTTTCTGACCTATTTTGTTGACGTAATTAAGCAACAACAATGCCAAACGCGTGTTAATCTTGTGCTGTATGGCATATTTCAACCCACGTTCACATATTTTGTAACACTTCGCCCACGCGTGTCTTGTTTACCCCTCCCGATACTTCGATATTTTTTAAATCAACAACAATGCCAAACACTTGATTTTCTCGTGCTACAGCTAATGACGTATGTCAAACCCATGCTTACCCCTTCCCTGTCATATTTCGTGACACTTCGCCCACACGTAAGTCTTGTCCCCCCCCCCAAACTTACCATCCCAACAAAAAATACACACAGATGTTCACTAATTGTATCATTCAAGGTCATACATTAAATTAAATGCCAATCCTATTGTTTCAAGGTCATATCTCTGATGTAGACGTGACAATTTTTAAAATCTTGTCTGATCTGGTAATAAATTAGGTTATTTACTGATTTTTTTCCCTGCAACTCTATTGTGAAAAAAAACAATGTATCGGCAGCCAAAAAACGGCCGGTTAGCCCATAAGGTGATGCCAATATCGGTTCGACTATCGGTCGCTCCCTACAACAATCGGCCGATCCGATATTAACCGATAGTGCCAATATCGGTCCGATACCGATCCGATTATCGGTCGCTCCCTACCCCGATAGTCATTATCTTCACTACCAATGTGTTGTATAGGCTACTTATTTTCACGGCGCACATGCGAAATAGATAGTGATGTGTGGAAGGTAATGATTTTGATATCAACCGCTGGTACTGGAAAGGATCTGTGGGGGGGGGGGGGGAAGAGGAAGAGAGGGCTCAATGGGTGTCTAGTTGGTCTAAGCATTAGAACCAATTAATTCGTCATACACGTTAAATGTTGAATCGCTATTTCCGGTTCTTTATACAAATGGGAGTGAGAAAGCCACATTCATCAATTTTTAAAACGAAAGATAATAAAAAAAAATTCAAATATTTAAAACACTTTTTTTTTCTTCATCATAATTGAATGTAAACAGTAATTTGGGTCTACCATAACAAACAATGTTATGTTATTTTCACATTTCTATTAACAGGTTTCCAGATCTGGCTTCCACAAACAAAACATACACAGAGTTGAATGTGAGGAAAAAAATAAAGGGAAGCGGTGGGGGATAAAAGAAGAGGAAGGTGGTGTGTTCAAATTAAAAGAACAGAAAACATTAAAAATCTGGAAGTCTGCAGCTTGCTTACTGCAGAAATGTGGAAGCAAGAACGATAACCGATGACGACAGAAAAGATGTAAAGAAAAACCCAAGTCTATCGGCAACCTACTGGTGGGGGAATGAAAATACCTGAGGGGGAGGGGCGGCTACACAAAGCCCAGTGGTGGTGGTGTATGTCATGGTGGATGGATGGAGAGAAAGTGAGAGGGGAAGGATGCTTGCCAAAAGAACTATATGAGTTACGGAATGAAATCACACTTTACCCAGGATTGCAGATAAAAATGATCACTGAGAGAGTCAAGTAGTGGTTACCTTCATGTGTGAATCGGGTTTAATATACATGCAAGTGATAAAATGTTCACACCTGTATATATATATATATATATATATATATATATATATATATATATATAGATATAGAATCCCACATGAAAAGTGCTTTACAAGATAAGGTTTTACAATCTTTATATCACTTACAATGGGGGTGGTGGGATGAGAGAGGAGGGGCATTATCTATTTATAGTATTCATTTAACTGACATATTTTGTACACTTTCATAAGAAGTGCTTTACAAATAACCTTAAAGTAAACACTGCAGTCCATACAAACTTCTCATTTAGTGACTCACTCATATATATATACACACACACATATAACAATTGGTGACATGTGGAACAAGAAAAAGAGAAAGAAATGTATAACTCATTCCAACTTATGAACTTAAAAAACCTTTCACTTCAGGAAGAATTTAAGGCTGGGTCATGACCTGAACATGGGAACTGTATTTATAATATGAAGTAACTGCCAGTAACTAGACTAGGTCAGCCATGGGTGTTCCTGGTTATGCTCATATCCATGGAGGATACTATTTTACGGTACTTGTCAGTGCTGAGTTTGTTGAGTATAGTTAGCCTAATTATATTCATATATGTACACATACAAAAGCCTATTTATATATACACGGAACATGATGAACCCACAATGTGGTTAAGGCTACTATGGCTCTAAACCCTTCATATAGTAAAGTCAAGTAAGTAAACTTCCCTGAACCTTTGGAGGCCATAGTAGCCACATCGTAATAAGGAGTAGTGTGGCTAGCACAAAGCCCAGGCGCTTCTTATATTTAAATAAATTTATGCAGGAAGCATTTAAGTCATTCTAGTGGGTCATTCTAGTTTGGCTTAAAGCACTTCAAATATTGTTATAAGGTATGTAAATATTTACATATGATAAGACTGATAATAATCAATAGATTATTATATTAAGGTAATTGCTGCTGACAAACTTCTTCACTCTACATAATGCAGATAAAAACATCTAGTGTAAAACTAACCAACACTATTCCTAGATCTTAATTTATATATTCATTTATGATTTAACAGTGCAAAATTATAAAAAAAATCTTTTAACAGCACACATTATGGTTTATGTATATTTTTACACCAAGAACTAGGACTGACAATGAGATAATTTAACAATTTACAAAATTAATGAAATTGAAATAATGGAAGCAGTAAAGTAATAAATACTTTATCAACTAAAAGAATGAAAATTAAACAAGAGGGAAAAGAAAACATGTTCATAAAAGAAAAAATAATAATAATGTGGTGGTCAATGCTACTCCAAAGCAACAGAATTCGAAATGTTGATTAAAAGTATAATTTAAAAAAACTCAGGTAAAAAAACAAATTTAACAGCTATTAAATCATGCCATCACAAAGAATTATAGGAGGGGCTAAAAATGACACTTTTAAAACATCTGGCAAACATCCAAATAAAAGATATGAACTGATAAAGTCAATAAGTTTTATATGTAATTTCATATATAGACCTAGACAACATAACAGTCCTTCTTCCCACTAAAAGGCTTAACTTTATTGCAGAAAAAAAAAAAAATTTCCAAAGCATCATGGCTACCAAGGCTCAGGGCCTATGACAAGTGATTGAGCAACCCCCACTTGCAGCAGCACTGCTATGTGTAACAGACGAACTTACAATTTATCCTTAAAATTAAAGATCACAGAAAATTAAACAACAGATAATATAGCCTAAAAATACTGATTGAGACTTAACCATTTATTTTCATTTCAGTAGTTACTTCATAAAATATCATGATCTGTAGTTTAACTTTTGTCAATAGTTATAATTAAAACCTCAAAAATCAAAAGCTACATTTTAAAAAGTTTTATCATATATTATTTAAAGATGAATTTAGAAAAAAAAAATAAAAAAAAACAAACAAACAACAAAAAAACATTACCTTCTGAGAAGCGCTTAAAACTTTATCCAAAAATCTCAACCATTCAAAAACAAATACTGGTCTCTTAGATTCAGCTATTCTTTTCAAGGCTTCTTCATTGAGGAGCAAACTATGCGCTAACTCCATTTTCACTCACAAAATTGTTTGAATCTTTTTGCTAGGGGAAAAAAGTGATGAAATATAACTTAAAGAAAATCAAGCTTTTCAAAAATGTACAATGTGTTACTGCAACAGACTGACAACTGTTTATATTTATCCCCATTAAATTTCTGCATTAGTGTATCTCACATTCTAAACTCACTATATGCCACAGGAAAAATACAATATGACCATAGAAAAATTAACAGGTTCAAAATGAAAGTTTTTTTGTGTCAATAAACTACCTAATTAAGCTGTATCTGATTAAAAACTAAATTTACTATAATACAAAGGTGGTTAGAATGTTACACTTTCACTTTGGGACCCACTGTACTATAGACTATGGTGAATGTTTTGATTATGCAATTCACTAATAAATGAAACTATGGTAAAAGAAAGATAATAAAAGTGTCACCAATTTTATAAATAGATTTCCCCCATTTACTTTGCAGATTTTAAGTTTTGTTATATAGAGAAATAGAGTTGTAATTAGCATTATTATAAATATAATTAATATGATATAATACAATGGTCTCCAACCTTTTTCTCACAGCGGACTGATCAGTGATTGACTATATTTATTGTTCATATTTTAGAATGTTTTAATTTAATTGAGTTGTATTTAAACATTCCTTTCAAAATAAAATATAGTAACACCAAAATAAAAGTGAGTTTAGTGTGGTTTAACATTTTAATTAACTAGAACGAGATGGTTACATCTAGGGGTAATAGGAAACAATGACACCTGAAGTGTGTTAATTATGACCAGTTTATTCTGTTTTTTTGTTTTGGTTTCTGTCACTTCTTAACACTGCTTCACATAGACTAGACAGGATGTTGGAAAAGGCAAAAGGGATTTTTAGTGCTGTGGTGGCAATCTCTGGGAATCCCCAATGACTTAAATCCAGAACACCAGCAGAATTGTTGTCCCAAATGTAGTAATTTTCATCTCCAGCAGTTGATCTTGCACAGACATACTAAATTCACCTAGTTTGTTGACAAATGGGTAGCAGATCCATTCATTACCAGTTCGAGGGTCTTTTAAGGCTGGAAAAAAGCGCTCAAACTCTTTTAAATCCATAGACAGAGTGTCACACATTCTCTCCAACCAAAGCTACACCACTGTCACTTACAGTCGCTTGGCTCCCTTGATAACCTTTCGTCCACGGAAAATCGCTTAAAGTCCCAAGAGATATACACCACAGTAAATAAAATGGAAATTATTTAATGTTTCTTGGGAGGCCTGGTACCATTTGTTCCATGGACCAGTACAGGGTTTAGGACCCACTAATATAATGCGTTATCACTTTAGATTCTCGAACAAACGACTCAAAATTTAAATTGTTTTGACCAACACTTTGAATACCACTATTATATATATATATATATATAGGGGGTTGGATGTAGAATGTTTGTTAAAAATATTATATTAATTATGTAGAAATAGAAAAATTAATACTAATACTCAATAATACTGTAAGTGTAACAGTAATTATGTTTTTACTATTATTGAGATTATTCTAATAAATTATTTTAACTGAAACAGAATTTGATAACTGGAGCAAATACTGACTTTATATAAGTAGAAATTATATTAAAACTAAATTTAATTAAAAAACACAAATCTTTTCAAATATATATTATAATGACTTTAAAAAATACTATCATATTACTCATAATTAGTCTAACTCTAAAGAATACTTCGATTTTAGTCTCGGACTATGTAGACATGATATTTTTATCATACCTTTCAATCGATTCAATGGATGAAAGATGCAAACTGTTATAAAATTGTTCGAAAAAAAGTACTTACTAATACATTTAATTACAGGCCTGATCTGAATG
>JAGDYQ010000133.1:2064162-2367581 GCA_021962125.1 Bulinus truncatus | reverse complement strand
TGCTAACTTATTTCTTCAAAATAGAATTGTGCCCTAAAGAACTGAGGCAACTCAAAGAAATTTTGCAACAAAGTATCAAACATAAAGGGGTTTCCAACTAAAGCAAGTCTAAATAATTTGGCAAAAAGAAAGCAGAATGCTCATGCTGAGAAATTGATGTAAATTATTCTCATTTGAGAATCACAATTTGAAAAGCTTAATATTTTACTATGTTGCTGCTTTGTTTATTTCTTTAAAATATTATTACATTTGAAATGTTTTAAAGAAATATTACTATCCGGAAATATTGTTAAAAAGTCACTAATAACAAATTAATGATTAAAGTACACTATAAAAAGAAGGGAAATTGATACGGAAAATGTCGAGATGGCCACACAGTTTACAACAAAACTTTTTAAGAGATACATTTATAAAAAACATGAAGGTTTAAGAGATAAAAATTAGAAAAAAAAAATCCAATGTATAAATCAAATCAGAAATGTCAGCATTTATGTGTGCCAAAGGATTTGGCAATCAGGAGTAATTAGCTTTCAAAAGTCAATATAGTTAGTTATAATTCATTCATCAGAAATGAGAAAAAAAAAGTATCATAATTAAGAAGTTTACCATGAATTCTTTAAAATGAAACAGCCAGTTGAAAACCCCTAATTTATTTAACATACCATATAATGAATTATCTGAATATAAAAAAATGTTACATTTTATCATATATAATTTTAGAATTAAGAGAGATGGTATAAAAAAAAATACATGGCAAAATACAAATGATGTTTTTTTTCCTAGTCATATTTAATCTGGATTATCTCTGAATTATTACTGCTAAATTTAGTGATAACTTTTGTTTGTGTGTTAACAATTTTCTAATTTGAAAATTACTCCCTTCTTCAATTATTCAGAAGTATCAATGAACAAAAACAAGTCTATAAATGTGACCAATCAGGTGTTTTGTGAAACTTCTTACCAATAGAGTTCATCTGCTTGATAATTATCTGACAAATTTCTTTAGCAGCAGCGATTTGAGCTTTTTCTCCAAGCATTCCTCCAATGACCGATCTCATAATGAATTGAACACACTTGCGAGCATAGACAGCATCCACATGAGAAGGTGTGGCTCTAGGATTGGCTACCAGATCTAAGACATGAGTTAAAAATGTTGAGATGTTTCTTTCTAGCCAGAGACCTCCCATACAACGGATGAACTCTACATATGCCTGTCAAAAATATGTGATGAATAATTATTTAAGTCAGCAATAATTGAATTCTGCTATTATTAGTAACAATATTGAAAATATTACCCAAGTGTTACAAATTTTGCCTTTTCAGATAATAAAGAATTTTTCATTACATGTAATGATTTTAACAACAACTTCTCTTTTAAAATATGTATCTTTTAAACACAATAAAAACAAAGGAAAGTGATGGTGATAATTAGATGATGTAATTTTTTAAAAGTTCTTAATTTGGATAATGGCAAATTTCTCAATTGTGCACAAGAAATTGTTGCACAAAAAAACAACAAAAAACAATATAGAATAATGTAGTAAGTTCTTACATGTGTAATTCCAACCCTAATTTCCCTATTGACAGGGTTAGATCCTTTGATCATATCCCCTGCAGCAGATGCCTTTAGAAATCCACTAAGGGGAGCCTTTGATAAATCCAGAAGCTAACAGAGCCAACACATCCTCAAAACTGAGCAGGTTTTACTTTAGCTGAGAATTTCCAAAAATGTAAAAAAAGTAAACAATTTATAAATACACATGTACTACTTAAAATAATATTTTCGGGATTAGCTATGGAAAAATAAATTTTAATAAAAAAAAAGCGCTGAAAAAAGAATTTACTGAACAATTTTAACCATTCTGTGGATGTATTTGTTGTAATAATTTGTTCTCTCACAGTTTGGCTGCCTTAGGTGCCTGTGCTGTGGCCTGATCAAATTTCCAAGGAGCTTGGCTGTGCTTACCTCACATCATAGTTGGTATCCAATCCAGGGCTCTGGTGCACAGCGAGGCTACAGTTTCTAATTCTGTGGTACTCATAAGGGTGCTTCATTAACCAGTTTCATTCATACACCTAAACAGAAGAAAAGTAATGATTTTCATGATAAATTAAATAACTCGTCTTCATCTTCGTGGATGCCACAACATGTGTATCTTGAGGTACAGTATAAGGTAGAAACTAGATGGTAAATACTGTTCATTAGTAGGAACCATTCAAACTAACTAGAGCTACTGCTGACAAAATTCAGTGAGTGGTGACTGTATTTAATCTGAGATTGTCTGATCAATGCTCTTGGAATGAGCTCATACCTTCACTAAATAACTACAAGTACTAATACGTGTGCTTTTAAAGGCTAGCCTATAAGCCACTATTAATTCACCAAAGGATCTAAAATATGCAATACATACAAGCTGGTAAAAATTGACCAAGTTAATCTTTAAAGTATCAATATGGTAAAAAGATTATTTACTAGTATTTACGAGTCTTCTAGAAATATTTGGCTGCATGTTGTATTAGTAAACAAACTATATTAAGACACCTATATTACAAAATACTCACGTTTTTATTTACTAGCTGTTTAAAATATTGCATTATTTTATTTTTAGACTTTAAGACTTTATTTACAGTACTACTAAGGTTGATTAATGTTTGATTTATTCGCATCAAGTTAAACCTTAAATCAAATAACGTAACACTTTACAATTGTAATTTCTAAAGTAACTACAAGTGAATTCAAAAAGTTTATATGAAGTGCTTTACAAACAGCATTTACAAAAACCAATAATACAGACTTTGCTGTATTTGAAAACATATAAATAATTTGGTATGTATGAAACCTCTAAGGCCTTAAATTAATGCATTCTTTAATACTTATATAGCAAATATTGATTAATTTCATTGAATTTCTATGTAAATCTTACTAAAGAATTTTATTCTCATATGAATCTTAAAAAACAAAAAAAAGTTATCTTAACAAAAAAAAAGTAATAAAAACAAATTTCAAAATGAAACTATTTAAAGTAAAAACTGTACATGTATAAGTAAAAATTCAGTAACTTCTCCATACTAAAAGCAGGCACCTGGCCAAAATATTGACTCAAGCAACCAATAGAATTTTTTTTAATTCATAGGAAAAGCTAGTGCTTCAACCACTAGGATAATTTTTGTGAGACAAAAGCATTTCTGTGTTGTAAATAGATAATAATGTTTTTGCTTAACCAAAAGAAGGGTGGTGAAAAAGACATGTGGTTATACAAAGAAATAGATTATGAAGATTGATACGAATATTAAGATGGAGATTTTCTGACAAATATGAAAGAAAAGTGTTGTGAACTATGCTAATGATTTGCAACATTTAGAAGGAGTATATTAAGAAGCAAAACAGCATAATTATGGACATCTTTTTTTTTTCTCTACATAGCTCATAAAAATGTATAAAAAACAAACCTTAGCAGCAGCCTGACGAACTGCCATGGACCTGTCAGTCATGGCTTGCCGACACGCTTTATAAATATCCTTGTGAGTGTTGGCACCAGCTGACCCTAAACCAGATACCAATTTCTCTAAGGTTTGCATAATTTCAAATCTACCCTGAGACTAAAAAAAAAAAAAAAATATACACATTATTTGAAAATGTATGAAAATAAACTCTTGTGTTAGTAATAATATTTCTAACTTGACCTTAACACTGAAATTCCTAAATGAAATGTCGGACAATACCTCACATGCAATTATATGTGTCTAGCATATTTTAAATGCGATGATACAGAAAGAACTGACTAGATTATACATAGACTATGAATTTACCTCAGAGTTTTTTAAGGACTTTATGAGGCTTTGCACTGTATCCTCATATGATCGTCCCGTCATACGTCCAAGTTTTTCATACATTGCTCCAAGACAAGCAATAGCTGCCCTGATATTTAAAGTAATAAACATGAAAAAAAAAACATTAGACAAGAGTAAGTCTATAGTATCAAAAATAATATAAACAAAAAAATTAACAAGGTTAAGAAACCAACAGTTTATTGATAAAAGACTAAATAAGCTTACAAGCGAGATGGTAGGTAGCTTGGAGAGTCATCTTTACTCTTAATAATGTCATTGCATTTGTTGATTGTTTCAAACAGATCAAACATGTCACCCACGCTGAAAATCAGTGCCAGGCATCTTGCTAAAAGTTTCCTAGTTGGTGGTCCAGGTGACTCTGAGATCTGTGTTGTCAACTGCTCTACAAGACGTTTCTGGCTACCTTTAATATCAGACTGGAAGAATATTAAGAATTCGTTTAATTCTTCAAATAATTTTATCAACAATAAGCTTATATAAAAAAAAACTTTTTTAAAATTCTTACAATAAATTTAATCAAGTGAGATAAAATTTGAGTCAAAAATTAAAAGCTGAGTCAAACTTTCATTTTCTGTTGAATTTAAAACAAAAAAAGAAATAGACTACATATTCTATAGCTGCACTACTTTGCGGACTAACAAGCAGATAAAATTGATTGTGACATTGCTTTAACTGCAATCAAGCTAGTTTATTTAGAATCAAAATGTGAACTATTAAATTGATTGTGACATTGCTTTAACTGCAATCAAGCTAGTTTATTTAGAATCAAAATGTGAACTATTAAATTGATTGTGACAATGCTTTAACTGCAATCAAGCTAGTTTATTTAGAATCAAAATGTAAACTATTAAATTGATTGTGACACTGCTTTAACTGCAATCAAGCTAGTTTATTTAGAACCAATATGTGAACTATTAAAAGGTGATATATATGTTTCATGTGCTTGACAGAACAGATTGGCATAACCAGCACTTATGGATTTCTCAAAAGCTATGTTGCCAATCTGTTTAATATTTAAAAAAAAAAAAAGAGTACATGCCACTTTACCAAACCAGGTCAAAATTTATTACAAAACTTTCTAAACAATGCAAAATTGATACAAAAAAATAAAAATAAAATGAAAAGCAAAAATCTTTGTTAAAATTCAACATAAAGAAAACAAATATTTATTTGTTAGAAAAAAAAACAACAAAAACAAAACACATTGAAATGCATTTTTTATCTCTGGTCAGAAATCCATTAATTTTTTATTTAAATGGCTAGAGGCTAAAAGGTTAAGGGTTTGAGCAAACAATTTGAACTCAATGGAAGACAGTGGATGGAAAGAGTGGTTCAAGTTCCACTAGTACTAAAAAAAATCATTGTGAAAAATAAACAAGATAAAAAGCTTGCACAATATGTTACTGTTAGTTAAAATGGAGAAAAAGTACACAAATTTAGCAGAAAAAATAAGCTTTCATAGAAAATGCACTAAAAGCAAACAAATAATTCATTAAATAATACACATATTTATATGTATGATCATTACTAAAAATGTAAATGTTGGTGCACATCTACATATAAAGATTGTTCATTTATTGCTATTTGTCATCTAATGTAAAGGCACATTCAATCAAGCATATTGCATTCACACACACTTATAATTTTAGAAATGACAATTTATAAAATACTAGTATGGTATAATGAATTATTTTATAATTTTTAGTTTTGAAAGAATTTAACTTGCTATTGTTGTACACGCCAGCCAAATTTTTTCTAGTCTATATAAGACTTAAAAAAAAAAAAGCTTTACTATTTGAGACACTTATGCAAGGGGAATTCAGGGTTGTTAGTATGGAAGTATCTGTATCGGCCAATACAGTATCGGCGATACTTTTTCAGTATTGGTTGCTGTATTGCCGATCCTTTTTGTATCAAGTATTGATTTGTGTATCGCCGATACATTTTAAACGAAAAATTTTCGATACTCGATACCAATACTTTTCTGTTGCCACTATTAGCTAATTACAGAATAACAATAGCGATTTTAATACATTGTTTTAAAAGTAATCTTCATAAATTCAATCACTGCTTGTAATGATGACCACCAACCCTACCACTATTAATACCACCCACCTCCCCAACAAAAAAACTTGGATCACAAGGCTGAAGTTGAACAAACCTTATCGTGTGCCTGCAGTGCACTGAGTGCAGTTTCCACTCAACTTACTTTGCAGGGTGGTGCAGCTTCAATACAGTCAGCAGTACAGTTTTACTGCACGGCAGCAGAACCGGCTTAATAGTAACAGTTATGCTGAAGTAGACATATATCTTGAAGATAACTCATCAGAAATGCTGTCATTAGCACCCTACCCAACCTACCCAAGCATTAAGAAACTATATTGGTGAGTTGATCGGCAGATGAAGGGATTGTGTGGTTAGCACAACGCCCAGCCGCCTTTACTTCCCCAGCTTAAAGTCGGGTACCCATTCAAAGCTGGGTTAACTTGTGGAAAAATTCCCATTGTTCTCACTGAGGATCGAACCCATGACTCTGAAGTCGACAGTCGAGTATCTACACCACTTGGCCATCCGTCAAGTACTAAAGTGTTTAGCATTAAATTTGTGCTTTGACATTGTATTTTATTGTTTTCACTTTTTTTTTACAGATGACACATGTACATTACAGATGACACACGTACATTACTTGAAAAACTTGCACTCATTATATTTTAAATAAAAATAGTTTGTTGTTCTCAAAAAAATAGGTATTGTATCGGTATCGATTTGGCAATACATTTTTACTTGAGTATTTGTATTGGTATTGGCGATACTATTTTCATGAAGTATTGGTATCGGTATTGACGATACAATTTAAGAGTATTGTTAACAACCCTGAGGGAATTTTATAAACATTCATAAAAATTAGGGTTGTAATTAGAATAGTTCCAGGTTGTAATTAAAACAGGCTCAGATTGTAATTAGATCATGCACAAAATTAAGGGCTCCGGTTCCTTATAGCGACTGTTAAAACAGCAACTATCAGTGGTGCTACTAAACAATAATGATTCTTTTAAAACAGCGACTGTCACAATAGCGACAATATGATAGCAACTGTACTAAAAGAGTAATTTTCATAACAGCGACAAATCCATCAAACAACTGGCAACAGCTGAAAACTCACACACAACTGTATGTAGCGACAACTCATTAAAAAATTTCAAGCCAAAAGGAATTAAGACATTTCATTTATTCTCGATGAATTAAGAATGACATTTAAATTGGATTAGCTACATAGGAAGTCATATGATTTAAAAAGCTAATTTAAAACAGGAGAGAAAAGGACCAATTTAAGTCAAATCATGCCACATTTATTTCTAAATTGCGAGCCAGGGCTCAAAGGAAGTGCATAAGCTTATACTGATCTCGATGTTGCTGTACAGCAGTGATTCCTGTGTTCATTGTCACATATTTTTTTCATTCGCTTGGTCAGGTATCTGCCTTGTAGCAGCTGGTACGATTTGTCTGTTAAAGGGCTTCCTCCAGTCTTAGAACTTTGATAAATCTGAAGATGGAAGGATAGTGAGTTGCAGCCGATCCCTGAACACTGAAAAGCATTGTGCAAACTTTTGAGCTGATTGTTAGCTCATGGCAGTCCTGCATCATGTTGGGCTTTCACACTCCACATATCTACAGGAAATAATGGCTGTCTTCTGTCTGTTTCTCCACCCTACGTAGTTATCTTAGAAGTAATTTATAAGAGGCATTACTTCTGGTGGGTAGTCTGCCACAGGTTCATCAAAATCATCGCACACTTCATCCAGAGGGAGAAAGGCAAGAGCGAGGAGCATTTTCACTGCCATCTGATTATTTTCCTCTTGCAAATATAACCAGTGTAGTCCGTTTTTCCTGAATCTTTCTCCAGAGTGATTGTCCCAAGTGAAAGTAACAGCCGTAGATGGTCTATTCGACCATTACTCATCTTAATCCTAATTGCTAGACATCTTTTATATCACAACATCGAAAGGAAGTCTTTGGTCTCTAAGAAAAAGGTTGGGAGCCACTGATCTAGATATACCAAAATGCTATCTGAATAACAGATCTAGATATCTGTTTGTTAGTATAGATATATATACATTTTGATTTTTTTCCCTTTATTTTGTATATAATTCTCGAAATTTTTTGGTGAGTGGGGTTTGTGTGAATGTGTATTAAAATTCATGAATGGGGAGTGTTTGTGTGAATGTGTATTAAAATTCATGAATGGGGTGTGTTTGTGTGAATGTGTGTTAAAATTCATGAATGGGGTGTGTTTGTGTGAATCTGTGTTAAAATTCATGAATGGGGTGTGTTTGTGTGAATGTGTGTTAAAATTCATGAATGGGGTGTGAATGTGTGTTAAAATTCCTCAATGGGGTGTGTTAGTGTGAATGTGTGTTAAAATTCCTGAATAGGGTGGGGGGAGAACAAGAGAGAATGACAAAACAAGAGACTGATAAATATTTCCACTATGATGATGGTTTAGCTTTAAACAGTACATGCAATAGCCCCAAGGAGAGTTTGTATCACTTGATCAAAGTTTCCTTCAAATAAAATTAGCAATTCCTTTTTTTTTATTGTATCAGTATGCTGAATAATCATGAATGGAGAGGTTTGAAAGTGCCCCCCCCCCAATCCACCTCCCACCCACAATCGAAACCCTTACAATGAAAAGGGGGGACAGTGTCTTTCTTTTGAAATGAGAACAACAAGCAATAAAAATCTTAGATTAAGACTAAATATTTAATCAACATTATAACAAATAAGACTGTGTTGGGCGCAGGTATAAATCTATCAAGACCAGACACGTTATGGAGATAGAGGACTGAGGGCTGTGGGAGACAGAACGGAAGGAAAGATGTTAAAAGAAGGACAGAACTTAACCAAAAAAAAAAAGCCCCCGAGAAGAAAAAAGTTCAGACAAATGTATACAAACAAATTGATCTAGCCTGTGGCGGCTTCATGTCTCTTTTTTTTTAGTGTCTTCTTCAACTAATCAATTATTTCCCTCGCCAGTTCATCTATCAATGGGGTACAGCCAATAAATCAGACAACCCATGAATAGACATTCTTTTTTTTTGGAAACGAGGGACGGGGAGGGGTGTGTGTGTGGGGGGGGGGGTCCATCAGAGATGAGAAGGGAAAAGGATGGTGAGGGTGTGAAAATGATTTCTCCCTAGGTCCAGGATCTGTGTGAAATATCACAATGAAAAGATTCTAACACACACACACACACACACACACACGCATAGTGTCAACACCAAAACAAGAGACTCCAGTGTGAGGAGATCTCATTAGTGCAAGTACATAATACTACAAGTACACACAACACAGGGGAAAATTAGGTGGGTCATTACATTGTGTATGTGTATGTGTGTGTGTACTGTATAATTTAAAAACTGATGTCACCGACAAGCATTAAATGATTACACAACACACGATAGTTCAGTTTAGAAAATTTTCCAATTTGAACCAAATATTTTTTTTGAATGTAAATGGCCCCTGTGGGTCACGAGATCACCATTCCGGTTTAGTAAATACTGGGGTTTTTTTTTTTTGGGGGGGGGGGGGGACAACGCCATAAACAGATAATATAAATAGTCAAATACGTAAAAAAAAAAAAAAATAGAAAATCCAACATGAAGTTGAGTAAAGTGAGGTCTATCAAAGAAACCTTATTTCTTCACATATTGTTTCATCACTCAGCGAACAATGCAGCTCACTTTGACCTCAACAGAATGTATTCTGTGGGCTTACACGTTGTTCCATTCCGTTAAATACTTAGCGAATGACATCACCAGAAGTCAATCGTCAAAAGATATTCACATTAGGAAACAGAATGCGTTCAACGGTCATGGATAATTCAGGTCATGGTTTATTCAAGTCCCAGCTATTTATCTCCCGTGGTGCCTCCAAGGCCATTGCACAATCGGCTACGGTTGGTTGGAGGGGGGGGTGAAAGAAGGTCACTGCAAAAAAAAAAAAACAACAACCCGCCCCATTGGTGGTTAATATGATCTACAAAAAAAAAAATAATAAAAAGTTGCTCAACTGAATTCAATCCGTGTGAATAATTAATAATGATTTCATCCGTATTGCACGCCTAATGATCTGTGAACTATAATGTATCATTCAGGATTGTATAACATAAGACAGGAATAAGTCAATGAAACCCGGCTGACTTTAGGAAACATGTTCGCAAACAAAAAAAAAAAGGTTTAAGTCAAGGGGGCTAGTCGGGACACTCAATCTGCATGAGATTATGATGTGTAACACATATCACACATTATTCACAGATTATCCGAAACAATATTAATTTACTTTTAATATATATAAACAAAAGAATGATCTATACAGACTAACTGCCTTTCCGGAACATTTTGGACGCCATCACGTGACAGGTCTCATCAGTTGTTCATCATGTGGAAACACAGGTGATTATGGGGGGGGGGGGGCGGGAGAGGGCTCCGAAAGTGATAATTGTTGTACCGAGGAGGGCCCCCCAGAACCGGTAGGGACGCCAGTGAGTGTAAAAGTTGGCTGACAATATGATAAATACACCTGTTGGTAAGGAGGTGGGGGAGGGTCTTAAGACATTCTGTAATAAAAGAGCCCGGGAGACAATGAACGTATCAACATTCCTTTAAAGGGTGAAGGACAAACAAAATGTGGCCGTAAATAACCTTATCAGCAACAGCTAGTTTAAAAACTTTCGTTATCTCGCGGACGAGAAGAAGGGGGAGTACACCACTGGATATCTCTGGTGGAGGTGTAAGTGTAGAAGACACTACACGAGCCGAGCACAGCATTCCTGTCGCTATCACTCTCACACACACACTGGCACCCAGTGCAGACACATGACTATTCTACAGTTATACAGATGGATGGAGTATGTGTATATATATATATATATATATATATATATATATATATATATATATATATATATATACACACACAGTGGATTCCGCTTAATTGGGACACCGCTTTAGTTGGGGCATCCGCTTATTTGGGATAAATCTCAAAAAACTAAACCAAGAAGCCAATGGTAAATGTGTATGTTTAATTGCGACAGTCGCTTAATTGGGACAAAAAGCCTCGGTCCCAATGTGTCTCAATTAAGCGGAATCGACTGTATATATATATATATATATATATATATATATATATATATATATATATATATATATATATATATATACATATATACATATAGATATATACATATATATATATATATATACATATATGTATATATACATATATATATATATACATATATGTATATATACATATATATATATACATATATATATATACATATATATATACATATATATATACATATATATATATATACATATATATATATACATATATATATATATACATATATATATATATACATACATACATATATATATATATATATATATATATATATATATAATGTCTGGTGTACTCTACACAAAACTCAACCAAATATCTGGTAATTGGCGAGGTGTGAGCGAATTAAATTCTTTTACCATCTTCAGGGACAAGTTACTAGATCGTCGACGCTATCATCTAATCCCCCCCCCTTTCCCCCATTATAGCCAGTGGATGATAGAGAGTTAACTACAAAACCGACATATTCATATTGAAAGAGCTTTCAAGTATGTTCAATCGAACATTGAACGGAGAATCTTTTTAATCCCTCTCTCTCTCTCTCTCTCTTAGGCATGACTGTATCAAAAGATGACAATTCCTATGGATGAAGGAATGGAATAATATAGTAAGTAATGTGATATTTGGTTCCCCGTACCGATCATATTTATAGTAAGTTAGCTATGTGGGAGAGAAGCTCGTAAAACCTGAAATCGGGGTAAAAGTTTGCCAATTTTCATGTCTTTGATATCCAAAATAATTAATTACAATTAAAGTACCCATTGAGATGGAACGAAACCTGTTTAAGAACCTTCCCCATGTAATTTTGTGTACGTGTACCAAATTTCACGTTATTTGGTTGTCTGGATCTTGAGTTTTAAGGGAACAGATAGACAGCAAATGCGTCTTATAAGTATAGAGAAGAATGACGGCAAATGTAATTTTTAAAGAAAATACAATTATTTATTATCTTTTCATAAATTACTTTTTGTTTATTGAGTTTCCCGTTCCGGTATCAGTTTCATGTTCATCATCATTCATGATAATTATCAGTAATTTTCTGATCTAATTTCACTATTAAATTTGTAAACAAACTGACATTACGAATCAGTTAACGACAGAAGTGCTCAATGTTCATTATTATTTATTTTAATATATTATTTTTTAATAATATCGATTAAATACTTGATACAGAATTACTATATTCTATTATTGAATTAAGGGGGTAAAATTTGTCTTTCGGTCATATTTTGTCTTGCCCCCCCTTGAATTTTCAAGGAGGGGAGCGGCGCCCCCCCCCTCAAACCGAGAATTTGATTTTGGGATATTTTACACTGTATCCTTCTTTACCCACAACCACTTTAAAGAAATTCCGTTGTTTAAAAAATAAAAAAACAAACATCGTTAATGGAGCCGACCACATGCCAATCAACTGTCATTTAAAAAGTTGCGGGTCCAGTTAGATGTGGCGCTGTCGTGGGTGGGGAATGTTTTCATCGGCATGTTCGGACCGTCAGCTGCATTCAAACGACAACATAATCTGTTCCCACCACATCCTGTGTCCAGGCCTGGTAACAATTCCGGTGCAGATCCAATAAAATCGTTTCGTTTTGTTTATGTATTTTAAGTAGCTACAAATGAACAGAACTATTCTCTCATTTTTTTTAAGAATAATGAACGATCATCGTTTTTGTGTATTAATTAAAAAGTGTGAAAAGAAATAGGAAAAAGAAATATCTGTGTATTTTTTAAATGACAAATCTATTACGTTATAAAATTGTATGATTTAAAAAAAGAATGTGTTTAGAGCTTTAAAAAAAAACAACAAAATTCTCATTATCTACGATCTTTACACGTTCCCTGTTTGATATGCGCTGATAGTACGGCTTGAAATCCCAAAATACAATTATTGCGTTGTAGCCAACAAATGAATGTGTTACAAACATTAAATACACGCAACTCAATGGGATTACACGTCTTTGAATAAGCTAAGGGTTTTTTTTTAAAATGTTCGCTGTGATGCACGTATTTACTTTGAACCGCATATCGGCATATATTTTACATCAGTTTACATTCAGTACTGTACAAAACGGTATCTTATCTATGTTTTGTATGGATGATTTACCTCTAAAATTGCCCTTCCCCCCAATGTGTTATTTTGTAACCAGAGACGTTCTTAGAGTTTGGGGAGTATGAATGAATACCTGATAATTAGGGAGCGACCGATATGCCTTTTTACCGATAGTCCGATACCGATATTTTCCCCCAGCATTTTTACCGATACCGATATTTTCTTTTTAGGGGCTGTCCATTATTTATGTCAACAAAATTTTGGCGATTTTTACCCCCCCACTCCCCCTTGTCAACAACTTGTCAAACTTCCAGAGACCCCCCTATAAAATTACGTCAACATTTGATTACCCCCCCCCCCAAAAAAGGTGGCTTCCAAAATGTTTATGTGGCAAAATTAGTAGGAATATAGTTAGTTTAATTAAAATACTGAATGTTAAGCGAGTGTGTAACACAGAACTACAGACGCTGCTTAATTTTCCTATTTATTAAGTAATTATATTAAATCTAAAAAAGTAACATTGTTGACGTCAACTTTTCTTGACCTCCCCCTCCCCCTTGTCAACAATGGTCAAAAATTTTCTGACCCCCCCCTATTTTGTTGACGTAATTAAGCAACAACAATGCCAAACGCGTGTTAATCTTGTGCTGTATGGCATATTTCAACCCACGTTCACATATTTTGTAACACTTCGCCCACGCGTGTCTTGTTTACCCCCCCTCCCGATACCGATATTTTTTTAAATCAACAACAATGCCAAACACTTGATTTTCTCGTGCTACAGCTAATGACGTATGTCAACCCATGCTTACCCCTTCCCTGTCATATTTCGTGACACTTCGCCCACACGTAAGTCTTGTCCCCCCCCCCCCCCCAAACTTACCATCCCAACAAAAAATACACACAGATGTTCACTAATTGTATCATTCAAGGTCATACATTAGAATTAAGAAATGCCAATCCTATTGTTTCAAGGTCATATCTCTGATGTAGACGTGACAATTTTTTAAAATCTTGTCTGATCTGGTAATAGAATTAGGTTATTTACTGATTTTTTTTCCCTGCAACTCTATTGTGAAAAAAAACAATGTATCGGCAGCCAAAAAACGGCCGGTTAACCCATAGTGCCAATATCGGTTCGACTATCGGTCGCTCCCTACAACAATCGGCCGATCCGATATTAACCGATAGTGCCAATATCGGTCCGATACCGATCCGATTATCGGTCGCTCCCTACTGATAATCATTATCTTCACTACCAATGTGTTGTATAGGCTACTTATTTTCACGGCGCACATGCGAAATAGATAGTGATGTGTGGAAGGTAATGATTTTGAAATCAACCGCTGGTACTGGAAAAGATCTGTTTGGGGGGGGGGGGGGAGGGCTCAATGGGTGTCTAGTTGATCTAAGCATTAGAACCAATTAATTCGTCATACACTGTTAAATGATGAATCGCTATTTCCGGTTCTTTATACAAATGGGAGTGAGAAAGACACATTCATCAATTTTTAAAACGAAAGATAATAAAAAAAATTCAAATATTTAAAACACTTTTTTTTCTTCATCATAATTTAATGTAAACAGTAATTTGGGTCTACCATAACAAACAATGTTATGTTATTTTCACATTTCTATTAACAGGTTTCCAGATCTGGCTTCCACTAACAAAACATACACAGAGTTGAATGTGAAAAAAATAAATAAAGGGAAACGGTGGGGGATAAAAGAAGAGGAAGGTGGTGCGTTCAAATTAAAAGAACAGAAAACATTAAAAATCTGGAAGTCTGCAGCTTGCTTACTGCAGAAATGTAGAAGCAAGAACGATAACCGATGACGATAGAAAAGATGTAAAGAAAAACCCAAGTCTATCGGCAACCTACTGGTGGGGGAATGAAAATACCTGAGTGGGGAGGGGGGGGGGCTACACAAACCCGGTGGTGGTGCACGTATGTCCTGGTGTCTGGATGGAGAGAAAGTGAGAGGGAAGGATGCTTGCCAAAAGAACTATATGAGTTACGGAATGAAATCACACTTTACCCAGGATTGCAGATAAAAATGATCACTGAGAGAGTCAAGTAGTGGTTACCTTCATGTGTAAATCGGGTTTAATATGCATGCAAGTGATAAAATGTTCACACCTGTATATATATATATATATATATATATATATATATATATATATATATATATATATATATATATATATAGTATCCCACATGAAAAGTTCTTTACAAGATAAGGTTTTACAATCTTTATATCACTTACAATGGGGGTGGTGGGATGTGAGAGGAGGGGCATTATCTATTTATAGTATTCATTTAACTGGCATATTTTGTACACTTTCATAAGAAGTGCTTTACAAATAGCCTTAAAGTAAACACTGCAGTCCATACAAACTTCTCATTTAGTGACTCACTCATATATATACACACACATAACAATTGGTGACATATGGAGCAAAAAAAAAAGAGAAAGAAATGTATAACTCATTCCAACTTATGAACTTAAAAAACCTTTCACTTCAGGAAGAATTTAAGGCTGGGTCATGACCTGAACATGGGAACTGTATTACAATATGAAGTAACTGCCAGTAACTAGACTAGGTTAGTCATGGGTGTTCTTGGTTATGCTCATATCCAAAGATGATACTATTTTACGGTACTTGTCAGTGCTGAGTTTGTTGAATATAGTTAGCCAATTTATATTCATGTATGTACACATACAAACGCCTATTTATATATACATGGAACATGATGAACCCACAATGTGGATAAGGCTACTATGGTTCTAAACCCTTCATATAGTAAAGTCAAGTAAGTAAACTTCCCTGAGCCTTTGGAGGCCATCTGTAGCCACATCGTAATAAGGAGTAGTGTGGCTAGCACAAAGCCCAGGCGCTTCTTATATTTAAATAAATTTATGCAAGAAGCGTCTAAGTCATTCTAGTGGGCTATTCTAGTTTGGCTTAAAGCGCTTCAAATATTGTTATAAGGTATGCAAATATTTACATATGATAAGGCTGATAATAATCAATAAATTATTATATTAAGGTAATTACTGCTGACAAACTTCTTCACTCTGTATAATGCAGACAAAAACATCTAGTGTAAAACTAACAAACACTATTCCTAGATCTTAATTTATATATTTATTTATGATTTAACAGTGCAAAATTATAAAAAAAATTTCTTAACAGCACACATTATGGTTTATGTATATTTTTACACCAAGAACTTGGACTGACAATGAGATAATTTAACAATTTACAAAATTAATTAAATCGAAATAATGGAAGCAGTAAAGTAATAAATACTTTATCAACTAAAAGAATGAAAATTAAACAAGAGGGAAAAGAAAACATGTTCATAAAAAAAAATAATAATAATGTGGTGGTCAATGCTACTCCAAAGCAACAGAATTCGAAATGTTGATTAAAAGTATAATTTTAAAAAATTCAGGTAAAAAAACAACTTTAACAGCTATTAAATCATGCCATCACAAAAAATTATAGGAGGGGCTAAAAATGACACTTTTAAAACATCTGGCAAGCATCCCAATAAAAGATATGAACTGATAAAGTCAATAAGTTTTATATTTAATTTCATATATAGACCCAGACAACTCCCAGCCCTCCTTCCCCCCAAAAGGCTTAACTTTATTGCAGCAAAAAAAAAATTTCCAAAGCATCATGGCTACCAAGGCTCAGGGCCTATAACAAGTGAATGAGCAACCCCAACTAGCAGCAGCACTGCTATATGTAACAGACGAACTAAGATTTTATATGCATAAATATGCTTAAAATTAAAGAGCACAGAAAATTAAACAACAGATAATATAGCCTAAAAATACTGATTGAGACTTCACCATTTATTTTCATTTCAGTAGTTACTTCATAAAATATCATGAACTGCAGTTTAACTTTTGTCAATAGTTTTAATTAAAACCTCATAAATCAAAAGTTACATTTTTAAAAGTTTTATCATATATTATTTAAAGATGAATTTAGAAAAAATAAAATAAAAAAAAACAAACAAACAAACAAACAAACAACAAAAAAACATTACCTTCTGAGAAGCGCTTAACACTTTATCCAAAAATCTCAACCATTCAAAAACAAATACTGGTCTCTTAGATTCAGCTATTCTTTTCAAGGCTTCTTCATTGAGGAGCAAACTATGCGCTAACTCCATTTTCACTCACAAAATTGTTTGAATCTTTTTGCTAGGGGAAAAAAAAGTGATGCAATATAACTTAAAGAAAATCAAGCTTTTCAAAAATGTACAATGTGTTACTGCAACAGACTGACAACTGTTTATATTTATCCCCATTAAATTTCTGCATTAGTGTATCTTACATTCTAAACTCACTATATGCCACAGGAAAAATACAATATGACCATAGAAAAATTAACAGGTTCAAAATGAAAGTTATGTTGTGTCAATAAACTACCTAATTAAGCTGTATCTGATTAAATACTAAACTTACTATAATACAAAGGTGGTTATAATGTTACACTTTCACTTTGGGACCCACTGTACTATAGACTATGGTGAATATTTTGATTATGCAATTCACTAATAAATGAAACTATGGTAAAAGAAAGATAATAAAAGTGTCACCAAATTTATAAACAGATTTCCCCCATTTACTTTGCAGACTTTAAGTTTTGTTATATAGAGAAATAGAGTTGTAATTGGCATTATCATAAATATAATTAATATGATATAATGCAATGGTCTCCAACCTTTTTCTTACAGCGGACTGATCAGTGATTGATGATTTAATTGCTGCCAGCTAGGGGATAATGGGTGGAAGACTATATTTATTGTTCATATTTTAGAATGTTTTAATTTAAGTGAGTTGTATTTAAACATTCCTTTCAAAATAAAATACAGTAACACCAAAATAAAAGTGAGTTTAGTGTGGTTTAACATTTTAATTAACTAGAATGAGATGGTTACATCTAGGGGTAATAGGAAACAATGACACCTGAAGTGTGTTAATTATGACCAGTTTATTCCGTTGTTTTGTTTTGGTTTCTGTCACTTCTTAACACTGCTTCACATAGACAGGATGTTGGAAAAGGCAAAAGGGATTTTTAGTGCTGTGGTGGCAATCTCTGGGAATCCCCAATGACTTAAATCCAGAACACCGCAGAATTGTTGTCCCAAATGTAGTAATTTTCATCTCCAGTAGTTGAACTTGCACAGACATACTAAATTCACCTGGTTTGTTGACAAATGGGTAGCAGATCCATTCATTACCAGTTCGAGGGTCTTTTAAGGCTGGAAAAAAGCGCTCAAACTCTTTTAAATCCATACAGAGTGTCACACACATTCTCTCAACCAAAGCTACACCACTGTCACTTGCAGTCGCTTGGCTCCTTGATAACCTTTCGTCCACGGAAAGTCGCAAAGTCCCAAGAGATATACACCACAGTAAATAAAATGGAAATTATTTAATGTTTCTTGGGAGGCCTGGTACCATTTGTTCCATGGACCAGTACAGGGTTTGGGACCACTAATATAATGCATTATCATAGATTCTCGAACAAATGACTAAATTTAAATTGTTTTGACCAACACTTTGAGAACCACTATTATATATATATATATAGGGAATTGGATGTAGAATGTTTGTTAAATATTATATTAATTATGTAGAAATATGAAAATTAATACTAATACTCAATAATACTGTAAGTGTAACAGTAATTATGTTTTTACTATTATTGAGATTATTCTAATAAATTATTTTAACTGAAACAGAATTTGATAACTGGAGCAAATACTGACTTTATATAAGTAGAAATTATATTAAAACTAAATTTAATTAAAAAACACAAATCTTTTCAAATATATATTACAATGACTTTAAAAAATATTTATCATATTACTCATAATTAGTCTAACTCTAAAGAATACTTCGATTTTAGTCTCGGACTATGTAGACGTAGTATTTTTATCATACCTTTCAATCGATTCAATGAATTGAAAGATGCAAACTGTTATAAAATTGTTCGAAAAAAAAAGTACTTACTAATACATTTAATTACAGGCCTGATCTGAATGTGATTATTTTTAGTAAACTTTCGTACGCATAATAAAAAATAACAACAAAACACTCCTATTATATGTCGTACAACTCACACCCCGATGATAACATTGGCCAGAGTTTTAAACAAATACCAATAAAAGTCAAAACTTCTGATTGATGTTAAAAAAATATGTTGAAGCAAATATTCTATTATTATTACGATAATAAAAGTTAATGTAATCGACATACTATGTATATGTTAGTATTGGGACGCCTAGCTACTTATACCTTTTGCACACCTTTACTAACATATAATATCATATATATATATATTATGTGCTTTATATTTCTTATACACGGTTAGGCATTTACTGATAAACGATTGGTCAAAGGGGAAACAAAAATTATATGAAGCACTGTAGTCACAGTGTAGTGTATACTTAAGCTCTCAATAGTGAATTACTTATAAGGTATAAGATTTGTTAGTATCGACAGTCTCATTGTAAAAACTAATAAAATATTCCAGTACTTAGAACGACTTGACTTAGTATTCATCTGATCGCTGATTATTGACTGTAAACGTGGATCAATATCTAAGTATGTCACAAGAACCTATCTAGTCATCAATATCTTAGCTGACACACTGCTTGAAAATATGGATTGTATAATTGTTTGTAATTGTTGCGATTGTTTAATATTATACATCTTGCTGTATAGTCTTCCAAACTGGCAAGATGAACAAATGAAAGAGGACGATGTGTCATCAATTTTTTTCTCAAAGAATTGGTGGAGACAGAAAAAAAAGTAGACGTTAACTAGATATGACCTTATTTTATTAGAATAGTTTATATGCTTATGCATCGAGAAAACGTGTAGTTATTTTATTTAATGGAAATTATATGAAAAACATATTCCAATCCCTATTTAAAAAAAAAAAGATGTTTATCTTAGATGGCGCCTGTAATCCCTAGTGCAGATGCTACAAAATGGATGATTAGTTACCAATATCTCTCTTTTAACGATGAAGTTGTAGTTAGTAGTTAATGACAGGCCACCCACAAGATAAATGATTCTTTTTTTTTTTTACTGTTAGTGTAAACCAAACGAAATCGACCGAAAAATAACTCACGAAAATTCTAAGTTTGCAAAGCGTTTTAAGTTACTTAAAAATATATTTCATTTTGTTTTAAAAAATATATTATTTTCAACATTCACCATCCGGTTATCTTTTCGAAAAAATTGACTAAGATAAGTAAATTGGTAAAACTATTCTAGTTATAAAAGTGACATCTCAACGTATTATATTATAACGCACTTGTTACGGGACCAAACGTGACCATTATATTAGGGTATAAGGAACATGACATATAAATTTTATTTTTTTTTCAGAATTTTTTTTTTTCAGGATTAGGGTTAGGTATAGGGTTAGGGTGTGGAGCAATATTATCTACGGCTGGTACCCGGGTAAAAATATATGGAGACCACACATTTGGTCCCGTAACAAGTGCCATATTATAATTATTATATGCCACTCTGATTCAATCAGTGATTGTGTTCATAATAAAATTGAAGGGCAATTTTAGCCAATTGAAACAAAAAAAGAATAGAATAACCAAACTAAATTGCAATGTACATGTGATGTCATAGGATATAGAGTAAATATCTTAGTACTATCTAATAATTCAGAATGCTGCATTCTGAATTTTTTTTCTATTACGTTATATTTTCTTCATTTTAATTATACTATTTATACACTCCAGAGTTCAGCTATGTTTTCTATCTATGATAAATGATGCATTTAGAACCCTTTATCTCTTAAAAATTGATTTTATTTTTATAATGGACTGACAGGGCAACAAGAACTTCTTGTTGAAGTTACTAGTAATGTATTAATTTACTACGTTTTATAATCAGTTTATCTGCATATCTGGTATACAGTAGTACTTTGGGTTAGGAATTTAATTTGTTCCAAAACATGGTTTGTAACCAACCCAAAAATGTTCGTATTGTAATTAATAAAATAGACAAACCATTTCAAGAATCCTTATTTTTTTAATCAAGATTCATTCATTTACTTGACAAAACTCAAAGAACATTTGTACTTCCTGTTCTACATAAAGAGAAAAAAAAACAACAAAATAAATTAATCATAAATTTAAAAAAAATGATCAAGTCTAACTTTCTTACTAAAAAAATCCTGGGAAATGTGTCAATTTCTTTGCTATTTTAATTTGTTTCAGGAGTTTCTTACCACTGTTTTTGGCAGTCAATTGGGAATCTTTCTGCAACAAAAAACTATCAAGGGAAATTTGTCCTTTCCTTTTCTGACGAATCATTCTTAAGTGGGCCATCACATTATCACTCATTAGGTTTACTGCCCTGTTAGCATCAAGTTTGTTTGAATGATGATTCTCTAAGAATTCTTTGACTTCTGCCCACTTGCTGCCAATTGAAATGGTTATCATTGGAAAAATGTTCTAAAAATTCCTGGAATTCTGTTAGCAGAAATTACTGTATGCTTTTTTCAATCCTCAAAACATGAGAAATGGTACATTTTAAACATTTCATGACTGTCAACATAAACATAAAATATAAGAGTTCCTCTGTGGTATATATGTAATTCTGATAAAGATCACGTGGCTACTTTTATTTCAAGGCGTTACATTTTTATATAATTAAAACTGTTTCTGAATAATTTAATAATAAAATTACAAATTATATTTTGGACTACAGTTATTAAGTAACGTCTAGAAAGATATAATAAAGCTTTCTAATGTATGTTTTCTTCAGCCCAATGTATATTCTTTATATGTTGAATTAGCAATTTTTAGTTTTATTTTTTATCTAGCTGTAGTTCATCTTTTTTACATTGGTGTACAAACTTTTTTAACTTAGTTCATTATTATTTTCTGTAAGATTCATCTTAATTTTTCTCCACTCAGGTCCTCAGGTACCTCAATGAGTTTGAATGGATACACCTAAAAAGTCACTGAGAATCACCCTCAATGGGGGCTAATGGGTTGTGGAGCATCTTCTGCTTATTCTGGCTCTGGGGGAACTTTTCATCATACTAACAGGAACATTCGCATTAATAGTATACATATATATATATTTTTTTACGAGATTTTCTTTATAATTTATTAATAGTTTTAGAAGAAAATATATTTGGTTCCATAGTAGCGGTCACTACATTTTTTAAATGTGTTAGTAGGAAAATTAGTGGATGCCATTAGAAGTATTTGTAATAGATTAAAACTTAAGTAACCTTTTTAATCTTATCTAAATTCTCTTGATAGAGAGTTAAGGATAAATTATTTATTTATTTATGAATATATTTGTTTTATTGTGTTAAATACGCATAACTGATATAAATATGCATAACTCATAAAAATCTTTTTTATTATTCACTTTAAAAGCTGCATTTTCAAGAAGTCTAAACTTAAGTTTTACTATTATTAAAGTACTAAAAAACACATTTTATTTTTATTTAAATCATTTAAAAAAAAAATTGCTTATTTGGAGGGTTAATGTTTCAATTAAGTAAAGTAAAGTTCCCTTAGCTCTAACAGGCCATCAGGGCAGATGAAGTGTAGAATTCATGTTTCTATAACCTCGGCATGTGAAGGGATTGTGTGGTCAGCACTATACCCATCCTCTTTACTGCCCCAACTTAGGTAAGGTACCCATTTAAAGCTGGGTGGACTTGTGGGACGACTTTGAAACAAATTTCACCTGGAAAAATTCCCATGGGTGTCACCGAGGATCGAACCCATGACTCTCAGGTCGACAGTAGAGTATCTACAACACTCAGGCACCAGTCCCACCAATTTTTCAATTATTTTGAATATAATTTAAGATGCTTAAGACTTATATTAAAACATTTTTTTTTCAGTTATAGAAGCTACTAGCATTTTAGACTATGATGATACAGACACAGTAAGCTCAAGACGTCAGACACCAGTAATTCCCTGGCAAAGTCAGAAGCAGACAATTACTTCTGACAAACCAGTTGATAACCCTATAGAGGTTGTGGGCTGTCAAGTAGATGAGGTTTCATATGATGGAGCTGTTGAGAGACCTTCATCCCTTGTTCCACAAAATTCCAAAATCCTCCATAGAACTTCTACTTCAATCCAGCTGATAGAGAAGAAAGAAATACAGAATGCAGCTCTTTAATGCTAATCTTGTGAGCTTAGAAGCTATGAATGTCTGTTTTTAATTTGTACAATATTATACAGTATCTCACATTAATGGAAATGATATATTCTGCTTTTATTTTTTATTTTTTTTTTTAAATTATTTTACACAATAATTAAAAGGTAAAAAAAAATAAATTAAAAAAATGCAGGTTAAATTGATTATAGTAATTTAATGTTGACAACTACCATGGTTAACTTATGATTTATGTCTTATTTATTTTTCATTGCATTAATAATGAATTCATTTTTTTCCGCCATCGCTGTGTTCATTAATCAAATGATAAATATAGCACTAATTCCATTTTGGAGATAGGGATCAGAGTGTTTTCTTGAACATGCATATTTCTTAATACAAACATTATGTTAGTGCAATATATATATTAATTAATCAAGACTTACCTTTAATTTGAAGCTTAAGTTAAGAGTGATGTATGTATAGAAAATGATAACTTTTTTTTGCATTCATGGCTACCTGTTGATGGATATCCAGAATAATTTTTTTTAAACTTGTAGTTTTTATGGTTAACAATATTATGTCTATAATTATTTAGCTGGAACATCTACTTTTATTTTGTCAGATTTACCTGAGTTGGTTAATCTGTTAAATTTATTCATACATTTTTAAATTCATCTAGAATTTAATGCTTTGATAATAATAGTCAAAAGCATAAACATCATCCAAAAGAGTTGATGTGCAGTTTGTTGAAATAGCAGTAAGCTTTACCCCAGAATGTAGGTTGATACAGTTTTGTAAACTGGACATAATCATAATCACCAGTACTAGAAATTGAAAAAAAATATGTATATTTTCTCAATAGCTGCTATAAAAATATTTTCCTTTGTTGGGATTGTTCGTTGTCATAGATATTATTTTATTATAAACATGTCTACAAGACACATATTCTGAAGCCTCTTTCATTATTTTCATGCATTTAATTTATTTATAAAAATCTTTGTATTCTGTATATAGTATTTTGTGCAAGTAATAATTTTTTATTATTTTAAAGTGAGTTTTTTTGTTTGTTATGTCACTGCTTCGTTCTGTGATATTTTATTGGTTGTACAAAGACTCCAAAACATTTTTTGCAGAATGTTTTGTATTGTCAAAATAATATATTATATGTGTTTTATATTAGTTGATCACATGTTAGATAATTAAGCATTTGTTTTAGAAATGAGACATTTTATTGTTCTAGATTGTTGAAGAATATAACAGATAAAGTCACATATTTTTTTTACAAGTAATACTTTCTGGTACAGTGTACAAGATTTATATAATTATTGTCAGTCATGCTTTTACTTGTGATTTTAAATAATGCTTAAAATATTACTGTATAAAAGTATTTAATACCTAAATTTGATTATTTTGAAATTTAAAAAAAACTTTTATAGGTTTATTTAAAGAATAGACAATTAAAGCACTTTTTGTTATATGATGTGTAGTTTATCCATACAAATAATGAAATGTTTTGTTAGTAGTTAATCAATTATATCTAAGATTAATATTTTAGCTGACTATTTTTTTAACTGCACATACATTTATGCTTCCATCATTTTGTATGTTTTAAGAAGAATCATTAGAAATATACAAAGATACATTTTTTTAATAGTTAGATACAGTTAAAAATAAATTGTATTTAAAACATTTTAACTCTCTTTATAATGTAATATAATTATAGAAGAAAGAAAGTGATCAAAAGTAAATGATTTCTCAATTTCTCTATTTGTCTGTTTGAATCAGTGCAACTCTCTACAACAGTGGTCACATTTATGTACAATTATTATCCCCAATGAATAGGCGAACAAGGGATCTACAGAGAGCCCCCACTGCCATGGGTGCCATCTCTAATACACTTTAAACTCATTCTGCTACAGCCCTAGTGAATGGCTTATCACCCATCCACCCCCAATATTGGTTTTCTTAAAAAATATTTATAACTTTACTTTAAGCAATACTGTTCTCTTGTTTTTTTTTTTTTTGTTGCATTAATGCATTTAAGTGATTATCTAGAAATCAGTGTTTTACTTTTAGTGTCAAAATATTTGACTATTTGCATCAGATTGTAGAAAATTGGGAAAAGTCAAGAATGAACTATACAGGTAAACTTGCCCTTTTTTCATTTTGCATTTTTTTTCTAGTTAGACTGGCAAATAAATTAAGAAATATATGTATCATAAAAGGCATATGTTAATGTCAGTTTTTGATATGGTATAATGGCAATTAATTAAGGGCATACATATATGATATGTATCATTTCTATAAAGATTTTTTGGTACATGAGCTTTGAATTATACTCTTACAAGTCATTTATAAATATGTTCTAGACTGCTTCTATTTTGTTTGTTAACCTTAAACTGCCTAAAATTTTCTCATGTATTAAAAAATACGGTTTATTTAATAATGACTTTCAATGTTCATTATTTATTATAAGAAATACCTTTCTTAAATCCCGTAAAGATTTTTTTTAATCCCCAAATAATATTTTTGTTGTGGCTTCGTTACCAACAAAACATGAAAAATCATTTTTTACACACATCTTATTACAGATGTAAAAAAAAAATGTACAAAAGTATGCAAAGTGTGTGTTCCACCAGCAGTATATGCTTAACTCTACATTAGTAAAAGATAAAATTTCACATCTTGTCAATGGATCTAACTCTTCTTGAACATAATACATTTATTAGCATAGTACTTCAATTGTAAATTGATTTTATGATTTTTGTCTATTGGAATAAAAAATCAGCACAAAGGGTTTTAAAAATTAGGCTTTAATCGCAATAGTTAACAAAGATAACAATGCGACACAGACTTATGTTAAGTTTTAATAGATATCACAGTATTAAAACTTGGTTTGAGATAGGTTAAGTTTTTACTGAAACTACATTTGTCATTATCAAATCTTGGCATATCATGAAGATCAGCAAACATATCAGATACCGAGAACATTTTTTTCCTGTTAATTACACATGATAATTTAATGCACCAGTACTTAATATAAATATTGATCTATACATAAAAGTAGCATTTAAAGATGTCAGCAGCAAAATGAGTTATTTCCCCTGACTCGCTCTTCTCTCCATCTCAGCAAGTACCCGTCTTTTTTCCTTTCTGTGAACACGATCACCTTCCACAAGTTCACTGTAATGTAATTATATTCAATTTATCTAACATACATTTACACGCAATGAATATTATTAAGATGTCTGTAATATTTAATTTAAAAAAAAGAGCAGCCTACGCTGCTTGTTGACATTATGAAACGTGCTAATCATAAGTCTTAAGGGTAGGCCAGTGGTCGGCAAAGTGCGGCTCCAGAGCCGCATGTGGCTCTTTGGCTCCTTACGTGCGGCTCTGGCATTTAGTTTTATTTAGTATACAACTTATTTAGTGTACTACTCATTTAATGTATTAAAAGTTTACTAAACAAGCAGATTTGGCTCCCAATTTTTTTTTAAATTGTTGTAATGTCCATATTTGGCTCTTTGGCTGAAAAGTTTGCCGACCACTTGGGGTAGGCCAAACTAGTATTTAAAAAAAAAATATCTAAAAGAGAGACGCAGTGTTTACAAAAACAATAATGCGCGTTAAATTAAATAATTTGACTTGTTTTACCTAAAATCAATTTCACCATCTCCATCTTTGTCTAATCTGTCAATCAAAATCCGTAGCTGCTCTTCTGTGATCGGGATCTTTGTGGTCTATGAAATTTAATAGGCAACATCAACAAATGCGATGAGGTGGGGTATTTAAACAAATGGAATCGAATTATTTATTTTGCCTCACATGTTTAAAGAGATCTCCATACAATAATCATTTAAAAAAAAAGAATTAACTAGGTGTTGGCCTATACTAAAAATATTCATTTGAGTTGGGATTATTATGAGTGTTAGGAGGTCATACACTTACGTTATGCCCTTTTAATAAGTTTGTTAAAATATAACAATATGCACAAGAGGACAAATGTTTCTAAAATGATTATTTTTCCTCAGTTTTATTAGGACCCAAAAAAAAAAATTAATTAAAAGCCACATGCTATTTATATAAGGTAGGAAATGGGTTTCGGTTTTTTTTATTTTGGACGGAGACTCGTTGATTTTGTTCTATTAGGTAAAGTAGATTTCAATAATTACTATTACGGACGGGAGTTTGAAATTTGTAATTTAACGTTATATTAGTTTTTTTGTTTAATTTTTTTTTTCTTTTTTATATGTTTGTGGGGAGGGGGGGGGAGGAAATGTACTGGAAAATTTTACTGGAAAGTTTGACACTTGTTGACAAGAGGGTGGGGGGATGTGGGTATAAATTTTCTACAATTTGTGGGCGTAATTTACGGACGACCAAAAAGAGAAGAAATACATTTTAAAAATTAAACAGTATTTTAATTAATGTATGGGGAACTTAACGTGGTATTTACAAAAATACATAATATTTTAAAACATACGTTTTAAATGGAAAAACAGTTTCAATATATATATATATATATATATATATATATATATATATATATATATATATATATTGAAAAAATAAATAAATAGAACAAGTCAGCGGAAAGCTTACAAAGATTCCGTTACGGAATTCTTCAGTTGAGATTGTCATAGTTTGATCCTTGTCAAAGTGCCGAAGTAAGTCTACCAATCTGTAGCCAGCTTTAGCAATCCACTCTTTTAGTTTGTTGAATGGATCTGGTGTAAAAACATGATAGGCCAATGTACTAAAATTACAATTCTTTAACTAAAACATCATTTTCGACTTGATAACCAGTTGTTGGTTTTGTTTGCTTTTCACCTCCAAAAATTTGACATAAAGAAAAAGTCTATTTTTTTAACAATTTTTATACCTCTTCTAAAAATCTCCATTGGATCCATATCCCTCAATTCCATTCTGTAATCATCAATGATACCGCCGTGGATCACGTCAAGGCCTCTATCTTTATGCAGCTTTTCTTGCAGATCTTGAAACTTAGCTTTTACTTGTGTATTCTGTGCAATGTAGTTTTTTTTAATGAGAGGTAACTGTATGAGGCTGTTTTGCAATAACTATAGATATTTCTGTTTTCTTTAAACAAATACGTGAGCAAGGCTGGTTCTTACGTTTTTTTTTTTTGAGGGGGGGGCACCAGACAAGAAGACAAAAAAAGATGCAGTGACATCGCTGGCATCGAACCCGTGACAGCCCTAGAGTATTTAAATCTTTATATCTTAGGGGTCTCTGAAAATGCTCATCATTTTGGATGGTGAAATGAAAGTCCCTTAGCCAGTGGCGTCACTAAGGGGGTGCAGGGGATGCGGCCGCACCTGCTGACACCATTTTAGGGGTGACACCAAAATTAACAGTTCTAAATTTTATACAAGAAAAAAATCGGTTTAGTCGTTTTTATAACGTTTTAAAAATATGACGCATGTAGTCACGTGGTTTCAAGAAATTGGAGGCGTAGTTTAATGTAATATATATATATATATATATATATATATATATCTGAAATACAGTCAGTAATATTATCGTATTTATCGCTAAAGTATTTTAAAGTAAATTCTCTAAGGTTTAGTGTAGGAAAATTCGAAATATGTATCATTGCTCATGGTGGAAGTCTTGAGGGGAATGGGTGCCACCATAAATTTTCCGCACCGGTAGACACCAACCATAGAGACGCCACTGCCCTTAGTAATTAGAGCCCTAAGAGGCAGCCTGGTAAACCAATCCATAAAACAGCTTTATAGTTAAGGCATACTTTAAAGATTTAAAAAGTAACTGATCTACATTAAATTTCCGTACAAAAACATTTCAGAACTATTTCCCAAACAACGACTTTGGTCATGTGAAGTTGCAGCATTTTTTTAGAGAGATTCCGATACATTTTTCGATATTTCTCCAAACTTTCTAATTTGATATGATACTCAATTCTTATAAAAAGAACTGAAGTAAAAAAAAATGTATTCTAGAAATATGTAGTAACTTGAGGATTCAATACTAGCTAGCCGGTTTAGGACTCGAAATCATCATGAAATGTGCATATTCCGATAAATAAAAAGGTTAAAATATTTCAGATTCCCCAAATCCAATGTATTGTTCCATCTCTAAGTTACGACTTATGTTACGAATGCACGATTGGTAAGAAACACGAGGACAAGTACAAGTACTTACACTAATTTAAATGCTCGTTCGCCTACAGGTCGGCTCAAGAAATGGATATAATGAATTAAGCTAGTTAGCTAAGGATGTAATTTTACCCTTGAACACTTTGTTTATGATATTATTACTTGCAGAGCCTTTCTCATCGATAGTCAAACTAGCAGGCTACATATCCCCCCCCCCCCCATTCCCAGTAATAAGCCTATAAAATCTGATGCAACAAAGGCAATAATGGTACATTTGAGTAGCCCTCCCTATAAAAAAAAATACATCTCTGAAATTCTCAGCCTATGACCCCCCCTCCCCCACCCCCAACCTAAGAACGGTTCTGACTAACAGGTCCCATCTCTAGCTGCACACATCTGGCACACAACTTTATCCTCACCAAGTCACCATCACCCGTTGCTTCATGGAGTTGTTTTTACTTGAATGATTACACACACTTAAAAAGCAGTTTTAGTATTAAATGCTTACCCCGAGATTCAAAAGTGACAGTTGAGAAGACTCGTTCTTTTCAATGCCTTTAAGTAACTCTAATGTCTCTTCGTGTTTCAAACAGTTATAAGAAAGCTGAGCAAAATAAATAAATAAATAATGGTAATACAAAATAATAGGCCTAACCAGAGTTTTTTAATTTTAAATTAACTATTTGTATAAAAGGATCTGCGACGATTAAAAACTACAACAGTTTATCTGAAAAAAACACTTTATAATATGGTCCATGTGTGCAAAAATTAATAGTAGGCCTAACAGTAGAGGCCTTTATGTAGACCCATGTCTCGCATCTAGGAAGGACCCCGCGAAGAATTTTGAAATGATATACTCCCTACATCTACGTTTATAGGCGCCATATTCGGGCTATCACCTTAAGCCCCGCGCATTTAACCGCAATACTAAAGCCGCCTTTGCTGGAAGGCTGATTTAATTTAATTCTTACGCCGTCTAAATAACTAAAAAAAATATACAAGTAAAATAAAAATCAATCAGAATACATTTTCTTTTTTTTAAACACTATCCGCAGATGCCGTTTAAGCAAACGATACTTTAAACTACTCAATTTTAAATTGCATTCGACAGCCCATTTTGTTCCGACTCTCAACAATCCAATATGCTGTCCAACGTTTCTTAATCATTAACCTATTACCCTTCGCCAATCAATCCATACTCAATCAAAAAATAAGCAAACTACTATTTTTTTAATTGATCACTCACGTCAAGCACTTTCAGGAGGTCGTTATGCATTAGTCCATGAGCAATGGATCCAACACAATCTGAAGGCAGGCGACAGTAGCTGGCATCAAGTTTCTGGAGTGTTCTGTTCACTTTTATAGCCTCACCAAGACATTTTCCTCCTTCAAACCCGAATCCATTCATGGCGACTGCAAGCTCTTTCAACCCAACATTTTCCTTTTCGTTATAAATAACATAACATTTTATATAAGCATTGTCAATAAATAAAATACTGGCATTTGGGTTGTCTTACTGTGACAAGGGTCATCAAATTATTATCTTACTGTTTCATGGATCATCTTACGTTGTCATGGGTCATCAAATTATTATCTTACTGTTTCATGAATCATCTTACGTTGTCATGGGTCATCAAACTATTATCTTACTGTTTCACGGATCATCTTACATTGTCATGGGTCATCAAATTATTATCTTACTGTTTCATGGATCATCTTACATTGTCATGGGTCATCAAATTATTATCTTACTGTTTCACGGATCATCTTACGTTGTCATGGGTCATCAAAGTGTTGTCTCATTCTGACATGAGTCATTATGGTTATGTTTTACGTTGTCATGACAAAGTATTGTCGTATATTGTTATGAGCCATCAAGGTATTGTCTTGCTGTGGCAAGATTCATAATAAGATTTCTGTGCCGTGTCATGGTTCATCATATGATTCTGTGACTACGTCACGGTTCATCACAGACCAGGATTGTCTTACTGGGATATGAGTCACCTTGAGATCTTTCCAATGCGTCACAACAAACCATATGTTTATCTCTATGTGTCATGACTAAATCACTAAATTGAAATATATCATCATGGTAAGCTAATGAATAAATTATATTTGTTCCTTAATGAATCTGCTTGTAGTAACTGGTTCAAGACATTGTTACCATTGTGTTTGTCATGTGATATTTCATAATAATCTCAGTGTAAACCATAGGGCAGCATTACAGATCATGGGGATTATCATTATTTTGTATTTAATGTAATCATTACCGTCGATGTTACTTTCTTTCTAAGTTGTATGTACAAAAGGGTGATAACTATTTGCATTTTTTTTCGTAACGAAACTGAAACCCCTTACATTCGAGGAACAATTGTATGTAGATGACAGTAGCAACATTAATTTTTTTTTAATTGAAAAAAGTTCCCCCACCTTTTAATTTTTGTTTTCTCATATCGCGCAGTTTGACGCTCGGTTTTGATTTCACACTGAATTATTATATATGACTTTCTAGACTGCTTTTAAGCACATTTCAGTCGACTGTTTCCATTTGTTTATAAACAAGACATTTACTATACTCAACTTCCCTCATCTTCTAAACAGAAGAGGTATCCAAGAATTCTATCTGTTGAAAAGCTAATCAATCTCACACGGATGCCGACAAACCGTCAAATTCTTGGAAACTTCACTTTTCTGTTCAATAGCCAGAAACGGCGACTGGATCGAATCAAAATTATGATCACTGATTTAGAATTGCTCTGGAGGGAAATTCAAGACTTTCCACTATTATCCAGCACACTAATCAGAATGAAACTCAATGGTCTAATTGATTTATATGACAAAAACAAAAAGAAACCATCTGATAACACTTTCTTAGTTATTTGATGTCACCAACGTTAATGGAGAATGGAAAAGCACAGAGGATAAAGAGCTCTACCAGAGACAAGTTAACATTGGAGGAAAGATTGGTTATTCAATGGTCAAACAAGCCCCTTTGGAATTATTCCACCCAAGAAAACGAATCCGACTATCAAAAACTCAATCTCAAGCCAGCTTTTCTCAATCACAACATCACAGACAACTGTCTCACAACATGCCCAAACATATACAACTGTCTCAAAACCTACACAAACACACACAACTGTCTCAAAACCTACACAAACAAACACAACTGTCTCATAAACTACACAAACACACACGACTGTCTCAAAACCTACACAAAAACATACAACTGTCTCAAAATCCTCGGATTCTGAAACCTCTTCTTCTTCACCCGAGTCACCAACTATTTCTTAAACGTCATCTTCTGAATGCAAACCGAAACACCAAAGAGCAAGCACTAGAACGGCGGGTTTACTAGTACTGAAAAACATTTCCACACATAAAGCACATGACGTTCTTGCAACCATTGCTGAACAGGGTCATGAAGTGCCGGTTCCAAGTCAGGCGGGTGTCTGGAAATGAGTAATCTCTGAAGGACGGAAAATGAAAACTAAAATTGTTCAAAAACTTCAAAGCAAAGATCCATATTGTATCCAGTTTGATGGTAAAAGAGTGCAAGGGGAAGAGAATCAAGTAGGTTTGCTGAAAAAGATGTGAGAGTGGTTCTGCCGCGGCTATTCACAATGAACTTCATCAGCTAATAGATGAATATGATGCTTGTGAAAATATTTGTATGTTAATTTGCAACACGACCACAGAAATACTGACCATTTGCACGGCATTGTAAAGCTCATACAGGATGATGTCTTGAGCAATGGCTTTCAGAAGCCACAATACATTGACTGTCAGCACCATGTACTCGACCTTCTTCTGAAACATGTCATGAATTTTCTTATCCAAGAGCCAACGAGCAAACCAGAACTCAACTATTCCTTCATGGGCAAATTAACACAAAACTATGTCACTCTTCAAGTGATTACCGCTTCTTGCGACAAAAGATGTTAGCACAGGCGAGAACCCAGGTTGGCCTCGCATCAGCTGGAATAAATTACCAAATTTACATCAGGCAAGATGGAACTCACGTGCGATATTTACTGTTATAGCATTATTTCTGATACCAGAGTGGCGCAGTATTCTCGCTTCTGCCTGCAACTTCATCTGCTACAAATGGGCAAATGCTTGGTTCGATTCGCAACACTACAATGAAGCGTCCTTCAATGAACTGTTTACCCCACTCATCAAGATAAAATGCAAGAAGGCAATTAAGTGTTTAAAGACTCATTGGTCAGTCGAGAAGTCATTAATTGACATTCCCAGATCTAACCAAATTGCTGAACGTGCTGTGAAACTGATGGCGGAACTTCATGCGAAATCGAGAAAAATTGAATTTTTGAATCTGAAGTTCATAGGACAAAATATGTTTTGAACATTCTGTACATAATACTAACTGTTCTGTATGTTATTTGTTAATAAAAGTTGATTAGTTATTATTAATACTCTTTTGAATTAAGCTAAAAAAAATGTCCTTTTTTTGAAAAAAAAATTTTTTTTGCACTTTTTTCTTCCGAAAAATGGGGAGGTGGGGGAACTTTTTTCAAAGAAATTTAAAATGCAATTGATATTCTTAAATTACACATAAAAATTCCTCGACTGCTTGTGGTTTCATACAATTTTTTTTTTGTTATCACCCTAATGTACATGTAGGCCTACATATATTATTAACCAACTAACTGTTCAGTATTGTGCTTACCTTGAGTCCCTCGGCTATCAGCACGCAGCCTTTACTTTGAAAATGGTTCCAGCTAAGGTCAAGGTGTTCTAACGTTTCGTTCTCGACCAAAGCCTTTTTAAACCAGAGGGCGGCTCCATCTTCCAGCCTGTTGTGGCGGAGATTTAAACTCCGGAGAGTTGAGTTGCTCTTCTAGATAACAGAAATTAAAACAAACAGAACAGATTCAATAACTAGACAGGGTAAAAATTAGTATCCATTTTATGTGTATAATGGACCCTTGGCAAACCAGAATGTTTTCACCCACTTAAAAGAAATGTGTTTCAAGTACTGACCATGCAAGTGCAAGTATGAGTACAAGTACCCAAGGTGCACGTATGGGTACTAGCACTCCGAAAAAGTACTCGAACGGATGAAACAAGTGCCAAGTGCCACATCTCTGCTTAAAAGACACAGACATTGTAAAGTGGCGGGGGGGGGGGGAGGGCATCCTATGACCATGAAGCCCCCAGATAAGTGATTGAAACTATGCACATATGGTAATTGTTTTTTGTACTGTTTGTTGTTAAGTCCTTGAAGATACAAATGTTTATCTCTTAAATACTATAAACCACTAATGTAACGATGAAATAGATGTTTATCTCTTACACTGATGAAGGAATGAGGTTTTATCTCTTACACTGATGAAGGAATGAGGTTTTATCTCTTGTAATAAAAATCATTAATGGGATTTTGTTGTTTTTTGTAGTGCCAAAATTTCACACCCCACCACAGCCGATAGTGAAATTGATATTGCGGCAATTACGCGGCTCTTTACGTTCAGTTTCGTATAGGGCAGGGCTTCTTAAACTTTTGTAATTCACGACCCCATTTATGATTGCGAGTTTCTTGACGACCCCATACAAATATAAAAGAAAAATAAATTAACATTTTACAAGTTAAAAAACATTTTCTGTTAAATTGTATTTTTATCTCTCGCGACCCCAGAATTTTGCTACGCGACCCCAAATGGGCTCGCGACCCATAGTTTAAGAAGCCCTGGTATAGGGCATTGTCCGGTCGGCGCTGTGGTGAGGCAGTGAAACCGTTAGCCATGTATTGTTTTACTTTACGCGCCTGGGTAACCCGAAAGGTGTAAGTATGTATGGCAGTCTCCAGGAGTGGAGAGACACATCAGTTCTAATCTCGCGAGCTCTAAGAGGCAATTCTCGGGCTCGTCTTCCATGAGAGTTCTAGCTTGAAGGCATCACGGAAGGCTTGGGGGAAACTTCCACCAGGACCTGAGAAAACAGTTCTCACCAAAGACTGAATCCGGCAACCTCAGGTTGACAGTCGCAGGTTAAACACATTACCAGCACACACACACCTGTGTTGAAATGAAATTGTATGAATGAACACTCCGAGTTTGAAATAATGCACCGTTGAACTTACCGTTAATACTGTGTGAAAGATTTCTCCTGCTTGGTCTCCTATGTTGTTACCTATTTACGAATTGAAGACAATATTGCTACACACATTCTTTTTATAAAACGGAAATAAAAAAAATAAAAAAATAAATAGATCTTATTGTTTCAAATCAAAATGATTATACACATTTGTAAACAATAATATTCAGATAATTCTTTAAAACAAAACAATAAAAACTGTATGCATATGTATGACTATATTTATTATATATAGGCTATTTATACATTTATCATCATGATCTTTTTTTCTTTAATCAGAATGACAAAACTACGCTGGTTACGAGAATGAAGACATTTAAAAAAAAAAACTAAAATTTTCTTATAGGCCTAATTATTTTACAAAATAAATATTCTATTTTGTTGGCACCACAAAATGATTAAAACAGTAATGAAATTGTCGAATCAAATTAGCACTATTTGAATTCCTTGCACTATTCCTCTCAATAGGCTATTTATAAATTATAAAAATAGATAGCTTAACTTTACTTTTCTATGCGTGCGCCACCTACCTGCTAAGTCTAAATTTTCGATAGTTTTATTCACCATTAAAAGTTGGCAGACAGCCGCAGCTCCATTATTACCAAGTCTGTTTTCTGACAAATTCTGTCAATTGTTGAGAAACAATTAATCCTACTTTTAATACGTTTTAAATACAGTTTTCAACATTAAATAATGAGTATAATTCATTTTCTTTAGCTATTGTAGCTCAAACTCGTTATAGTTTTTGATATTTAAATATACAAAAAACCGTTTATCTGTAGCGGCCTTTGGAATGGGTGGGGGGGGGGCGCACATGGAGCAGTTTGCTTTTAATATTTGGTGAGCTTACGCCTAATGGTCTTTACATTGGTGTATGAGAGTTGGAATTGTATGTGTGCGAAGTCCCTGTAAGGATGAGATGAAATCTCTTAGATCCTATTAACCACTAATGTGAAGGTTTTTTTTAGGGTGCCCTTCTTTCATGGAGGCACCACGGGAGATATAGCGGGGACTTTAGCCTCTCTCTCTCTCTCTCTCTCTCTCTCTCTCATCTATCTATCTATCTATCTATCTATCTATCTATCTATCTATCTATCTATCTATCTATCTATCTATCTATCTATCTATCTATCTATCTATCTATCTATCTATCTATCTATCTATCTATCTATCTATCTATCTATCTATCTATCTATCTATCTATCTATCCATCTATCTATATATATATATATATATATATATATATATATATATATATATATCTGAGTGTGACTGTTCCTCCTTTGTTCGCTGGTCGTCTCTCCTCTACTTCTGTTTTTTATATCTTTCAAACCACACAATTGTCAGAAATCAAATGACCAGCGATAACTTAAAGAGTGAGGTCTTGGTTCAAGTTCCCGATATATCCTCCGTGGTGCCTTCATGGCCATTGCACTATCGGCTATGGTGGGGATGGAAGAAGGGCACCATAAAAAACCGCCCCATTAGTGGCTTATAGGATCTAAGAGATTTCATCTCATCCTGAACAGGGTCTTCACACACCAACACAAAGAGTCAAAATAAATGATACCTTATTGGTATAAAAAGGATTAAACTCAGATATAATGTCCACACAATTGTCAGAAATCAAATGACCAGCGATAACTTAAAGAGTGAGGTCTTGGTTCAAGTTCCCGATATATCCTCCGTGGTGCCTTCATGGCCATTGCACTATCGGCTATGGTGGGGATGAAAGAAGGGCACCATAAAAAACCGCCCCATTAGTGGCTTATAGGATCTAAGAGATTTCATCTCATCCTGAACAGGGTCTTCACACACCAACACAAAGAGTCAAAATAAATGATACCTTATTGGTATAAAAAGGATTAAACTCAGATATAATGTCCACACAATTAGAAAGCATCAGTTCAACCATCTAGCCCCTTATGTAGCTCAGTTTGACAAGAGGAATTAGCCCGAGTGAATGGCTCCATACGATTTATGTCCCCTTCACGATAGACAAGCGACCTGCCAAACCTAGACACCATATTTGTATCTGTATATAATTCCGGTGACACCCACTTTGTGTACGTCACACCCATATGGTACGTGATAACTAGAGGTTTCAGTCTTTGCAATATGATTAAAACTCATTCCGCGACAATTACCTTCATTCCCCTGAGTATTACATAAATACTGGATAGTAACCCTTTTCATAACAATAATACACAGGGGCGGATTTAGACTAGATTAAGGCCCTAAGCTATTTGAGATATGAAGCCCTGTATAAATCCAGATGTTATATCGGTGCCAAATATTTAAGTATATATGGCAATTGCTCACCCGGACTTTTATTCGAGCCCCCCCCCCCAACCAAGCTATAGCTTGTGTAGCTTATACATTAATCCTGCACTGATAATACACATACCATACGTCAAACAGCCACAAAAAATGCAGAAAAGAAAACAATACATCATTCAATGGTGTCAGTGCACACATTTTTGAAGTAAAAAGGTTAACTGCCATCAGAGGCGGATTAAAGTACGCTAGGGACCAAAGCGCAGAAATAAATGTTGGGCCCATGAAAAAATGAAGACGGAGAAAATAATAATATGAATGTAAAATTTGTGTATTAACGAGAGGCCCTTTGAGCCCAGGGCGCGAGCCGTGTTAATTCCGCCTTTGTCATTCACTTTATTTCTCAAGATCAATAAACCCTATCGGGACTTATATTCTGAAGGAGGACTTAAAAATCTCACTATATTTATCATTGCTACCATTTTAATCACATATTAATACATTTTTTTAATAAAAGAAAGACTTTATTTTGTGATTGAAAAAAATTATACTTCGCTTCAAGTTTTGCATTCTCGGATTAATTATGGTGAAAAAAAAAACGATACAAAAATGAAGAATGATAATATTACTGACAAGCTGTGTGACGAAAACGTTTTCTTTCAAGACACGACACAAATGGAAGGCGCCTTCCCCCATGATCCAGTTGCCTTCCAGGTCCATGTCTTCAATAGTGGTGTTGATCTGTAAGCAATAAGGAAAACATAATTGTCCGTATAGTGACATTTCACACGTAGACATTTTTTTTAAAACTCTAAACCAGTGTTTCCCAAACTTCCGATATGTATGTACCCCGTTTTTTTTTATTTTCGTGATACTAATTTCCAATAGTAAAAAAAAAAAAAACTTACAAGTATTGTTTTTACGGCCATAGTTTGCCCCTCATTTAATTTTTTTTCACTTTATCCGAGAGCATGTTTACCCGATGTTCTCAGCCCGATGAAGTGAGTAGCCCTACCAATTTCTTCACGTACCCCCCTTGGGTAGGCATACCACCCTTTGGGAAACACTGCTCTCAACAGTTAGTAAAAGACACGAGTCTTCATTACTCAACCGTATTAGCATACATAATAATATGTTGCTTTATCTCTTTCCAAGTATCACATCAAGGGCTTCTTTGTATATCTATTGAATAATTATCGGCCTATAAACATTTTCAAAAGCCCAAAGTGATATAATGCATTTAGTTAAATATGACGAAACGCCTATACATCTACTTTAAAATTTCAGTAGGCCTATATATGTATAATTTGTATATGTATATAACCTCTAATGGAGCAGCAAGAGCTTTCATTGCGTCTGGTCCTAAACCTTGGAACTTGAGAGAAAGTCTGTCCTCCTGCATGTGCTCCAGAAAGTATCTGATGGGTTGGACGCCATTGTCTTTACAGGCCTGGATATATCGCCTATGTCCAGTGATGTCATGGTCGTATTTTTCAGGGTAAATATATTCTGGCGATTATAGTAATAAAATTGTTAATGGTGTGTTAATGATGTTTTAACTTTCTATATGGTTGTAAAAAAAAATCTTCATTCTCTTATAGTTCGGCGATAGGTTATTTTAACACTTATACTTGGAACCGGGGTTCAAATACCTTTAAAGGATCTCATGTGTTTGTATTGAATCTTTTATACACATCTCACATCTATTTATTGTGTCTGTCATGCATATCTCAAGTCTATTCTGTGTACTCTTCATGCATATCTCACGTCTATGCAATGTATCTTTCATACATATCTCATGTTTATGTATTGTATCTTTCATGCTAATCTCATGTCATAAAATCGATTTATTTCTTTATTCTTCAATGCAGACAGTTCATTAATTTCTCATGATAACTAGACGTGATTATCTGTAGTGAGATGAATTCCTTTATTTAAGAAACAGACAACCAACCTTTAACAGACTCACCGAGCCACACAAAAAAAAAAAAAAGAAATGTGTTCATTATATTCAATACAATCGATATCGTCAGCAAAGAAAGTGAATTAGAATACCATCAAAGGTTTGCTAAAAAAACTGAATCGATCAGAGCCTTTTTTGGGGGGGTAGGGGGGATCAACATTTATCTTGCTGATCACAAGTGGTCCACGGGCCAACGATGGCTGACTGTAGGGGGGGGGGGTCAAGGGAGACAAGACATGTCCCTGTTGTGTCATCATGACTTATGACGAATGCCGAATGGGGTAGAAAACAACAACAACAACCACAACAACGTAGACGAGCCCTAGTCCCCCCTATGAAAATAGTTCCACTAGTTGTGAAAATGCCGCCTCTGTATTGAAAAAAAGTATGTGTGCTATTTAATTAGTAACGAGTTCTGAAGTGGGGGGGGGGGGAGTGTGTCATTGAGCCGAGACAGAAAGATCAAAGCTGTCCCCCTTTCTTTACGATGCAGACTTATTCAGACGTGAGAAAATTAAAAACCGATAAAAAAATAAGACAACTATGTTTTGTGTGTGTGTGTGTGTGTGTGTGTGTGTGTGTGCATAAAACTTCCATCTTTAGTGGACCACATACAATAATTAAAGAGACCGATACAAAATAGTGTCCTTACTTTTAAAGTTTGGACCAGTTCATTCGAAAAACAAATATAATTATGGGTGATCTGTGGATAAATATTAAATTAAAAAAAAATGATCTCACTAGACACCGACACACTGAAAACAAAACGGATCAAACACGAGCAGTGGCACGTGAAAACAAAATGATCAAACACGAGCAGTGGTACGTGAAAACAAAATGATCAAACACGAGCAGTGGCACGTGAAAACAAAATGATCAAATTTTACTATTTTTGCAACAACCATAGGAAGAAGAAAAAAGTACTATACAAGGAAGAAAAAGAGTACTATAAAAGATAGTAAAATAGATATCAAATGTATGCATCCCTACTATTTTGCAGATTAACATACATTTGGATTCGTAACAATATCATGAGTAATGTCAGTTCTTCAATACCTCAGTTGTTGTTTTTTTTTTTTAAAGTTTACAACAAACAACTTACTAGCACCATCCATCTCTAAATCAGTGTCGTAATCCGAATCTTGCAATTCGACGTACGGGTCCAGGTTCAGCTCGTTGGAATTCGACTCAGCATCGCTGTCGTCATTTTCATCCGACGTTTTCGCGCCGTACGACCTCGCGTTGCTTAAGTCCTCGCCCTTTACGTTTAGCTCATCGAAATCGTCAGCTGCAATGTCAAGGCCACGAAGAAGAGACGGAGGGTACCCGAGTTCTTCATCATTGCCTGGTCGAGCATCAGTGTCCCAGTAACCACTGTTGAATTCTGTTATGTTTCTGGAAAGAGCCGAGTTGGAGCCGTTATCTTCCAACTGAGTCAACAAAACTTTAGTCGTCATTTTGAGTCCTTGTTTGTTTTACTGTTGAAAACAAAATCAAATCATCTTAAAGACTTGATGTAAATTAAAAAAAAAACAACAACAACAGAATACCGTTATATTAACACCCCCCCCCCCCCGGTCTATCAGGCTAAAAGCTGTGATAAGGAAAGCAATGATAAGAAAAGATTCGAATAGGTTGGAGTTCAAAGCATAGTGTTTTTTTTATGTACACACATACCATTAAAAAAATTAGATACTAAAACCTGCTTTTACCCATATAATTCTTAATAGGGTTGTGTGCCTTTAATAAACTCAAGAGTTCTGTGACACCTACAACAACAACTCAAAAGAATGAAATTAATTAAAGGGTCCTTCACTTATTCAGTAACTCTTTTTCTTATCTGAAAAACTTGTTACACTTTTTCACAGTTCACGACACTCCCCTGTCACATAGCGTCACACCTCGGCCACGTTACGTAATATGTAAACGCCCCCACCCCCAAATGATTGGTCGCTGATATTCAAATGCTCCCCCCCCCCGTCTTTCAGTACAGGCCACTACTTAAACAAAGGTTTCTTTTATGCTCTCGGTACTTTAATTAAGGCTTTCTTAGTAGTGTTAATACTTTAATAATTGTTTCTTTTTGTACTTTACTTTAATAAATGGTTCTTTTGTATTGTACTTAATGGATTGTAATTCTATTACATAAAAATCTAATCCAAATAAAAAAAAAACATTAAAAAAAAATAAATAATAATGTTATCTTGACCGACTAGTACGAAAGCCGGGTAGTCGCGAAAAAAGACTGAAAAAGGTCAAATTCTATTGTATCTGAACTCCTAAGTACGTCACACGAACAATTAAGTAAAATATCAATACACGTACAACACATAGGTTATTCCCTCAATACTAATGTACAAACAATATAACACATTAGCATCAACTACCACGATTGACAAGAAGCTCCACATAAACTCGATTCATTACGAAAAATCCAACAATATCATTAAAATGAAAAAAAAAAACAACTAACAAACAGAAACTATGTTGCTTTAGTTTTGGTGAACTGACTGAAAGTTTAGCTGGAAACTAAGGACGCCTCCACTTTTTACATACAACACGACGTTATGCTTGTTTTAATTATAGGTTTTGAATAACGAGAACTGACCTATATATAACCCATTTAATCCTGATAATGTTGTTCTAGGACCACCACCATTTTAAAATTTATGTTGTGACACAGCGCCACTCCATTATTTATAGCTGTATTCATTGTAGGTTTTTACCTCAAGACAGCGTGATCAAACAATCAGTGAAGCAGAACATCCCAATGACACAATTGTAGCTGTCTTTGAACGGTCGAGAGACTAATGGCTTGCTGGCGCCGCACACTGTGCAACATTTCATTATGGACTTAAAAGTGTTTGTATTTTATTTATTTTTGTTATAAAAACTTTTCAAAAGAAGATTGGACACAAAAAACTAAAGATTTAAAAAAAAAAAGGGAATTGGTAATTGTGCGAAAAAAATATAAAACTCTCATATTTGCCAAAGAATAATATCGGTACAATAAGAGACTTTTTTATATATAAGCGAACTATACAACCGTCTATACCCCCCACACACACACCAAATGAACCCCTTCCAATATAAGTTTCTATTAAATCTGTTGCCCGTCATGTAATTTCGTCAAGGACCCCCTCCTCACACACACACCCTCTCGAAATATCCAAGCCCATGCCTAGGGCATCGAAAGACCTAGGAACAACACTGAGTACAATCATCATACGACACGCCGAGTAATTATACCTAACTGTTTCAAATGGCATCAGCAAGAGGCCAAATATCAAGAAGCACAGCGTGTGAATCCGGTGGTGGCGTGATTGTGACCGCGATCAATATAACGCAGGCTACTGGTTCAAACCTTTATTTATTGTTTTTTTTTTTTAATCTGAAGATAAAAAAAATGTACAGCGATACCTAAAGCGTTATGTAATGAGTGAATGACTCCATTGTAGATCTATATCTACGCTTCTTTTAATTCACAAATGATTTTTTTTTTCAAATCCATTGAGGTTGATTCCTTTTTAACCTTGCTAGATCAAATTTTAAAGATACATTATTTTTTAGCTTTCATGGAGTAAGTGGCCTTTTCTGTCGTTCTTAATATTCATTGAAGCATTTATAAAGTGTAATGACAGAGTTCCAAGTTATTCAATAATTATTACTAAGGCTTCCTCTGTATTAATAGCTGATAGATGTAGAATGACCAATGAAAGTATCAATTGGCTGATTTTTCTTTGATTGAAAGAAAAGAGTGAAAATAAACTTAAGCTCAAGTTATAAAACCATTGAAGCCTACATGTAGGCCTACACAGAAAATTCTGTTTTATGAATACAGATTCTGATTTCCTACATGTAGTTTCTGATTTGTCGCATAGTAAACATGTTTAACGTTGAGTCATTTATTATTTATTTGACTGATATGTTACATACATTTCTCAAATAAAATTTATTTATGCAAAAAAAAAGTTGGAAAATAGAAAAAGTTTAAATACTTTATTTAGTTAAATCGTAACTTTTTTTTTAATTAGTTGAAACTAAATTTTTAATTAAAACATTTTATTAAAAACATGATAAATATCAAATAACAAATTTAGTTAGTCCACATCACTGCTTAAAACATATTTAAAACTCGCGATAGTGAAGAAATATTTAAAACAACAACTATAATAAAGTTGTTTTTTTTTTCAAACGAGCTCCACCGTAAACAAACAAACAAAAATGTTCATTAAGAGAAAACATTGAAACACAAACCAAAACCTACAATATTATTTCTGATGGACATCACGTGCAATGCGCTCTTGATTGTTATCCTTGCTTATTGCGGAATATCATATGATGGAGTAATATAGGAATGATTGATTGACACACTCATAAAAAGAATTTTTTATTTTTTTTTTAATTTGTTACTTGAGCTTTCAAGAAATTGTGTAAGCTTTTTTTTTTTAAACGTTGTTTACCTTTCACTGGAAAAAAAAACAATATACACAAGCTGTCGTCAGCCCATGGTCAGCAAATTTTCGATATTTGAAAAGGGGTTTAACAAAGTTCAAAATTCACCTTATGGAGTTATCGAAGTGGAAACGGGACGATAAGACAACTGTGCACAGGATAAGCAACAACAACAACAAATACAATAACTCGGAAAAATATGTAAATTTATTTGATTTTATTTTGCATTAAAACATTGTTCCCAGTTGTTGTTTTTTTTTTCTAGGAAAACGGTTAGTCGAAAAATAAATAAAAAAAAAGTCTTATGAGCTCGGTAAGCGCCATATTGTCTATCAGCACATTATAATGAAGACATTGATACAATGTTCATTTTATTATTTTTAATACCCCGAACTGATGTGGTTGGTCGTTGGGTGAACGAATGGACACATCAACAGTTGTACTTTCAATCGTCCTCTCTGTGTGCTTATAGACTTGCTGGCGCTCATCTCTTCTCCAAGTCAGCGGTGAATATTTTTGGCTTTACCAGTCGAGTTCACTCTCAACTTGGCTATCCAGCCAATAATAATAAAAAAAAATTCATGTTAATTTTCGCGATGATTAAGATAGTACTGGGGCATCAACAAAACACGATGTGTGTGATTAAGATAGTACTGGGGCAACAACAAAACACGATGTGTGTGATTAAGATAGTACTGGGGCAACAACAAAACACGATGTGTGTGATTAAGATAGTACTGGGGCAACAACAAAACACGATGTGTGTGATTAAGATAGTACTGGGGCAACACCAAAACACGATGTGTGTGATTAAGATAGTACTGGGGAATCAACAAAACACGATGTGTGAGATTTGAAAGCGTGTTTAAATCTAGCCTTTTATAAAGAATTATGTTTTCTAAGTGTATAGTCAATATTGGAAAATAATAAACCCATTTTCTGCGTGTTTTCCTTTGCGTATGTATAGAACGGTCAAATGTTTAACATCTACACACCACAAGGCCCTCCACCCCGAGCTTTTTTTCAATTATGAATAGTTTGTTCCACATCACACGAAATCCCCGGGAACCACAATAACTGACACAATATGCAATCCCCGTGAACCCCTATAACTGACACAATATGTAGTCCCCGTGAACCCACATAACTGACGCAGTATGTGCTCCCCGTGAACCCACATAACTGACATAATATGTGATCCCCGTGAACCCCAATAACTGACACAGTATGTAATCCCCGTGAACCCTCATAACTGACACAATATGTAATCCCCGTGAACCCCCATAATTGACACAATATGTAATCCCCGTGAACCCCTATAACTGACAAAATATGTAGTCCCCGTGAACCCTCATAACTGACACAGTATGTGATCCCCGTGAACCCCCATAACTGACACAGTATGTAATCCCCGTGAACCCACATAACTGACACAGTATGTGATCCCCATGAACCCCAATAACTGACGCAGTATGTGATCCCCGTGAACCCCCATAACTGACACAGTATGTGATCCCCGTGAACTCCAATATCTGACGCAGTATGTGATCCCCGTGAACCCCCATAACTGACGCAGTATGTGATCCCCGTGAACCCCCAAAACTGACGCAGTATGTTTTTCCCGTGAACTCCAATATCTGACGCAGTATGTGATCCCCGTGAACCCCAATAACTGACGCAGTACGTGATCCCCGTGAACCCCCATAACTGACGCAGTATGTAATGCTCAAGCCGTAAAGGTAGCGGGGATACCCGTACGTGTGTGAAGAATCTGGATCGTTGGTTCATTAAACATGAAACGTGAGCACCTGCCTGGTAACCTAGAGGCGCCAATTTCACGCCTCCGTCTGGGCAATCAGAGCCACAGGTTGTCACTGCATCGCCCACTTGTTTTTACGCTCAAGACTAGATAAAAGCACGGCCTGCCGACATCTTACAGCCGTAGATCGGTTTCTTGCATTCCTTTCGAGGAAAAAAAAGGTTACAAGGGTGAGTATAATAGAATGTCTTCGAATGAGTGCATTCAGCAATTTTTCATGATCTGTGGCACGGCCTTATTATTTATTTAAAGACTGTTAAGATGAGTTGTTTATCTTTAAAACCAGTGTAGGTAAATATACACGTGATACTTAAATTTATACAATGACAATTTTACACGTTATACTTCACTTTGTAAAAAGACAAATTTACATGTGATGTCCAGTCCTTGGATACCGTTGTCTTGAGCCCAATACAGGTTTTACTTCCACGAAAATAAATGCTGAATAGTCTCTGAGCCCAATACAGGTTTTACTTCCACTAGAATAAATGCTGAATAGTCTCTGAGCCCAATACAGGTTTTACTTCCACTAGAATAAATGCTGAATAGTCTCTGAGCCCAATACAGGTTTTACTTCCACGAAAATAAATGCTGAATAGTCTCTGAGCCCAATACAGGTTTTACTTCCACTAGAATAAATGCTGAATAGTCTCTGAGCCCAATACAGGTTTTACTGCCAATAAATTAAATGCTGAATAGTCTCTGAGCCCAATACAGGTTTTACTTCCACTAAAAAAAATTCCGAATAGTCTCCGCATTTTAGCATTCAAAAAAATATAAAGCCATATTAAAATCATTATATACTTGTACTTCTCAAAATTAAACGCATCTCAACCAAAAAACAAACAAACCAATAAACAAAATCAAAACGGTTTTGAAACCCACTTTAACATCCGATTGTTTTCACAATCTCCGTGTTAAGCAAAACATAAAATAAATAAGAAAGAGAATAAAAGTGTCTTTAATTTTATACATATATTTCTCCATTTTACTTTTGAAGATTCACAAACTTTGAGATATGTAACAAATTACTATACGATTCGTATATAAATGGCATTGCAATCATACAACTTTTTTTTCTTTTTAATTTGCTCGAAATGGTAGTTTTTCTTTTTCAGAAATAATAATTTTCCAATGTATGTATATTGTTGACAGTGGCGCAACTAGGGGGGGGGGGGCATTGGGGGCATTTGCCCCCCCCCCGAAATAAAAAAAAATATATGATTAGACCAAAATTAGTTACATGTTAGTAAGTTGTATCTTATGATGTTTAATACAAGTGATTTTTTTGCTCCCCCCCCGAAAGTTTGGTCTAGTTGCGCCTCTGATTGTACATATACTTATATTATCACAGTCACTTTTTGTTTTCCAAAGTATTTCTTTTTCTCGCGTTTCAATTTTATGTAAAAATTGTGTTGACTTTCTGCTTCTGAATAATTTGAACTTAGTGTCTCTGACGATTATATTTGTCAAATGCTCAAAACTTTATATTAAAAGTAAATAAGCTATGTCCGCAAATCGAAATGTTCTGGTTAAACTACGTTATACGTAGTTGTCAAAATATTTTGTAGAGCTGTCAAAATTTTTTTATAGGACTGTCAAAATGTTATGTAGAACTGTCAAAATGTTATGTAGAACTGTCAAAATGTAATGTAGAACAGACAAAATGTTATGTAGAACTGTCAAAATGTTATGTAGAGCTATCAAAATGTTATGTAGAGCTGTCAAAATGTTATGTAGTGCTGTCAAAATGTTATGTAGAGCTGTCAAAATGTTATGTAGAGCTATCAAAATGTTATGTAGAGCTGTCAAAATGCTATGTAGAACTGTCAAAATGTTATGTAGAGCTGTCAAAATGTTATGTAGAAATGTTGTGTAGAGCTGTCAAAATGTTATGTAGAACTGTCAAAATGTAATATATAAATGTCAAAATATTTTGTTTGACAGATGAAAGTCTATGCTGTCGTATTGTTGGTCTTGACAGGAGTGGTGTGTCTCAACGCAGATCCTTCGCCGTTGTTGTCTGATTTGCTAGGAAGTGGAAGGTTGCTAGGAGCTGGAGATCCACTGTTATCATTGTTGAATTCATTACCAACAGATTTACTTTCTTCTGTTAAAGGACTAGCCGTCGATTTGGTTTCAGTAGTTGCATGCTTACTCAAAAATCTTGCGGGTGTAGACCTCTCTAATATAATATCGAATCAAGATGCACTTTCGTCTTTAAAACCTTACTGCAACTCAACCGCCGGCAGTAATTTGACTGAATCGCAGTTAAAGGAACTCTTGTGTCTCATAAATAAATCAGTGTACTCCCCTATTTTGATTAAAATTTTTATCTATAAGGATCTCATGATTTTTTTGGGTGGCAACTGCACGAGTGGGGCGATAGACACTTTACTAAAAAACCTGGGTTTGACCGCCGTAGAGATAATACAGATATTGATCAATAAATATGGCTACGATGCTGTTAAGAAATTCACTTTACAAAATATTGAACTTCTGGCTTCCGCTTTTTCTTCAAGCCAGATAAGTTATTTAACAACGAAAGGGTTTACCTGGGATGATATAGTCAAGCTGCCATGTTTGATACAAGCTGGTTTTAAGATTAACGTCACAGCAATAATAGGCCCCGAGGATTTAAGAATCGTCTACTCCGTCGTTTGCCCTGAAGGTAACCCATTAATAATTAAAGGAATAGACAAGTTTTTCTACCTGATAGCTGCATGTAATCCTAATCCGACTATATCTCAAGATTGTCAGAGGTAAAAACTCAAATTTAAAATAATGTTCTTTTTGTTGCACATTTTGTTATTGCATGAAGAGAGGAGAATAATGATGTTAACTTATTTCTTTTTATTAAATATGTTATGGTTATGACTACAAAGATAGGTTGTTTTTTTAAGAATTAGGGATATCTGCATAATAACTAGTTATTCTGGTTTGTTTTTTTTAAACCAATGAATATAGTCTGTCAAGACCAGCGTGACAACAATTTATCAGATTTCATTTTGGTATATCCCAGGATTTTATTTTCCAATACAGTGGATTCCGCTTAATTGGGACACCGCTTAGTTGGGACAGCCGCTTATTTGGGACTAATCTCAAAGAAACCAAACCAAGAAGCCAATAGTAAATGTGTATGTTTAATTGGGACAGCCGCTTGATTGGGACAAAAAGCCTCGGTCCCGATGTGTCCCAATTAAGCAGAATCGACTGTATTATCTTTAAAAAAATTACGAGTGGAATTTCGGTCAACTTTCTTCTCATGTACAGCACCCTTAAATAGAATTATAAATGATACACTTTCTTTTAATTAAATTCTAATTAAAATACCAAATTCTACAAAATAGGCCTACATCGGGTGAGGAAGGGTGGATGGGTATCAAACCTTTATAATATCAAATAAGAACAAATATATCTGGAAAGTTTATCCAATATCCTATATGACTGCTATTCATTTTTAAAAAAGGTATAATTTTTGACAGGGTATAATGTTACATTATCAGATATTCTTTATTAAAACTAAGCATAAAATGAATACCATAATGTAATATATAAAGGCATAAATAATGACATGCCATGAAACACGGGCAAATTCAGAGGCATAACGAAGTTGGGCAAGGGGGCATCATGCCCCGGGCACTACTCACAAAGGGGCGCCAAATGGTATATTTTACATATAATATTAAATGGTTTTCGAATTGGGGGGGGGCGGTAAAAAGGTATTAAAAAGGTATTGTGCCCCAGCACTGGCAAAATTTAATTATAAAAATGTAGGCCTATACTTTTAGATTAGGCCTACATATTAAAATAGATTAAAATAGATTAATCGACAGTTGCTATTTTTATTATAATCTAATCCTATCACTCAAAACTACTCATTGCAGGGCCGGCCTTACTAATTGCGGGGCCCAATATTACGGATTCTTGCGAGGCCCCCCCTCTTCTAATGTTTTTTTTACAATAACAACTATTACTATTAATGATAATAATAAATTGTGGGACCCCCCTGCCAGGCGCGGGGCCCAATTTGGAACAATCTGTCAAAACGGCCTGAGGCCGGCTCCCGACTCGATGTATTACTTTTAATACAATGGGGGGGTGTACTAAGGTGTCATTGTGGTGTATGTTTATGTTTTACGTGAAGTGTTTTGCACAGATAGGTGTAGTGCTCCAAATATAGGAGCCGTACAACTGAATTAAATGTATTAAGAGACAGATGAAAACATTGTTTCGAATCCATATAGTCATCCAACTTTTTATGTATTATTATCTTTTTTTTTGAAGGTAAGAAACTCGGTGAAAATATGTTTATGTTTTCTTTTCCCCACTTTTTGTACCAAGTAAAGTGACCTTCGCTGTGGAGAACAACTTCTTTGATATCTGTAAAACAATTGGATGTCAAGTTCCTATTGTACCCAATGCCAAAGACCTGTGCCTAGCAGAATGTCTCAAAAATAGTAAGTAAACTACTTGTCATATACTTAACGCAGTGGCTACGGTACCATCAAGCGGGAATCGGTATTTTTTTTCCGGGTACCAGCAATAGATATCGCTCCACACCCTAACGCTATCCCTAACCCTATCCCTAACCCTATCACTCACCCTATCCCTATCCCTAACCATATCCCTAACCCTAATCATAACCCTATTCCTAACCCTAATATAATTGCTGGTACCCGAAAAAAAATACGGGCACCAGCCATTTTCCTAACCCTAATATAATGGTGCTTGATAAAACCGTAGCCACTGCGTATACTTAAATATGGTTAGTATTACTTGTCTTGTCTTATTATATGATAAGTACCAATTATATTTTCATATACCTGTATTGTAGGCTACTTTGTATTCAATATAGCTAGTACTACTTATCCTATTATAAAATAACTACTAATTGTATTTTCACATATCTTTCATATATATTTGCACTGCTTATTAAATATGAGAAGCATTCATTTTATTAACATATATCTATCATATATTTTGTGTTAAATATAGTAAGCACTGCTTATTTAATAGGAGAAGTATTCATTCTATTAACATATATCTTTCATATATTTTGTGTTAAATATAGTAAGCACTGCTTACCTAATTATGATTATGATTATTAGTACCAATCATATTTTCATATACCTGTCATATACTTTGTGTCAAATATATTAGCATAGCCCGAAAATTGTGTTTTTGACTTAATATTTTTTGCATCTCATTAAAGGAGTTCGTTATTAATGGTTCCAATCAGTGGCGCAACCAGGGGGCAGGAGGGAGCTTGAGCCCCCCCCCCCCCCAGACCAAATCATCCTACATATTTTACTATATAAACTGTCTTTTTTCTATATGTGAGCCCCCCCCCCCCAGCATTTTTTGCTGGTTGCGCCACTGGTTCCAATTTAACGTTCTGCATTACTTTTGGTAGAGGGACAGTTCAGGATTAGCTTCTTGTAGCAGAAGTAGCGGGAACCGCGCTTCTGGGGCACTCTCGCCTACAGCAGAAAATGTTTAGATTGTACAGTTCTATATTATCATCAGAGCCTGGAACCTCTTGGTAACTTTTGCTTCAGGCCCCGTGCTGGCTTCATCCGCCTCTGTATCGGGCTATTTTGTCCCTATGTCTGCCTGTTATGCAGACAATTAGAAAGATTGAAAGAGACAGGCGGATAAACAGACAGTTATATGGGTGGAGAGAAAAAAACATAGGTCTAGAACAGAGGCGTAGCGAGGGGTGGGCAAGGCAACTCGCGCCCGGGGCATTTCACCTTTTTAATACCTTTTAAGCGCCCCCCCCCATTCGAAAACCATATAATATTATATGTAAAATATACCATTTGGCGCCCCTGAACCTCGGCGCCCGGGGACATATGTACCCCCCGCCCCCTAGCTAAGCCTCTGGTCTAGAACAGTGGTAGGGAACTTTTTTGGGGCCGCGTGCCCAAAATTCAAACCAAATCACCACTTATTTATATCAAAGTGCAAACTCTCCCAATTTAAGTTTAAGGACGTGATATTGTAGTCTCGTGCCGACAAATGAGGCTCTTCGTGCCACCTGTGGCAAACGTGCCATTGGTTCGCCACCACTGGTCTAGAGTGACACAAAGACAGACAGTCTGATGGACAGAAAGACAACAATAGGTCATGCAAAGTATTATCTTTTATATTCAATAATATTCTAAATTACGTTCCAATTAATTTCATTGTTTTTCCACAGCAAAATAATCAAGGACACGAATGGAATACACTCCCTATGCTGAGACACCTTTTATTTAAAAAAAAATATAAATGTACTTTAAAAGTTTTTTTTTTTAAAGTAAATGAAATACATTATATTGAAGTGGAAGATGTACCGTATTCTTGTGATTCTTTTATTTTATTTGAAATATTCTTGCATTTCTTTTTTTTTCCAAATTCCCCACACTGATCCTTACAACTTTATCGTAAAGCGCTCGTATATTATGTGAATGTTTGTTGCTATTGGAGTTTTCAAGTCAAACTAGAGTTTGACTCATAGATAGACTCAAGTATGTTGATCATGACTGGACAGATGAACATTTACACAGTGCCGGCTTTAGGTATAGGCCATATAGGCAGCTGCCTAGAGCGGCATTACTTCAAGGAGCGGCTAATTCCAGCAAAATAAAATAAAATAAAAAAAAATAAAAATTAGAAATAAAATGAATTTGAGAAAGTGTAGAATTAAATAAGAGCACAAAATTGCTCAGAATGGCGACAACAAATAAGTCACGTGGATTAACGATCTATCTTAATTTATTATATCACTATTATGACATCACTATTTTCAAAATTATTTTCTTATTTTGCATTTATCAAAATTAGATCCAGATATAATGGAGGATCCTGCTAAATGGACAGATATAAGTGATAATATTCGTTGTTTTCTTATTCAGCATGATCCAAAGCAGATCAAATTAAGTCTGGTTATCCAAAAGATGAAAGTGGGAGACAATTTTCTAATTACCTCTATACACGCAAGCTTGCTAACGGAGAAACTTTAAAAAGGAAATGGTTGATGTATTCTACGCCAGTAGATAAGGTGTATTGTTTTTGTTGCAGAATATATAACAGGAGTGAATCTGCTTAGCTACACATGGTAGTTGTGACTGGAAAAATATGTCAAGTATATTGCAGCATCATAAAAATCTCCAAATCATTTAACCAGTTATCTTGATTGGAAAGAACTAAAAATGAGGATAACAAATAATAAAACTATTGATGACGTGAATCAGCGCCTTATAAATTGTGAAGCGAAACACTGGAAGGATGTATTAGAAAGAATAATATCTTTGGTCAGAGTGAAGTTCAAAATGTACCCCTGAGCAGTGGCGTCACTAGGGTTGGTGTCACCCGGTGCGGTAACTCATGGTGTCACCCCTCTCATGACACCCCGGTCTCCATATTTTTTTTTCCAGAGACCGTATATATGTGCGCATGCGCGACTTTATTATTTTTTTTTTTTTTGCGTTTCCGGGGTCAGGATTTTAGCGATAATTGATATCTATAGGTCAGTGCAAGTATACCAATAATTTCATTAAAATAACGCACTGGCTCCGGATACGTCAAAGAGCACTAAGTATTTTTTTTTCGGGATACGTCTAGCAAACTTTGATGACGTCAGTAAACAGAATGAATGAGAACTCTTATTTACTGCAGACGTTGATGACGTCATTTACTATTAATAATGGGAGATGTATATTTTTTTCGGGGACTATCAATAGATATTGCTCCACACCCTAAACCTAATCCTGAAAAAATAAATCTGAAAAAAAAAAATATATGTCTCTGAGAGGATTCGAACCCGCACATAGTTACAAAGTACTGGTCACGGCCAAACGATTAACCCAGCGCGCCACAGAAAAATAGCTACAATTTTAATATATAATCAGAAAAAATTGCTCGGTTATGCAATTTCCCGCGAAAAGAAAATAACTTTAAATCATAAGAGTTCATCTTAGACGTATCCGGAGCCAGTGCGTTAAAATAATTAATCATTAAAAGTACGCAGTGTCTGTTAGTAATCGGAAATATTTTTATTTATTTATAAAAATTAAATACGGCTTTGAATTATTTTAAATTACAAAATAAGAATATAGACCTAGAACTAGATATTTTACAGTTGGGTGTCACCCCTAGTGAGGGTGTCACCCGGTGCGGTCCACACCCCCCGCACCTCCCTAGTGACGCCACTGCCCCTGAGAGGGCAGTCTGATCGGTTATAGAGGCCTACACTTCATAATGGAAACTTTTTGAAATTTGTTAAAGTTATTGCAGACTTTGACCCGGTAATGAAAGAACATATAAAACGTTTAAAATCAGATGAAATTCATGACCATTATTTAGGAAAAAATATTCAGAATGAGATCATTCAACTGTTGAGTAAGAAGGTAAAACAGAAAATAATAAATGATCCAAACTGAAAATATATTACGCTATAGTTTTCGATTGCACACCAGACGTCAGTCACAAAGAACAGATTACAATGATTGTTAGATTTGTTACAGCAAATGAATCGACAAATGACACACCTTCAGAAGTTTCTATCAATGAACACTTCATTGTATTCGTAGAACTTGAAAAATCTACAGATGCAAGTATGGTGGAAATTTTGCTTAAAGAACTGTCATATTCGGGCATTGGTATATATGATAAGATGGGACCATGCTACGATAACGGAGCGAACAGCAGGGAATACATAATGGTTCCAAGCAAGAGTTAAAGAGCTAAATCGAAGAGCCTTTTATGTCCCATGCAATGTGCATTTGGTGGTGAATGATGTCGTAAACTGTTGTTTGGAAGCAGTACGGTTTTTGAGGTAATTCAAAATATATACACCTTTTTTCTGCATCAACACATCGCTGGAATTCTAACAATACATTGTTAGAATATGTCAAAAACAAAGAGGCAGCAGGTTTAACTGTTAAAAAGTTATGCGCATCACGCTGGGAAAGTCGAGTTAATGCTGTGAAGGTAATTCGATACCAAACAGTTGAAATTTACGATGCACTCGTTTCAATTGCTGATGACATTTCACTTTCTGAACCACGTGGAACCCAGTCCCGTGCAGAAGCTAAGGGAATTGCACAAAAAATGCTCGATTTCAAGTTTATTTGTTCATTAGTGATTTGGTATGATGTTTTATTTGAGATTAATATATCTAGCAAAACATTTCAAGAAAAGATCTTGATTTAAAAAAATCAATTCAACATTTGACTGCAACTAAAACTATGATACAGAATTATAGAACAGATGAAGGTTTTGCCAAAGCAATTACAACAGCTAAATCATTGGCTGAAGAATTTGGTATTGAGTGCAATTTCCCTACGGAAATACAAATAAGATCTCGACCAAGAAAGATACAATTTGACTTTGAAGTTTCACATGATCCGATTCTTGAGCCAGAAATGAATTTCAGAGTAAATTTTTTAACCAGATATTGGATACTGCAATTCAATCAGTTAATGATCGATTTATGCAGTTAACATCTCATAGCGATTTATTTGGAATTTTTGTATGTCATTAAAAAACTTGAGAAATATGATAAAAGAGAGATTTTCAAAGATTGCATGGCCTTCAATTAGCTTTAACATCTGAAAACGAAGATTCAGCAGACATTAATTCAATAGAACTGTGCGATGAATTATTTGCTTTATCAAGGAGAATTACAGACAAATCAAGCCCTAGAGATATATTATACTATCTATGTGGAATGGGCTTGGTTGCTCTTTTTCCGAATGCGTACGTGGCATTGCAAATTTCGCTTACACTCCCGATAACAGTGGCGTATGCAGAGAGAGAAACTTTTCAAAGCTCAAACTCATAAAACATATCTTCGTTTTACCATGTTCCAGCATAGCTTGGTTGGTTTTGCTAGATTATCTATAGAGAAAACGATTGCAGGAGATTTGGATCTGACTGAAGTAATTGATGAGTTTGCCTCTACAAAAGCTAGAAAAGCATATTTTTCTTGAATTCTTTTCAATCGTTTTAATGCTTAACATGACATTTCATTTTTAAAAATTTTTCTGTACTTTTTTAACTTATTAAAAAAAAAATCCTAAAACACACTACGTATACTTAAAACTCTTTAACTTTTATAAAGTTGCCGAATTTGGACTTACTTCAAAATAAATAGCATTTATAGAGTTTTCTTAGAAAATGAAACTAAAAAGGGCGGCATTTTTGTCCTTGCCTGTATCACAAAAATGTCTAAGGCCGGCACTGCATTTACACCAGGGGAAGGCAACCACGGCCTTGCAGACCTTTTAAAAAGATAACTGCCGTTTTCATAAGGTGTGCAGCCTTTAAACCAAATCTATCAAATCGACAGACATTTTGCTTAGCCCAAGGTGAAGATGATCGCATATACATGACTATCAATAATATCGGCTTCAATTCAATCTTAATTTTCTTCCAAAAATATTTAAAAGGTTTTTGTCCACTTTGGTTAAGGTCCGCTGGGGGTTTTGTCCTACACTCGCAGAGTACATAGCATTGTAACAAGTCAAAAAACAAATCCCAGACCTGTAGTAATAAATTCGTTTTTTTCCTCGACGACACAGCTAGTATATAGGGCAACAATGGGACTTAATCTAGATGTAGGAAGAAGTCTCAAAACAAATCGATAAGAAAAAAAAGTAAACGAATATGTTTTGTTAAAATGACATACATATTTTAGTTATCAAACAAATGTATTTGGCGATGTAACATGCTATGTGAATCGAGTCCGGTCCGACATCCAATTTTTATCCGGCCCGCATTATTCTCCTCTCAGTAAAGTGTACATTAAATTTAGATTAGTTCATATAACAATCCATCTATCTGCTCTTTTTATTCGGCTAGTCTGTCAAATTCGAGAAAAACAAAACGATGGCGTCGAAATGACGTAACATTGTACTTGAAACAAAAATATGTATAGCATGGTTTGACGAAACTGATATTAATAATAAAATATTTACATTATGAATACATGTACACATTTAATACACTTTCGTCTGAGAGACTTTATTTTGTTTAAGTAACATTCTTCATCATCATTATCATCATTGCCCTTCACCCATGGCAGGGTATATAGGCCACCAACAACAGATCGCCAGAGTCTTCTGTCCTTTGCCTTCCGCTCCTAATGATTCCAAGTGTGTCCCATCTTTGTGGAATCAGCTTCTAGGTCGCATCGCGAACACAGAGGGCGCTGAGAGTAGTAAAGTTCCTTTTAAATAACGTAGGACTAAAATCTGTAGAAAAAAATGAATGAACTAATGTATATCTTGCAATCAACGTACTTTGCTGTACGATGCTTAATAATTGAAATACAAAAGATGATGAAAAATGACACCAACGACGAACACGGTTATGTTGTCATCTGGGATAGGCGAACAAAAGATCTCCTACAATCAGGCACGCCGAGAGGGGGGCAGGCGGGGTCATTGCCAGGGGGCCCGCATCTGTAAGGGGGCCCGGCCGCCCCGACCATGTCAATTTTTTCACGATTCATTGTTTATTAAGGGGCCCGCAATGATGTTCTGCCCTGGGGCCCGTGTTGGCTCTCGGCGCCCCTGCCTACAATGGTCCTTCTATAGAGGTGTCAAATGAGAATATCAAACATCTATATAACATATGCTACTGATATGTCGAATTGTATAGCTCTATTTTCGTTCTCACACGAATTAATTAGGCCTATATGTTTAGCAATAATATTTTCTGTCTAAAAAGTTAAAAGAAGTAAAGAGCCCTATTTTGTTTGGAAAAAAATAATCTACACATTAAATACTTTATTTTATAGACTAACATAAATTAACTAAAAAGATTCTATTAAGATAATTTCTGATAAAAACTGACAGTGGTGGGGAGGTTCCTAGACGGGAAAACGTGGTGCAGGCTACAGGTTCAAAGGTTATCTACGTCTTTTTACTGTATTTATTTTTCAATATATCTAATCATTCATTCATTCATTCGCCATTTGAGCCTTAACAAGTTTAGTAGTGGCGATTGTAACTTCAGGGAAACTGCACTATCCTCGTGGTGGTGTGGTTGCCAGTCGGATTGCTACATTATGGCCTGCACATTCTTTTCTGATGCCACTTCCAGGGTACAAAGGATAATGTGGCATGCAACATGTTTGGCCTCAGGAAAAAAAACCTGGTCACAGTACCTTATAAACCCACAGTGTGTGTGATTTCCATACTTAATTATAATTAGGTACTGGAGTAAATCTAATACATAATTGCCCTTCGTATGCGGTGTATGTGTGTGTCTCCCTCCAGTCTCATGGTCAAAGGGATACAACTCAGTTATAAGGAGTCGACTAATCACAGTATTACTTAACTCGCTTGTTTTTTTTTTAATTTGTTGTAGATTTTCTTTTCTGTTTTTTTTTTGTGTTAGTTCAACAATGCTAGCGTTGTAACTGTGTGTCTCCCTCGCTCGGCTAAAAATAGTTCGGGGAATTCCAAAACTGGGAATTTTCGCATCCGTCATTCTAAACACAACAAGGATTTCTTATTATTTGTCGTGAGCACCTCATTTGTTTTATTAGATACCAAGTACATATGAAGGTAACAATTGATATACATGAATTATGTATCCATGAAAATGATAATGCTGGGTCCATTAGGCTAGCCTGGGCTACTTTTATGTTACAAAACGATACTAACATATGTTTGCCTCCAAGTTTCTCATTTGATCTGTTCATGGCAATAAAAGCCAAATGTTATTTTCTATTAAGGTATTTCATACAATTTGTAATTCTTCTTCGCTATTTTAACACCAAACGAGGCCTATGCAACGGCACCCAATTGCTGGTTAGGGACCTCAAACCCGACCTCATCAACGCTGAACTTCTGTCCGGAAGTGACAAAAGTCGCACTCTATTCATTCCACGCGTAGACCCTGCCCTGACAGCCACAGACTTGCCTTTCGTTCTACGGAGAAGGCAATGCCCTGTGAAGTTAGCTTTCGCAATGACCATAAACAAATCTCAGGGCCAAACACTGGATAAGGTCGGTATCTTACCTACACAACCTGTGTTTAGCCAAGGGCAATTAATTAATTATACGTTGCTTTATCCCGTTTACGCAGATCAGCAGATGTCAAGGTCCATGAGGTAGATGTTCCTAAACAAGGGAAACTGCTTCACGACAGCTCCGCCTGCTACACTAAAAATGTGGTGTACAACTTAGTACAAGGAAAACTATGATATTTAGCTGTTCATATCGTATTCTGTTCATGACAATAAAGGCCACATGTTCTTTTCTATTGCAGTATTTCGTATATTCTTTGTTATCCCTTCTGTCGGATTTCGTTCAGCCAGCTTCAGCAGGCTTTTGCACTAGTATAATAATATATTTCGGAACTAGGAAGAGGTGCCGACAGGATGCTGTTGAGCTTTAAGTGCACTTTTCAGATTGGGGGGAGGGCGCCGAAACTGATACTCGCACAGGGCGTCTCTGAGTACTGAACATCATAAAACAGATAACTACTATTGCTCACTGTATTATACTGTTACGACCCCCTCGGTGCGCACCGTATAGTCTACAGCGTGAACGCGATGACGCAGTAGTGACAGTGACGTAAGAAGCCGGCAAGAGAGTGGCCATGTTGCCGTTGTTGTTGTTTTTATAGATATCAGTAAATACTCTTGGAACCCACGCCGGCCTGTGTGTTGTTTTGATTTTATAAACAGAATTTAAAGAGTTGTAACAATACATATTGGGTATTATATAAAAATAAATATAGACACAAATACAAAGAAATACACACATTAAAGGAAACCGTAAAAGCCTGAAGACGAAACAACGATTCAAGCTGAGATTCGAACATGTAGTATCTATCTATCTATCTATCTATCTATCTATCTATCTATCTATCTATCTATCTATCTATCTATCTATCTATCTATCTATCTATCTATCTATCTATCTATCTATCTATCTATCTATCTGTCTGTCTGTCTGTCTGTCTGTCTATCTATCTATCTATCTATCTATACATATATATATATATATATACATATATATATATATATATATATATATATATATATATATATATATATATATATATCTGTCTATCTATCTGTCTGCTGTTGTGTATTAGTTGTGAGTTGCGTAGCGGTGAGATTCTATGTGCGAGTTAAACTCGCCGAGTTCTTCCCAAGTGTCATTTGGTACATGGTTTTCAAGAGACAGTTGGGATGTTGATCTTGAAGAATGTGGACATATTGTGAAGTATTAACGAATAAGACACATTAGAGGCCCAACAAGATCCTGTACACAACATATTTATCTATCTATCTATGTTCAATATTATGCAAAATACTAACAAAGAAAAACAGTGGTTAACACATATGTTTGTATTACTAGCATTCAAATAAAACCTACAATGTGGACAAAAATAGACAAAAATACTGTAAATTTTTTAATAGATAAGGAAGTCAAAGAGAGCAAACATCTACATTTTAAAGTTCTTCTTTCTAGATTTACGTCTGACAAAGTTATTGAGTACATCATCAAAGTTATTTTTGCTCAACAAGTCTGCCTCAACCATCAGCAGAGATAAGGAATCAAGTCTGAGAAAAAGAGCGCTCATTTGAACAGTTCGTAACATTAATGGTAAAAATATGCACAAGGCGATTTCTACATTTGGAAAAGCACACTTGATGTTTGTAGCGTTTAGAATTTACCCCCACCTTTTCCACCCCCCCCCTGCATCGACAGGTGAAACTTTCCCCTCTCAAACGAGTGACCCATCTTAGTTGACCATATTACGTAACCCAAGGTCATGGTCAAGCCAAGCTACCAACTTTCTTTGTTTCCCGTAATGACACATGCATAGCAAGCGTGATCACCAGGGCCGGCTCTGGGCATAGGCGACATAGGCAGCTGCCTAGGGCGCCAAATTGCTAGGGGCGCCAAATTTTAGAATTTCTCACTCTTTACTGTTCATGCAGGAGGGGGGGGGCGTTCTAATAGATGACTGCCTAGGGCGCCGAATAGCCTGAGGACGGCTCTGGTGATCACCCCCTACCCCCGACCTTTATTAAGTTAAGTTAGAATAAGTTAATATTCAGTAGATAGTAGATGATAGAAAGATGCAGGAAAGTATAGTGCTGACAGGCTTAGTAGTTAGAACTTAGATGTAGTTAGTTTGGTGTCCACAGTCCTATGAGTTTTAAGTAGTTTGTTATAGTAGAAGTGGTTAGGAGATCTTCATATAAACAAAGTTGTATTACAGTTGTATTAAAGTGTTTGTTGTATTTTGTACTGCACTGAGTTCTGTTTTATATATTAGTCAGTAAAGTAAACATATTTAGCACATATAAAAGTTGACGTTACATATTTGGTGAGCATATTAAAATCACCGTAACATAATTGGCACAATGTTGTTTCTAACTAGGGCTATTACTTTGTATAATTCTGCATGACTGGACGTGTTGTTTTCAGATTTTGATGCACGAAAATTGTGGCGAATATACGAGTGGAACTGTTGTAGTTCAGTATACAAATTATTGTTCAGATCTTCAGGATAAGCATTTATTAGTCCGTCACAACACTGATATAAAACGCCTGTCCTCGTCTATTTGTCAATAATGGCGTAAAAAGCAGAAATACGAAAGGTGTCTCTGGCATTCAGAAATACCTGGGGGGGGGGGGCATTACCACCAATGACCACTGTCAAACTTGACTTATAATCCATACCTGGTGTTATTTCTTTCAAATCCATTCCTAGAGTCATGCAAGATCTGCTAGTGACACGTTTTCAAGTTAATGTGCTCGTTTTGTAGAGCTTTACTGACCCTTTGAAAAATGTTGTAACACTTCTTCCCAAAAGACAAGCATGAAAACAAATTCAAATCCTTGTATCTTCTTTGCTATGTTTTCTGCTTCTCTAAGCCGTTATGTAAATGTACTGTCATTCAATGTCACGTCGTCGACAAATTAGCACTATTCACAATTGTTTTCACTAGACTAGAAGACTAAAACGGAAGTGCGTTCGTCGTCGCTACGCATTAGTGCCTTACGTAGCACAAACTTAGCCTAAAAATAGATTTAAAAAAATAAAACAAAAAACTCGAAGAAAAATAGAAAAAAATAGAATAAGGACTGGGGGGTGTGGAGGTATTTTACCCTAGCGCCGCCCCCCCCCCCCACGTTGTGGTACCAAGGTTAAATAATGTGTGATTCAATATTGCATTTGCGATTTGCTATTGTCATGTCGATTATGCGTGGCTACATTTTTCTTGAGGACTTGTGGTGCCCCCCCCCCCCATAAACGCTTGGTGCCCTAGGCAAGTGCCTTGTTTGCCTAATGGTTAATCCAGGAGTGTAGGCTATTATTTTTAAAAGCTCCGTCTTTTAGTATGTAGTATTTTAATTGTTAACAATCCACAGTAACTACACAGACTAATATTATCTACACAATAAACTAATGATAACAACACAATAAATCTATATTAACTACAAAATCTACCATATTAACTACAAAATGTACCAAACATTAAATACACCATGTACGTTTATTTATGACAGAATGTACCCGTATAAATTATACTATGTACCAATATTAACTACACAATAACCCTACATTTTCGAAACAATTTATGAATATTTATTACCTAATGTACCCCCCCCCCTCCCCCAATTTTGGAAAAATGTCATAAAGTTATTACAATAAAACTGAACTAAATTTTCTGACAGTTTATTACACTGAAGACAATGTACACATATCAAACATAACAAATAATTATATCTGCAAGTATAACTTATTACATTATTGTCATTTTTTAAATAATGGTTTCAGTGTCGAACAATTACTATACTAATACAATAAAGTATAAAATTATAAATTACACTGATAAGCAATAATATTGTAATTTTAAACTATTTATTCTGGAACAAAAATTGTTAACGTCCTGGTATTTGTCCAAATCGATTGATAACATTTTTCTTTAAATCTTTGATACACATCATACAAAGACCAGATAAACGATCATCACCAGTTGTTGAACGTAGCCACGTTTTTACTTGTCTTAGAGAGCTTAATGATCTCTCGATTGTGCATGTTGTTACTGGAACAGCCAATGCTGTCAAAAAAGCCACCTTAATCATGGGAAAAAAATTGGTTTCATCTAAAACCTCACATAGAGTCATTTTTTCTGTTTTTTTCCCCTGTACTAGTTTTACATTTCCATATATCATACCAGGTTTCACTCTCCTCGATTAAATTGTCAAATGCGTAATATTCAGCAATAGCCCTGGCTTGATCCTTAAATGTGAGTCTTTCTAGTTTTGTCATCAAAAAGGGAAGCAAAACTACAAGGGAAAATGCTGGTTTATTTTCTACACAAAAACGTGTTTCCAGGGATGATATAATAGAATCAGGTAGGGCAGTGGCGTCACTACGGTTGATGCCACACGGTGCGGATAATTCAGGGTGTCATACTACTCTACATGATCTCACCCTATGTTACTGCTCTGCATGGTAGCACCCTAGGCTACTGCTCTGCATGGTAGCACCCTAGGCTACTGCTCGTGTTACTAACTATGATCGGTAATAAAAACGACTATACCGAGTTTTTTTCTGCTATGAAATTTAGAACTGTTCATTTTGGTGTCACCCCTAAAATGGTGTCACCGGTGCGGACCGCACCTCCCTCCCTTGTGACGCCACTGAGGTAGGGTATAAAAACAGTTATTCTAAAATAATCCTATACATCACAATACCTTTCATCACCATTCTGTCAACCAATGGCCAATATAGTCAACAATTCTTCAATGTATTTTTGTACTGCCAGTAAATCTTAATGCAGTGACTGCAATTTTCGGTTCACAGCTTCTTGCTTTGATGAATGTTTTTGTATAACTAAACAAACAACAAATAGAGGAGTTCTTACAGCACAAAGTAAATGATGCGCAACTTGCTTGCTTTTTCCAGATTGTTCTAAATATTCCAGTTGTTAAACAATTACTGTCACATTTTCGGCAAAAATCCTCAAGCTTGATATTTATGTGTCCATTTAGTTTCACGTAGCAAAGGAACATTTGGAATTAGTTTTCTTCGCTAATTACTTTCTCGGAAAAACACTATAATTGATTTAATTTTTCCTATTGTGTTTTGTACAGCATTCACATTATTTAAATTATTCAACACAATATTTAGTTTATGGGTATTTTTTTCGAATTATTGCTTGGACTCCTCCTTCTTTACCTGCCATTAAAGAACATCCGCCATATCCTTAATAAACAAGCTTTGTCATATCTAATCCAAATTCTAATGAATTTGTAATGATGGTGTTGGCTAAACCTTCAGCTGTTCTGTCGACAATTGGAATACATTCCAGGAATTCTTCTGTGACTATCATTCTCCCACTTTGTTCTTTGACAAATCTAACACCAAGTGACACGTGCTCAATGCCTGAAATTTCAGTGGTCTCGTTGGCTTCCAATAATGCAACAAAATCATCTTCATGAGGGCAATGTTCTTTGCACGTGGCTACGTGCATCTTCGTTGAAATCTTTAAATTTTGTGCATGGTTTGAATAAAAATGACCCCTGAACTCCTCAAATTAATTTTTGGGAAAACAACACGCAATATTTGCAAAAAGCACCTTTTAACATTTGCGAGTATACAAGCCACAATACAACTGTTGCTTCAGTAGTATGTAGCTGTTGAACTTGTACTGTTGTTCTCAATGCCAATAAGTCAGATGCCGCAGACGCCCCAAAATCTTCTAATAACGGCATTTCGGAATCCTGCGAACGCTCTACTATTCGTTTTCTTGAGCCTGTAGAAACATTTCTGATATCCACCTTTTTATATTAATTTTATTTTGGAATTTCTGAATTAATTTAGGATAATTTTTTAAAAATTCACTCAGTGGCAGAAGATTATAAACACACAAGAGTTGCCAAAAACAAACTGAAGGCAAAAACATTTTCGAAGGCCTAATCAAGTTATAAAAGGCCAAATTAACAATAAAAAATAAAAATCGGAACCTTCTTGTGCTTGTTGTCAAAATGTTTACATTTTTCCCTGAGCATTTATTTATGTCAATATAAATAATTACTGTTATACTTAACTTGCATTTAATTGAAAAATGAACCTGTATGGCGTTGTCAGTTAAATTAAAACAGTGCATTTGTGCTCCCCCCCCCGGAAAATTTCTAGCGACGCCCATGTGCATAGCTAATATTGGTGCTTTGTGTAGCTAATATTGGTACATTGTGTAGCTAATATTGGTACATTGTGTAGCTAATATTGGTACATTGTGTAGCTAATATTGGTGCTTTGTGTAGCTAATATTGGTACATTGTGTAGCTAATATTGGTACATTGTGTAGCTAATATTGGTGCTTTGTGTAGCTAATATTGGTACATTGTGTAGCTAATATTGGTGCTTTTTGTAGCTAATATTGGTACATTGTGTAGCTAATATTGGTGCTTTTTGTAGCTAATATTGGTACATTGTGTAGCTAATATTGGTACATTGTGTAGCTAATATTGGTGCTTTTTGTAGCTAATATTGGTACATTGTGTAGCTAATATTGGTGCTTTTTGTAGCTAATATTGGTACATTGTGTAGCTAATATTGGTGCTTTTTGTAGCTAATATTGGTACATTGTGTAGCTAATATTGGTGCTTTTTGTAGCTAATATTGGTACATTGTGTAGCTAATATTGGTACATTGTGTAGCTAATATTGGTGCTTTTTGTAGCTAATATTGGTACATTGTGTAGCTAATATTGGTGCTTTTGTAGCTAATATTGGTACATTGTGTAGCTAATATTGGTGCTTTTTGTAGCTAATATTGGTACATTGTGTAGCTAATATTGGTGCTTTTGTAGCTAATATTGGTACATTGTGTAGCTAATATTGGTGCTTTTTGTAGCTAATATTGGTACATTGTGTAGCTAATATTGGTACATTGTGTAGCTAATATTGGTGCTTTTTGTAGCTAATATTGGTACATTGTGTAGCTAATATTGGTGCTTTTTGTAGCTAATATTGGTACATTGTGTAGCTAATATTGGTACATTGTGTAGCTAATATTGGTGCTTTTTGTAGCTAATATTGGTACATTGTGTAGCTAATATTGGTGCTTTTTTGTAGCTAATATTGGTACATTGTGTAGCTAATATTGGTACATTGTGTAGCTAATATTGGTACATTGTGTAGCTAATATTGGTGCTTTTTGTAGCTAATATTGGTACATTGTGTAGCTAATATTGGTGCTTTTGTAGCTAATATTGGTACATTGTGTAGCTAATATTGGTACATTGTGTAGCTAATATTGGTGCTTTTTGTAGCTAATATTGGTACATTGTGTAGCTAATATTGGTGCTTTTTGTAGCTAATATTGGTACATTGTGTAGCTAATATTGGTGCTTTTTGTAGCTAATATTGGTACATTGTGTAGCTAATATTGGTGCTTTTTGTAGCTAATATTGGTACATTGTGTAGCTAATATTGGTGCTTTTTGTAGCTAATATTGGTACATTGTGTAGCTAATATTGGTGCTTTTTGTAGCTAATATTGGTACATTGTGTAGCTAATATTGGTGCTTTTTGTAGCTAATATTGGTACATTGTGTAGCTAATATTGGTGCTTTTTGTAGCTAATATTGGTACATTGTGTAGCTAATATTGGTGCTTTTTGTAGCTAATATTGGTACATTGTGTAGCTAATATTGGTGCTTTTTGTAGCTAATATTGGTACATTGTGTAGCTAATATTGGTGCTTTTTGTAGCTAATATTGGTACATTGTGTAGCTAATATTGGTACATTGTGTAGCTAATATTGGTGCTTTTTGTAGCTAATATTGGTACATTGTGTAGCTAATATTGGTGCTTTTTGTAGCTAATATTGGTACATTGTGTAGCTAATATTGGTACATTGTGTAGCTAATATTGGTACATTGTGTAGCTAATATTGGTACATTGTGTAGCTAATATTGGTGCTTTTTGTAGCTAATATTGGTACATTGTGTAGCTAATATTGGTGCTTTTTGTAGCTAATATTGGTACATTGTGTAGCTAATATTGGTGCTTTTTGTAGCTAATATTGGTACATTGTGTAGCTAATATTGGTGCTTTTTGTAGCTAATATTGGTACATTGTGTAGCTAATATTGGTGCTTTTGTAGCTAATATTGGTACATTGTGTAGCTAATATTGGTGCTTTTTGTAGCTAATATTGGTACATTGTGGTAGCTAATATTGGTGCTTTTGTAGCTAATATTGGTGCATTGTGTAGCTAATATTGGTACATTGTGTAGCTAATATTGGTGCTTTTTGTAGCTAATATTGGTACATTGTGTAGCTAATATTGGTGCTTTTTGTAGCTAATATTGGTACATTGTGTAGCTAATATTGGTGCTTTTTGTAGCTAATATTGGTGCATTGTGTAGCTAATATTGGTACATTGTGTAGCTAATATTGGTGCTTTTTGTAGCTAATATTGGTACATTGTGTAGCTAATATTGGTGCTTTTTGTAGCTAATATTGGTACATTGTGTAGCTAATATTGGTGCTTTTTGTAGCTAATATTGGTACATTGTGTAGCTAATATTGGTGCTTTTTGTAGCTAATATTGGTACATTGTGTAGCTAATATTGGTGCTTTTTGTAGCTAATATTGGTACATTGTGTAGCTAATATTGGTGCTTTTTGTAGCTAATATTGGTACATTGTGTAGCTAATATTGGTGCTTTTTGTAGCTAATATTGGTACATTGTGTAGCTAATATTGGTGCTTTTTGTAGCTAATATTGGTACATTGTGTAGCTAATATTGGTGCTTTTGTAGCTAATATTGGTACATTGTGTAGCTAATATTGGTACATTGTGTAGCTAATATTGGTGCTTTTGTAGCTAATATTGGTACATTGTGTAGCTAATATTGGTGCTTTTGTAGCTAATATTGGTACATTGTGTAGCTAATATTGGTACATTGTGTAGCTAATATTGGTGCTTTTTGTAGCTAATATTGGTACATTGTGTAGCTAATATTGGTGCTTTTTGTAGCTAATATTGGTACATTGTGTAGCTAATATTGGTGCTTTTTGTAGCTAATATTGGTACATTGTGTAGCTAATATTGGTGCTTTTTGTAGCTAATATTGGTACATTGTGTAGCTAATATTGGTGCTTTTTGTAGCTAATATTGGTACATTGTGTAGCTAATATTGGTGCTTTTTGTAGCTAATATTGGTACATTGTGTAGCTAATATTGGTGCTTTTTGTAGCTAATATTGGTACATTGTGTAGCTAATATTGGTACATTGTGTAGCTAATATTGGTACATTGTGTAGCTAATATTGGTGCTTTTTGTAGCTAATATTGGTACATTGTGTAGCTAATATTGGTACATTGTGTAGCTAATATTGGTGCTTTTTGTAGCTAATATTGGTACATTGTGTAGCTAATATTGGTGCTTTTTGTAGCTAATATTGGTACATTGTGTAGCTAATATTGGTGCTTTTTGTAGCTAATATTGGTACATTGTGTAGCTAATATTGGTGCTTTTTGTAGCTAATATTGGTACATTGTGTAGCTAATATTGGTACATTGCGTAGCTAATATTGGTACATTGCGTAGCTAATATTGGTACATTGCGTAGCTAATATTGGTACATTGCGTAGCTAATATTGGTACATTGCGTAGCTAATATTGGTACATTGCGTAGCTAATATTGGTACATTGTGCATAAAATATGGGTACATTATGTGTTTAACATTGGTACATTATGTGTTTAACATGGGTACATTATGTGTTTAACATGGGTACATTATGTGTTTAATATGGGTATATTTCATAATACGGAGCTTTTAAATTACCAGATCTATATATCTTATTCAGTTTATTTATATTTCTATTTTGTTTTAATACATTTGTTAAAAGTATTATTTCCACATATGTATAATACGGTTAATAATACTCATACAAGAGTACACTTGTATGTTAAATGTATATATTGTCTCCCGGTTTATTCAATGTCAACATGTTTACGTTCATGGAAACATGTTTACAAATGTCATTTTAGAATCATCCTTGCTCTTTTGATTGCACCCCATCATTTTTTTCATTACAAAAGTTTTATGAGCAGTGTATATTTCAGAATGCAATAAGTAAGAGGGATATATATATATGCAAAAGTGCGGATTCATTGTTCAGCTTCATGGAATTTGAGCACATCTTTGGTAACAAATTACCTGTTAAGGTGAGAGAATCTCACACCTATAGCGGGACAATCAACAGCTGCTTCTGTTCACCGTTTTCTTATATGCTAGAGAAAGTATTTAAACAACCACAAGTGGCTGTCTTGTACTATTCTATTGAAGATCATACATTGCACTATTAGCTCCAAGGTAAGAAAAAAATGTTGCTTCTGACTGTATTACAAAACAGTTGAATTCATGTATTTCTTTTTTTACAGATTTTTTTATTATGAATTTCTCTCTCTCTCTCTCTCTCTCTCTCTCTCTCTCTCTCTCTCTCTCTCTCTCTCTCTCTCTCTCTCTCTCTCTCTCTCTCTCTTTTCAATATATGTATATTATATATATATATATATATATATATATATATATATATATATACAGTGTACTTTATCTAAAAAAAAAAGATACCTGAACTCCTATTTATGTACGTCGTGTCATAAAGAAATAACACTGAAAATATAGTGCAGTAAAAAGTACATTTTTGAACACGGAAAAAAAAGGTGCCAGAACACCGTTCCGGTGCGTTCTGCAAGAAAAAAGCACTGTATAGATATATATTTCAGGCAAGGAATCCCACCGCTGACAAGTCTCACCATTATCTAACTTCTTATAAGTAGTTCAGTGGTAATATGGCATGTCCGATCATTCATGTTTTTAGCTACCTTTATATGGTGGACGGGGGATCTTTTTAAAGTGCCCCCTCTAAGAGGTGCCTCATATATTGTTGGACTCCTCCTATCTCCATCAAAAGCAATTTCGCTGTCTGACTTTGTGTTGACGAAAACTTTCCACTTTTTTTTTTACTGAGGAAAGCTCCATACGTTAAGCACCTACCGTTGTCTGATAATAATACCTTGTTGTTAGATAAAGTTCAAGCTGCATATAACTCTATGGTCATGGTTATGTTATGGTTATTAGGCGTTTCCTGCATTATCGTATTCTGAAACTAGGTGAAAAGATAGCAATCCTGTAAAACAACTACCCTCCCACCCTCCCTACACACACATTTGTTGTTCAGCAGGTGGATTAGTTGTTAAACAGTTTTACTTTCGTGACCCACCGTAAAGCACTATTTAGTTCTCGTGACCCACTGTAAAGTACTATTTAGTTCTCGTGACCCACTTTAAAGTACTGTTTCGTTCCCGTGACCCACTGTAAAGTACTGTTTCGTTCCCGTGACCCACCGTAAAGTACTATTTAGCTCTCGTGACCCACTGTAAAGTATTGTTGTTGTTTTTTCGTTACCCACCGTAAAGTACTGTTTTGTTTTCGTGACCCATCTGCAAAGTTAAAACAACGAAATAAGAAAAACGATAATACTTAGTTTTTCAACTCGTCTCATAGGCGTGGTTCTGTCAAAAGGGACCGCCCAATCGATAAGCCGGCTTGTTCCTTTTTGTTTTAATTATTTTTTTAAGACATTCATCTGTCTGTGAAATCAATTTTGAATTTCTGAAATATTTTTACTAAATGTATGCTACGACTCTGTTGTGGCAATAAAAATATTCGTGTCAGTCAGAAATCAGGTTCTTAATTGTCTCTTTAAAATTTTTACATAATTTGCTTTTCGTTTTGAATACATGCATTATCAATACCATAATTGTCTTTATTATTATTATTTTTGCAGATGAAGAATTACGCTGTCCTTTTATTGGTCTTGACAGGGGCTGTGTGTCTCAACGCTGACCCTTTACTTTCGGACTTGACTAGCATTTTATCTAACTCTTTTGGTTTACCCCTGGAACAATTAAACTCAATGACTAGCCAGACTTTGGGTGTCGTGCTGGGTGATGCTCCCATTGTAAAAAAAATAGCCAGCACTTTATTTGGGAATAAAAATGTCCAAGGTCTGTTGAAAATAATCAACAAATTAACCGGTGATGTTACCCCACTGGTTCAATACATGCTTAATTTAGTTTCCTGTGTAGTCAAAGATTTAGGCGCTGACGTAGTCATGCAGGACATTGAGATGATCTTTTCATTTAAGTGCAATAATTCTACATTATGTCTTGATCTGACCAGTAGCCTTCCCTAAGCTCATTAGAAGGTGTACAGGTATGTACTAATATCTTTTTTTTTTAGAAGTCTCTCCTCTTCTACACCCCCCCCCCCAACTCCACCCCTTCACAACAAACGTTAAGGAGATAAATTAAATTCTGTTACCACGAATGTTGAATGTTACCCCATTCAAGAATATAAATTAAATTCTGTAAGAGCATCGTTACCACGAATGTTGAACATTACCACATTCAAGAATATAAATTAAATTATGAACGCGCATCGTTGCCACGAATGTTGAACATAAACCCCATTCAAGAATATAAATTAAATTATTTAAGCGCATCGTTACCACGAATGTTGAATATTACCCCATTCAAGAATATAAAGTAAATTCTGTAAGAGCGTCGTTACCACGAATGTTGAATATTACCCCATTCAAGAATATAGTTAAAGAGGGAAAAAACAACAACAACAGTTGCGTAGGAAGGGTGCTGCGGGTTGTGTGGCCGCACAAGGCGCTAAACTGGGAAGGGGAGCACCGAACGAGCGCTGTTAAATGTTTTTTGAACTTTTCAGATTGGGGGCAGGGCGCCACAATAGCTAGCTACGGCTTTCCAAATAACAACAAGCAACGTGGAAAATTCTTATTTGTCGTGGGTTCGTTTAAAATGTGCAAGCTATTTCCTGCTAATTTACTGCGTGTCTGTCATCAGAATATGAGTAAACATTTGTTGTGAGTTGGTGGCTGTACGGCTGATGTCATAATAGGCGAATCAAAATAGTAGGGCCGGTGCAAGAGCACATAGAAGGATCTTTTTTTTTGTAAGAAACATAACGAACCAACGGTGGTTAAATCACCTTTGCTTTTATGTGTGTGTGTAAGGAGGAGGGGGGGCGTTGGAGCGAAGTGCGGGCCGTATCCAACAGCCAGACTGGGCCGTATTTGGCCCTTGGGTAGGCTGCCCACCCTTGATCAAAATATGTTCATAATTTAAAACAAGCAATTAAGCCTGTTCCATTCTGGACACAGGACGTGTTAGCGCATTTTCTTGTTATGTATCAGTACGTATGTTAGCTTTCAGTAAATATTTGTAAATTTTGGAAATGTTTATAAATTCAATTGTGTAATGCATATATCTGTAAAAAAAATATTATAAAGACGTTTCTTTATATTTGAAAAAAAATTATTTTCTCTTAAATCTAACTACAAGTGGTTTGTGGTTATTGAAATAGGACTCATAATTGAAAACATTCGAAATTATAGTCATTTAATCGTCCGAAAACTCCGTCAATTGTTGCATAGCTTTGATACTTTCAATTAAACTCAGAACACAAGCTTACTATTTCATTTGATGAGTTTCTTAATAAATCTTGGTGAAACTACGTGCTGCAGTATTTCGCACCAAATGAATGGGTTATTGAACGTACAAGGTGTATATATAATATATAAGCCCCTTAGGAGCCCTGAAGCCCGGCCCTCAGAGGTCCTATCGCGAAATGGACTTTTGATGTACACTTGGCAGGCCAAGACCTACAAAATGATATATACATCATGGGTCTAGGACTTATGGTTGTTGAGATATAGGCGCTCTTTATTAATATAGCTTATATAGCAAAAAACGGTACTAAGCCCCCTTTTACGGCCCTGAGAGGTCAGATCGCGAAATGGAAAAATTTCATTTCTTGGCAGGCCAAGACCTACAAAATGATATATACATCATGGGTCTAGGACTTATGGTTGTTGAGATATAGGCGCTCTTTATTAATATAGCTTATATAGCAAAAAACGGTACTAAGCCCCCTTTTACGGCCCTGAGAGGTCAGATCGCGAAATGGAAAAATTTCATTTCTTGGCAGGCCAAGACCTACAAAATGATATATACATCATGGGTCTAGGACTTATGGCTGTTGAGATCTAGGGTGATGACGGACAGACGGACAGACAGACAGACAAAACGGGGACAAAGAGCATTTGTTTTTTGAAAATGCTCTAAAAAAACTCTAACTATATTTAAAACATAATTGATAATTTACGTGTAAAAAAAAAAGCAACAACAACTTGTGTTTACATATTATTATGCCAGAGGGGGGATTAAGATCGGTTGAGGCCCCTGGTGTTCAACAGAGTAATCGGTTACATGAAATGAAATTTTTAAAAAGTAGGGAAAGTTACTTTTAATCAAATCATTTAATACATAAGAAAGTTTATACTATCAATGCTATTAAAACTGCCAACAAAATAAAAAAAAACGCAATGTCATTACAAGATAAAGCGTAAAGCTAGTACTTTGTGGGGCCATCTTATTAAGTCGTGGGATCCGAGCGAGCGCCCATTGATCCCGCCGTTTAACCCACCCATGCATTGAACACAATTAAAGGCAACGAAAACGTAGATAACATTTCAGTGGGCCTATCTAAGCAACGTGAATACACGAAAGAGATCTGTTTATGTAGTTATTGAAGAGGTATTCTTGTTTTTTTCGAGTAAATGTCGGATGCAGTTCATTTGAAGCCCTGGGCACAGAATAAACTATACGGCCTCATATTAAAATACAGACAGGAGTATAAAAATACTTATTTAAAATTTGGGTCCTTTTAGAAACCTGGGCCCCCAGAAATCACTCTCTATTAAATACGCCTCTGTTTAGACTGAAAGGCTGACAGACTTAAAAGAGCCATTCTTAAGTATAATCGAAGTATACGGCGGCCTATGCCCAAGGGTTTCATTACAACTGCAGCATTAATGAGATAGTATTTTTGACAATAAACACAATTCAGGTACCTTTGCAACGAGCTTGCAGAAACGGCTTAGGACTGATTCATATATTAGAAAGTTAGATAGACAAACGTCCTTTGATGATACAGAGTTGTATAGAACAATGTACATCTATGAAAGAGTTATAAGAATGGAAAGCTGGTTGGAAGAAAATATAGAAGACAGACAGACAGACAACCAAACATACAAAAAAAATAATTTATAATACATTACAGCTACAAAAATGATATATATATATATATATATATATATATATATATATATATATATATATATATATATCAAATTATCAATCAACAATCTATCTATGTATGTATTTATTAGTATCTAATTTGTTTATTTGTTTATAAATATATATATAACATTTATAATTCACAGCATGTCAACCAAGAATTACGGATATCAGACTGAACTATTACGGATGCAGACATTTTTTTTAAACCAACTTGAAATAAGAAAATAAATTTAAAAAAAAATATTTGAAACAAAATGTTAAATTACTTTTTTTTTCTTTTTATGTAGACATTTGTTTAACTGCCATTTAAAGAGTTAATAAAATAAAAGAATACAATCTGAAATAAACTAAACTATTTACTTGAGTTATTTTTCTACCCCCCCCCTCCTATTTTCTGTATGTGATTTTTGTTTTATTATATTATATAAGTGTGAAATTCTGTATGAATGTATGTCTTCATGTAGGCTCATGCATTTAGAGCATTTTCGAAAAAAAATGCTCTATTGTCCCCGTTTTGTCTGTCTGTCTGTCTGTCCGTCTGTCTGTCCGTCTGTCCGTCTGTCCGTCATCACCCTAGATCTCAACAACCATAAGTCCTAGACCCATGATGTATATATCATTTTGTAGGTCTTGGCCTGCCAAGAAATGACTTTTTTCCATTTCGCGATCTGACCTCTCAGGGCCGTAAAAGGGGCCTTATAAAGTACCGTTTTTTACTATATAAGCTATATTAATAATGGACCGCCCTATATCTCAGCAACCATAAGTCCTAGACCCATGATGTATATATCATTGTGTAGGTCTTGGCCTGCCAAGTGTACATCAAAAGTCCATTTTGCGATTTGACCTCTCAGGGCCAAAATATAAGAGTTTTTTATGTACCGTTTTGCTTATATTTTAAATATAAATAATAAAAGCTAATCAAAGGGGCGTAATGCCGAAGGTGTTGAAGTACTTTTGGTAGCGTACACAGGAAAAGCAGCACATAACATCGGTGGAATGACAGCGCATTGTGCTTTTGCATTAAATGCAGGTGCAGGCCAATCAAGAGTGACAGAGCTCTCTGCTGACAACTTAAACACACTTGCTGCACAGCTATTCAAATTGAAACTCATCATCATTGATGAAATTTCAATGCTGTCATCCAACCTATTTGATCAGATTCATCGTACGCTAACAAAACTCTTCCAAACACAAAATAAAGACAAAATCTTCGGAGGAGTTTCAGTCATCGTTGTTGGCGACTTCAATCAATTAGCACCGATCGGAAGTTACGTTTTCGAAGCAAGATCAGATCCAATTGCACGAATCGTGGGAAATCAAATTTGGCCACACTTCAAATACTTCGAGCTAGATGAAGTGATGCGCCAAAAAGACGACAAGTTGTTTGCTGAAGCACTAAATCGACTAGCGATTAGGCAAATGACAGATGAAGACAAGCATATGTTTCGAAATCGACAATTTTCCGAAGATCCGATTGCAGTTGAAAGGTCTAATGGTGCAATCAAGCTACTTCCATTAGAGTGAAAACAAGCAATTCGACTTTTCCCGTACAATGCCGAAGTAGATGCCTTCAATGAAGAACGAATTCGACGACACAAAGCTGCAAACCCTGATGTGTTAGCCATCAAATTCACAGCAGTTGACAAGCTGATTGGTAGAGTCACAAAGAAACAATCTGATCAAGCACTTTACTCGCTGGAAAGTAAGAAAACAAACGACACAGCAGGACTACCAAAATCACTTGAATTAGTTGTGGGTATTCGTTACATGGTGTCCACGAATATTGACGTCAGCGATGGGCTGTTCAATGGAGCATCCGGAATTCTAAGGATGGCAGATGTTTTTCAACGAAAAATAAATTCTGTCTACATAGAGTTTGATGATCCAAAGATTGGAATAAAAGTAAGAGCAGCAAGTAAAGCTTTCATGGATGCACACAACATTTCTCAAAATTGGACACCCATTGCAAGGACAAAGAAAGTTTTCAATGTTATTCAGAGTGGAAGTGTCCAAGTTTGTAGAGAACAGTACCCCCTTGTGGTCGCCGAAGGAATTACTGTCCATAAGAGTCAAGGTCAGTCTATGGGGCGTGTAGCAGTACATTTGGGCGCTAGAAGCTTGCAACGCAAATTGTTGTATGTTGCCTGTTCTCGTGCAACATCCCTGAACGGTCTTTATCTGATTGGAGAATTCAGAGACCCAAGACCACCAACTAGAAAAGACTTTCAAGTGGAAAAGGAAATTCAGCGTTTGCAAACAAGTTGTCTCCTCACACCACGCTTCAAGATACTTAAAGATCAATCAGCAGACATACAACCTGTGTCATTTAACGTACAGTCGCTTCACAAACATGCAGCCAGTATAAGAGCAGACGAAGTGTACACAGTCAGCAGCATTTTGTGCTTCCAAGAAATTTGGATGAATAACACCGATGATGAGGAGATTCCAGATATGATTGAAGTCGTGAGAAATCCAAGCACCAGTAGAAAAGCAGAAGGTACGATTATCTATGCAAACACAAATTCTGGATTGATGACATCACAACCAAAATCGATTAAACAAGAATCTGGTCAACATCAACACATCGAAGCAACATCGTGTATGGTAGATAAAATTGTTATTATCAACGTATACAAAAACCCAGCAATAAACAATCGGTTTGTAAAAGATTTCTTCAATGACAACTTTGCAGCACAACTCAATCAACCAAACGTCTTCATTTGTGGGGACTTCAATCAAGATTTCAAAGAGCCCGGGGCAGAAATTGAAAACTTCTTCGAAACAAACTTCAACATTGAACTACTTTCACCAAGATTGGCAACAACAATTTATCAAACAACAATTGACGGAGTTTTCGGACGATTAAATGACTACAATTTAGAATGTTTCAATTATGAGTCCTATTTCAGTGACCACAAACCACTTGTAGTTAGATTTAAGAGAAAATAATTTTGTTTTCAATTATAAAGAAACGTCTTTTTAATATCTTTTTTCAGATATATGCATTACACAATTGAATTTGTAAACATTTCCAAAATTTACAAATATTTACTGAAAGATAGCATACGTACTGATACATAATACGAAAATGCGCTAACACATCCTGTGTCCAGAATGGAACAGGCTTAATTGCTTGTTCTTAATGCTGCACATTTTGCGTTCCGAATTGGAATGTAACAAACAACAACAATATACTTTTATTTTTTTAATAATCAAAGGAGATAAATATATTGCAAACACGCATCTGGTTTGGAAGGCACACAACACTCTGTCATGTTAGCAGTGGTGGCGCAAAAAAAAGTAATAATAATTTAAAAAGAAAGTATTAGAGGGTATTAGCAGCGTTTGATTCAAGGATGCCGATTTGGATAATGTTAACCAAATCTGGGATTCCTTTTGAGCCATCTGGATATAAAAAATTACCCTCTAGATAGATGATTTTCTAGATATTTTTTTATACTTCCAAACTGCTTTGAATTATTAGTAAAAACAATGCTGGTGTGGTAGGCACACTACACTCTATCATGCGGTCAATAGCGGAGTTTAATTTTTTTTTTAAATTAGTAAAAAGTACTTATTTCTCAGAAAACAATGTCTCTATGAAAGATTCTCCACTATTGCTCAGGATAGGCAATTATAATTATAGATAAACTAGTGGGAAAGCCTGCTGAGGCTGGCTGAACGAAATCCGACAGAAGGGATAACAAAGAAATGTACGAAATACTGCAATAGAAAAGAACAAGTGGCCTTTATTGCTATGAACTATGAACAGAAATAACAAAAAAAAAAACGTATGAAATACAACGCATACACAGCACGATATGAAAACTACATGCGAGGGAGACACACGGGTTAGACGATTATGTATTTAAGGATATATCTGTTGATGTGTCCATGTGTTCCCCCAAAGACTACAACAGTTAAGGGTACGAGAATAATGATGACAATTGCTTATGTCTATATTTTTAGTTTCTAACAGTGATAACTTACAATACACTGAATACAGCAGAGCACATAAGCACATACTTTTTTTACCGGTAACTAGACCTACATATTCTATTATATTATGTACATTGTACATCGAGAGTATGTTGTCGAACACATGGAGAATTGATAGGGGATCCGGTTGTTGTTTTTTTTTTATTATAGAATCCCATAAATCAGAAGGGATCAGTGGCATAATGAGGGGGCGCCACATGGTATATTTTACATATAATATTATATGGTTTTCGAAAGGTGGGGGGGGGGCGCTAATAAGGTATTATGCCTGGGGCTTGAGTTAAGCTCGCTACGCCACTGGAAGGGATGTTGGCTTTAGATTTTGTTTTATAACTTTTAATATTTAAAAAAAAATCTAAAAAAAAAATGTTCACCAATAAAGGGGTTAAGGAGAGGCTCTCTGTTATATGATTAAGTGGATGATTGGGCTCAGAATTTAAGCTGGGTACGGGGGATACATGTTGAGGACCCCTTTGAGGGTATCCTTGGCTTGTTGCTAAGAGTATGAGGGCTGACTAAATGATGACTCGTATTTGTATTTGTGTTTCTACCACACACAGTCTCACCAACAATTAAACGTATAACAAGTGACGAATAATCAATTCCACAAGCGTGTGTACAACACCATGATATATTTATTATACAAAGGCACCAGTCCGTAACAGGGAGCTGGTGACTTATCATAAGCAAAGATAATTCAAACTGCAGCACATAATCCAATATATAATGAATGAGGGGAACAAGGACGTTATCACTAGTTAACTCTCTCTCTCTCTCTCTATCGCTCACCCAGAGCCACACAAGTCGACTGGTCGCTACCAAGACCCTCCGTCGAAAGACCACGAATCTAGATTTCATTCCTCATATCACTTTTCCCACGTGACCCTTAGCCAATCAAATATAATATCTGTTTCTTTCAAACTTTCAAATTAGGGGGTGGGGCCTAGATGAGGAGGGGGGGAGAAGTACGTCGTATAGACAAAGACCGTAGTAACTGGACATCCATCCCTTTGTCGGCCAATTGACCAGGGCGAATCCCGCGAGGAATGTAACGTGTTTCTGTTAACCGCTACTTTGGTTCGTCGGCGGAGATTCCGCCGGACACCTGGTCTATGACGCAATTACGGGGGTGGGGTAAAAAATGTGGGGAACTTGAGAACGGGAACGTATATTATTATACATGGTATACTATACACCTTAACGTTAGTAATACTATTAAGTTAGGGGTTGGAGTAAGGGGATGGTTTCGACATATTAGTCACAACCTGTGACAATACATTTTTAATGACTTTTTTTGTGTGACATGATTTATGAACGATGCTGTAGTAAATGCTTTCTGAGACACCCCCCCCAACCCCAACCCCAACACCAACAATAAAAATAAAAAAAAAAAGTCAGTTAACATGGGCATGGGCGGGCTCGTGTCAGCTGAGGTCTCTGGAGCAGAAGAAAATATCAAAGTGATTTAAACTTGGGCTCTTTGGGGGCCCTAAATTTTCATGGACCTTGGGCGCGCACCTGCTGCGCCCGTCCTTAAATCCTCCACTGAACATGGGGTTTCTATAGTTGTTAACTCCCATGAACTAGTGATCAGACGCTTCCATTCATTGGCGGCATGAGGCATAGGACAACTACCTAATGATACAGCCAAATGATATAACCTACACTCACGGATCTCGACCCACACATAAGACACTTACACCCCCCCCCCAGCCATGAGCAAACTACGGCCAACGGGCTGAATCCGGCCGGCAGGACAGATTAACCCGACATGCCACTCGTTTCAAAATGAAGCACAGCGCTAGCCTTTTATAATGTGACGTTTACATTTTATTTACAATAGTTCATGCCCATTCATCTGTTCTTGGTCCGGCCCGCCTGGCCAAATTTAAGAACTCAGTGTGGTCCTCGTCTCAAAATCTTTGCCCACCCCCTACACTAACTCAAGGTCTCAGTTTTACCACATACTGCACTGAATAGGCTCCGTTTTTTTTTTTTTATCTATGCGTTTAGATGGCACTGTATGCAAATAAAGATGCTGAGCTAATTGTGCAAAAAGTGCCATTGTGACGTGGATGCAAAAGGTATACTTGTATGGGGACCCTAACATTGAGGGCCCGGCCGATTCTCTTTTTTTTCATTTTATTTGTATTTTATTTTATTGATTTATTTTGCAGTAATAGTGAATATTGACCTTATACTTGCTTTAAAAGTAAGCCTCTTTTTCTAACCGTTTTCTAAGCTCAAATCTTCTGTTTATTTATTTGGGAAAGTTTGTAATCAATTTTTGAGGCTCTTTTTAGGGATAGATTTTCTTGAAATTTTGCATACGTGTTCTCGCTCCATGACAATGCATGATTCAATAATTAATTTTGCAATTTTTTTTTATTTATTTTTACGAATAAAGGTAAAAAAAAAATAGTGTTAATGATATTAATCAAGGGATACAACCCTGTTTAACTATGGCGAACGACACTAATAAAATGGGCTACTTCCCTTGTATGGAAAAATACAGATGAGATCTGTTAACGCGTGATTACTGTAGTGTTGTTTTAGTCCCAGGTCTATTTTAGTTTCAGTTTTTATTTCGTTTTTTCTGTAATAATTTTAGTTTTAGTCTAGTTTTAGTTTTAGGCCCAATTTTAGTTTTCGTTTTAGTTTTCGTCGACTAAAACACCAGAGTTTTAGTTTTCGTCTTATTCATTTTAGTTTCACTTTTAGTTTTAGTCTTGTAAACACCAATTACAAATAACATCATTGTTCATGACCAATTGTTGAAAAAGATTGAAGCTATTGAATAATAGTAGTCACAGAGATGACAGCTCAGTGTACTGAAACTGAGTCGTTTCACTTCATTGTCACATTATAAGTCACACTATCACATTGTGTTATGTGCCAATACCATGACTAAATTTTTGACTATGTTGTAGACTAGCAGACTTGCAGTGCTTGTACAAAAAAACAACTAAAAACGTAATAACAATAAGAAACCGAAAACGTAAGTCAAAATTAAAACAAACGTGTTTATTCTAAGACCTAGAACTCTGAAATAAATAAACTAAGTAACAACAGTTTACTTGAAGAGTGAAGTAATTCTATTATTTTGATGACTTATATTCAGGGTTGTTAGTATCGAAGTATCGGTATCGGCCAATACAGTATCGGCGATACTTTTTTTATTATTGGTTGCTGTATTGCCGATCCTTTTTGTATCAAGTATTGATTTGTGTATCGTCGATACAATTTAAACAAAAAAATTTCGATACTCTATACCGATACTTTACTAGTGCCACTATTTGCAAAAAAACAATAGCGATTTTAATACATTGTCATCTACATAAATTCAATCCCTACTAGCAGCCATCAACTCTACCAATATTAACGACAGCCACCTCCCCATCAATACACCACGGTCGGCGAGTTGAAGGAAAAATTTAGCTTTAATCTTCTTTTGAAGACTCTTTGCGCGCCGAGGTCTATAAATGTTATTCTTAGATTCTTTCATTCATTTACTTTCTTTCTGTCAACTATTTGTTCAATGTTTTAATGAACGACAGAAAAGAAAACTTAATTTTTTTTATCCATCTATCAGTTATACACACACACAACACACCCACACACACACACACACACACACATATATATATATATATATATATATATATATATATATATATATATATATAAATGTATATACTGTAAGTGTTTGTAGGTTATATAGTGATAAATTATATACCTTGCTGTATTCTTGTGTGTATGTTTGTTAATTGAGTTGTTAATTCATTTGTGCTTATTTATATTTATAAATTGTTTTTATTTATTAATTCATTTTTTTAGTATTTACTATATTTCATTAAAAATAATTAATTGAATGGTATTAAATTCTAAATCTGTATGTTTTAATTAAAATTGAAAACTTTGTGATAAAACAATATCATATAATTAACACATATTATATTATTAAATAATATGCCGAGTTCAACAAACAATACAATTTTGGTGGTTAAAAACAATTAATTGAATAGAAATACATGAACATCAACAAATTTTAAAAAAATACAGTGGATTCCGCTTTATTGGGACACCGCTTATGTGGGACATATCTCAAAGAAACCAAACCAAGAAGCCAATAGTAAATTTGTATGTTTAACTGGGACAGCCGCTTAATTGGGACAAAAAGCCTCGGTCCCGATGTGTCCCAATTAAGCAGAATCGACTGTATCTTGTAAAACGACACTCTTTGATCTAACCGCATGGCAATTTCAAACTTTCAAAGCAAAATTTATATCGTCGGCTGTCATTTTTCTTTTTTTTGTTTTATCTTTTGTTGTTCTTTCTTTCATGTGTCAACATTATACCGGAACAGACGATAAATGGGGATTTTAGTTTTTATTTCGTTGGGAGTTTTAGTTTCAGTTTTTATTCAGTCTTTTGTCTACGAGATTTAGTTTTCGTCTAGTTTTAGTCTTGCTGATAATTTTAGTTTTAGTTATCGTTGACGAAAAGTCAACATTTTCGTTAACGAAGGTTTTAGTTTTAGTTTTCGTCGACGAAAACAACACTAGATTACTGATAAGATTAAAATTTATTGATCATTTTTGAAAAATATATTAAAAATATATTTTTTTAGAAAACAGTTTTAGTGTCTTGTTTTCTTTTGGCACGGGACACATTAAAAGAGCTAACCAAGACATCGAAACGATGTATTAAAATGTATTTTGATAAGTTGTTTTAAGTAATTGTGAAGCTAGTATACAGAGACGGTCCTTTGTATCACGCGATGCCAAGGGCGCGGTCATTTGTGGATCTATGGCGAGTGTCATATGCGTGGCCTGAAACATTTATTTTTGCCTCAGTTACAATAAAAAATCTTCAAGCAGTCATTGGGACTACAGAACGCCGTTATATTTAAATGGTAATTGTACTAAGTTGTTTGTATATTTAAAAAACAAAACCGAAAAAAGTAAACACTTCATCTTAGCTTCGCATACTTTCACTACACAGATAAATGTTATATATAACATCAAAACCAAGATACCACTTAATCTGTCACATGGACATTTTAGAAAAAAAAAATTTCCTTTAAACCCAAAAGGGCCAATCGAAGCATATGAAGTGTAGGATTCATCTTTTTCAGTAACCGCGGAATATAAAAGGATCGTGGTTAGCACAACTCCTAGATTATTATTTCTGTATTTTCTTTTTTAATACGTAACTTTTGCGATCTTATAACATTTTTAACATTTCTTCGTGTAATGAGAGTATCCGGTTGTTTTTTTCTTTTTAAAATCATATTTGTGGGATTCTTGCAATTTCACCCAAATCAAGGCCGTAGCCTGGGGGGGGGGGGGGCTGTTAGTAACTCATTAAAAATTGACCAAAATTTGCTTTTAAAAACTTGGAACAGCCCCCCCCCCCCCCAAACAAAATTCTGGCTACGGTCTTCACCCAAATTATGTGATTTATATATAAAAAATATGATTAATAGCTAGAAATATTTCGAATTCTACCGATTGCCTGCAACGTATTGTTTGTATTCTGAGGTATTATTGTACTAAGTAGGCCAGTGTGTGTGTGTGTGTGTGTGATGGGGGGTGTGTGTGTGTGTGTGTGAAGTCCCTGTAATGATTAGATGAAATCTGTTAGATTATTTAAACCACTAATGGTGCCCTTCTTTCATCTCCACCATAGCCGATAATGCAATGGCCATTGAGACACCAAGGGAGATATAGCCGGAACTTTCACCATGACCTGAAATATCTATTGGCCCTCACCGGAGATCGAACCCTCAGATCGATTAGTCCACCTCACAACCACCCGTCTCCTGACTCCGCCCGTGGTTGAGGCGAAAGAAAAAGTGAAAATCAAATGTGTGAAGATCCATTTTATGTTAATTATTAAGGGAAAATATTCTGGTAAAAAAAAATAGAACGATATAGAGCTCAAGCGATTGCCTGAAACGGACGGAGCTTGTCTTATGATGTATTACTGTACATAGAGGCGGATTTACGGAAGGGCGCGGCGGGAGCTCACCCAGTGCCCCGGCTTTAAAGACTTCAGTTTTAAGCAAATATTTTTCTTTTTTTTCGAAAAAAAAAATCTTTTCTCTGGTCGACACCAAAAATAATTGAGGAACATTAATTTTACCCATAGTCTTGTATGGTGCTTTTTTTTTTGTAAAAAAAAAATAGGTGCCGGTACTCAGTGATGGATTGCTTAACTTTTAACTACCAGTTCGAAGTTTCGCATTTAATATTTTAATTCTTATTGCGCTCAATTTTAAAATAATTCAATTTTAACAAATTAAAAATATAATAAATTAATAATAAACGTTAGAATACAAGAAAAGTGATATTTTCCCCCCACACTGAAAAAGGTGCCGGTACGCCGTCAGCCACGTAGCGTGAAAATTCTACAGCAAGGGCCAGGCAATAGCAGGGGGGGGGGGAAGGGCAGGTAATGCATTTTACTAAGTAGAGCAAATAAGCAGAGGGGGGCCAGACAAAACGCAGGGGGGGCGGCGCCCCCGCCCCACGCACGCTACGGGCCTGTACGCCGTACCGGTGCGTACCGGCACAAAAAAGCACTGGTCTTATAGTCTCATATATCTATAATTTTACCCCTCTCTGTACTTGTCATTTCATCAAAGAAAATAAAGCCAGTTACGAAAAAAAAGTAAGGAACACTGAATTTGTCAACTTTGAACTTTATAATCATTATTTTTAATATTACAGCAGCAAAATTCTTAAATTATTACAAAGTTACACATGACTGTAGATATTAAATGCTCGGTGCTATCAGTGACAGCCTTAGAGGGTGCCAACTACTGCCAACAGGTCAGGTCTCACGCCTAAAAGGGATCTCTCTCTCTCTCTCTCTCAGAATTCTTTCATTGATAACTGCGGTCTTAGACTTTGCCTCGTAGAGCCCGTGAGATTAAACTCGCTGTGTCCCCCCAACATCTGGGAACTGGCATAAAGGCCAATGCGCACAACTCTTTGTAATAAATGTTTACGTTTCGGAGGACCTAGGCATTTATACTGTCATGGTCACGGCTCTTTGTTCCATTTTTTTACGCTGCCTATGAATCAATTTAATAAATAAATAAATCTAGTTGAATTGATTACTGTGCAGGTCTTTGCAATACATTTTTAGCGCATTTTCGAGAAGTCGAATGCGCTGTTGTTTCCGTTTTGTCCGTCTATCCGTCTGTCCGTCTGTCATCACCCTAGATCTCAGCAACCATAAGTCCAAGTTTTTTACTACATACAAAACTGGAATGTCAATATCCTCATGCCCGGCACCCCTGTAAATAACCTGGCCTGCCCCCAGCAAATTCCGTGATCCAGACTGGCCTTTTTCATCATCTCTTCTCCTATTAGCTGTCATTTTATACTAGATTAATTTCCCAGACGGCAGGCCCGTAGCGTGGGGGGGGGGGGTGCAGGGGGGCCGGGCCTCCCCCTGCTTTTTGTCTGGCCCTCTCTGCTTGTTTGCTCTACTTAGTAAAATTTATTTCCTGCCCCCCCCCTGCTATTGTCTGGCCCCCTGCTGTAGAATTTTCACGCTACGGGGTTGCCAGATACACCATCTGCATGGGCCTCTGGAGTGTGTTCGAGTTGAAAATCTTGTTCCGCATGTGACACCCGCCCTAGAAAATCGTGTACTTATAGCTAAATTTACTTGAAGGAGATGTTTATTCAAGGGCGAAGTATAATTGAAATGCAGGGATGGCATCCTGACATTTTCTTGAACAAATGAGATTAACGCAAAATGTTGTTTTGATTTGTAGCGCAGTGTAAACTATATCAAGAAAGATTACAGATAAAAATTTATAACCACGGAAGGGCTACAATGGTTTCTTAAGGTCTTTCTCCACTTCCATCTGCTTCTTGGTCTGCCTTTAGGCCTTTTCTCATTGGGTGTTGCCTTATACATTGCTTTTGGACCTCTGTTGTTTTCCATTCAGTACACTCCCCTTCGTTATAATACATCCATAACGTTTACATTTAATGTGTGCTAGTTATATAAAGTATTATAACATTCCATTGATCTGTTCTTGGTCCGGCCCTTCCATCAAATTTAAAGCCATAGGAGAGAGAGAGAGTGGAGGAAGAAGACCATGTATCGGGAAAAGTGGAGGAGTATATATATATATATATATTGTTACAACTCTTTAAAAATTCTTGTTTATGGAATTAAAACAACACACAGGCTGGCGTGGGTTCCAAGAGTATTTACTAATATCTATCAACTTAAATACTCAACAACAACTGCAACATGGCCACTCTCTTGCCGGCTTCTTACGTCACTTCTCCCCACCACGTCATAGCGTTCAATATCTCGATGCACGGTGCGCACCGGGGGGAAAGTCGTAACACTGCCCCCCTCTTAAATCTGTCCGTCCCGGACAGGTCAGTTCTCACAACAGTCTGTCCACATGAACCACTTTCATCTTGGTGCGGGTGTTTCTCTGTATTCTGTATACGACATCGATTTTGATGGGTTTTTTTTTCGAACCATAGAATGTAGTTCATCGAGTCGAGAAATCAGTCCATTGGCATAATCTGTTTCCATGGAGGGAGCGTCTCTGGGAATCCCGAACAGAGAGTCACAAGGTAAGCGGAGTTCCCGGCCAAACACTATCGTTGATGGCGGGTGACCCATCGTTTTGTGGGTTGCTCGTCGGTAGGTTTTATCGTAGGTGCAGGCGTTTAGCCGTCTGATCTCCCTGCATATTTTGGCGTCAGGGATGCTGGCGTAGAATTTGGATCGATCGGGGTGCTTGTTCCTCTGGACCAGCTCTTGGGACTGGCCACCAGAGCAGGCGCAGCAAGTGGGGTCGCTGGCCTCATTGGGTGCTGGGCCTTCATTGGCCGCCGGGCCTTCATTAGATGCTGTGACTTCATTAGGTGCGGGGACTTCATTAGGGTATCCGCAACAATCGTTGTACTCTCTCCGGTTGTTATTGCTGCAGGGCATGTTTCCCTGCCAAAGGCTGGCTAAATTGTTTTCACTAGCATCAATTTCTGCTGTCTTTAATAAATGTCCACTCACGTTATTCAATTGTATGTCTTTGACTACATCGGGTCGCAGGATTGAGCGTGATACCCCAGTATCCAATAGAAATCTACACTCAAACTGTCCAATTTTTCCTTTTACACACAGGCTTGATTAAATCCCAATAGTTGCAATGGGAATGACGACTTTACGGGCTTTGTTGGGTGTTTTGCCAGCTTCCGCCCTACGAAGCTGACAGACGTTAGTTTCCCTGGTAGTTCCAGCGGTTTGGGAGCTGGGGGTTTCTGTTCTGTACGGCGGAATACTGCCTCTGTCTTGGACAGTACCGCCGAACATGACCAGAGGCGCCACAATTCCAGCAGCGAGTATCACCCATATCAGCATTCCTCGAATCGTCGCTTATCTTTTGCTCTTTTGAGGTAATGACCTCTTCGACCACCTTGCGAATCTTGTTAATTTGCTCATCTTCATCAACTGCCAGTTGCCTGGCAGGGTGGTCAGTCCTGGACGCGTTCTTAGCTGCCTCGTAAGACAGAGCATACACCAATGCTTCACTGGCCTTGCGTTTACCACTTATCATAATGGCCTTTTTTAGGTCTGGATCACGAATGGCATCGATGAAAGTGTCGATTATTATGACGTCCAGAAATTCCTGTGCCGCGGCAGGGTAAGACAAGCGCGCTAACCTTTCAATATCTGTGTTTAATTCCTGCAAAGATTCCCCGGATTTTTGTTGCCTCGATTTCAACTGAACTCTGAACACTTCTTGCATGTGCTCGTCGCCGTACCGTAACTCTAGTGCTTTTACAACAGCTTGATAATTTCCCGGGTCGTTGACAGTTCGGAGCATCTCAGAGGCCTTACCTCTAAGAGCCAAGACAAGGGCCGTGGCTTTGTCTTCTTCTCTGGTCCAGTTGTTTATTTGCACTGCTGCCTCAAACTGTCTCTTGTATACGGACCATGAAATTGTTCCATCAAATGTAGGCATGGGCATCTTGCCTACGGTTGTTGGGGTTGCAGTCTGTGTCAACTGAACTTTCCTCAGTTCTTCCCTGATATCTCCAATCTCTCCATCATACCTGGCAGTTGTGTCCTTGATCTGAGCCTGGAGTTCCATTATCCGGCCGTCGACCTTTTCGTTAATCTCAACCTTCACCTTCTCAATTCTAGTGTTGAGATCTTCCTTCAGATCTCCTATTTCGTCTCTTATTGCTTGAAGTAATTCTTTCCTTTCATTCTTAAGTAATTCTTTCATTTCATTCTGGCCTTCTTTCATTTCTCTTCTTAATTTTTCAATTTCAGACTCTACAACTAGAAGTTTACTTAGCTTCTTACCGGCCATTTTCAGAAAAGAAATCCCCACCTCTGACACCTATTGTTACAACTCTTTAAAAATTCTTGTTTATGTAATTAAAACAACACACAGGCTGGCGTGGGTTCCAAGAGTATTTACTAATATCTATCAACTTAAATACTCAACAACAACTGCAACATGGCCACTCTCTTGCCGGCTTCTTACGTCACTTCTCCCCACCACGTCATAGCGTTCAATATCTCGATGCACGGTGCGCACCGGGGGGAAAGACGTAACAATATATATATATATATATATATATATATATATATATATATATATATATATATATATATATCAGGGGCCTATATTTTCATCTGCGCCCGAGGCCCCAACAAACCTTAATCCACTTCTGACTGTACTTAAGAACGTCCAATGCCAAATAATAGGTATTTGAAAGCTACTGTTGATGTTCTATCTACGATTAAATTTAAATATAATGAATGCAGTGCTTTTTTTTTGTAAAAAAAAATAGGTGCCGGTACTCAGTGATGGATTGCCTAACTTTTAACAACCAGTTCGTACCTCGATGCAAGCTAAATCACAACTGCAAAGATACTATTTTAAAATAATTCAATTTTGACAAATTAATAATATAATAAATTAATAATAAACGTTTAAATACAAGAAAAGTGATATTTTTTACCCACATTGAAAAAGGTGCCGGTACCGGCACAAAAAAAAAAAGCACTGAATGAATGTATAAAAAGAAAAAGCTATATATTGCAATGGAAAAATAATCAGAAATTTAAAAAAAATATATTTTTGATTTTTACAGTCGATTGTAATCGGGTAGTTAAAATTGGCACTTATGAAATCATTAGGGAGCGACCGATATGCCTTTTTACCGATAGTCCGATACCGATATTTTCCCCCAGCATTTTTACCGATTCCGATACCGATACCGATATTTTATTTTTAGGGGCTGTCCATTATTTATGTCAACAAATTTTTGGGATTTTTACCTCCCCCCCCCTAAAAAGGTGGCTTCCAAAATGTTTATGTGGCAAAATTAGTAGGAATATAGCTAGTTTAATTAAAATACTGAATGTTAAGCGAGTGTGTAACACAGAACTACAAACGCTGCTTAATTTTCCTATTTATTAAGTAATTATATTAAATTTAAAAAAGTAACATTGTTGACGTCAACTTTTCTTGACCTCCCCCCCCTCCCCCTGGTCAACAATTGTCAAAATTTTTCTGACCCCCCTCCCCCCTATTTTGTTGACGTAATTAATGGACAGCCCCTTAAGCAACAACAATGCCAATTGCCAAACACGTGTTATTCTCGTGCTATATGACGTATTTCAACCCAAGTTCACATATTTTGTAACACTTCGCCCACGCGTGTCTTGTTTTACCCCCCCCCCCCAGATACCGATATTTCTTTAAATCAACAACAATGCCAAACACGTGTTTCTCTCGTGCTACAGCTAATGACGTATGTCAACCCATGCTTACCCCTTCCCTGTCACATTTTGTGACACTTCGCCCACACGTAAGTCTTGTTCCCCCCCCCCCCCAACTTCCCATCCCAACAAAAAATACGAACAGATGTTCACTAATTGTATCATTCAAGGTCATACATTAGAATTAAGAAATGCCAATCCTATTGTTTCAAGGTCATATCTCTGATGTATACGTGACAATTTCTGTGTACGGGTTTGTTTTTTTTTCCTTTTTTTTTAAATCTTTTCTGATCTGGTTATAAAATTGGGTTATATACTGATTTTTTTTTCTGCAACTCTATTGTGAAAAAAAAAAAACAATGTATCGGCAGCCAAAAAACGGCCGGTCCGACAGTTAACCCATAGTGCCAATATCGGTTCGACTATCGGTCGCTCCCTACAACAATCGGCCGATCCGATATTAACCGATAGTGCCAATATCGGTCCGATACCGATCCGATTATCGGTCGCTCCCTAGAAATCATTGTTAAAAACAACAACTGTTGAATCGGGGCAAAGAGTGCGCACCAGGTATGCCCGCCGTTACGACCACTTCTAGGAAAATAATTTTAAAACTAGATTTCGACTTCAACTTTCATTGCGTTATTTACATTGTATGATATACTATATATGGGAATGACTTTACTGAGTCGTCGTAGAATACGTCATTTGATCAAAACAACAGTTAATAGGTTATTTCTAATTATACGCATAAAGAAATGACGCATTTACAATATAAATATGTTAAGCTCTTCTGAAAATACAATAATGCAGCTACTGTTAAAAGAGCCATTTAAATCACCACTATGAATCTACTGCGTTTAGTATGAAAAACTGCGTTACTTCTTTATGTGCTGTCACATTTGAGTGATGGGAAGGGTATTAAGAGGAGAATGCATTCGGGAAAACACTTTTTGAGTTTAATTTTATTCTTTAGTCACATGACCATATATTTCTATATTTAGAAATGATACAGCATTTTACAGTTTTATGATAAATTTTTAGAACCGATATGTGGAATTAACTCTCTCTATTTTGAAGGAAATATCCATTGATCTTGTAAATAAGATTTAAAGAATAATTAATAAATTCTTTATTAAAAGTCTCGAAAGAAGTGACGTCATGAGTATGGTCGCTGTATAGTTTAGTAATGGCGGCTGACACAGACAAACTTTGGTCCATTCGTGAAGATGGGTGTTTGTCTGTAGATGTAAATACGAATAATCTTATTTATAACTCATCTCTTAATTCAGTTATATTATCAAATAATGATCAAACGATTACTGTTCTAGATGCTCTATCCGGTGCTTTTTTGCAAAAGTCCGATTTATCTGGTAAGTAGTACTACACTACGGAACTTATGTCAACTTATGTTATGGGGACTTATCTCATAGTATTATGAGGAAGTCACTACTCTAAATATTCTGGACATACTTACCCTACTATTATCATTTTGTTATTGTAAAAACGAGTCTAAGTAGAAATAATGTAATAAAGAGTATAATGTACTTATATTAAAACAATTGTAGAATTTGACTACTGCCAGTAGTATTGAATAAAATAAAAACACTTAATTTGTTTGGAAATTAAAATTACTATCTGAGTATCTCCAAGACCAAGAACTGAAAATAGTTTTTTTTTTTTTAATATCACTAGATAAGCTACAATTTGCAGATGGTTTGAGGATACTTTTAATACATTATTTTAATCAATTAAAAATTCATGTCATAGAAATACTTTTGTATTACAGTACTGAGTACAGTGTAATTGTCATTGACTCTATATTTAATACCATAAGGGGCAAAATACAACTCATGACTGTGTGTTATAATTCTTATGGCATCCCACTGAATTCCCTGCATGCTCGCATTGTAACCTCATAGAGGTGTTTTAAGCCAGACTTGTCTAACCCACATCATGGCATTCATGGTTAGGCTATTTTGGCTCTAAATGCTTCATATAGTATAGTATAGTATATTAAGTAGAGTCTCCTTTGCCCTATCAAAGCTAGCAGGGAAGATGAAATTTTTCTATAGCCACAGCATAATAAGGGGTTGTGTGACTAGCAAAACACCCAAGTGCTTCATATTTTTATATATGTTTGCACAATGTAATAGAGTTATTTAAAAGATATTTTTTAAATAGCTAGATGAGGATGTTATACTTTTTGATTTTTATAATGAGAGCTAATTATTTCTTAGCAGTAGCTGATGGCATGTTTTTGTACTGGATTTCTAATAACAATAGTTAGGAGAGATTATATTTATATATTTTATAAGTTATGTTGATATTGAATAAATTATGAATCCATGAGGAAGGATTTTCTGCATTTTCTGATTGTGTGTTGGGTGTTGCTGCCTTGTTTGGCTAGTCTGGCTTTAAATGCTTCAATGGTCCTAATTTAGTCCAAAGAAATTGAGATTTTTTATTTATTTCCTGATTATAACATTCAGTACACACCCAGTAGGCTTTCCACTAGCCACATACAGCTTTCCTATCGGCCATGTGTTGCCCAAAAAACCTAGTTTGCTTAACATTGATCCAAAAGCAAAATTTAAATTCTACGATAGAGTAGGCTGTGAATGAGATTTTTGAGTGTGAAATAAATGTGAGGAGGAAGAGAGCAAAAATAATACCGGCTATAGGCTTTAGTTCAGGGCATATGTAATTTTATTTAAATTTGGCTCTTACATTTGAGAATAAAATAAAACTCCAAGAAAGATATATATTTATTTAGCTCTTATTCCAGTTTTTTTAGAAATCAGTTAATAAGCTATTTATATATCCATGATAAATAGTACATGATTTTCTCGTGTGTGTTGTTTACAGGACATAAATGTGATCTTCTTGAGTGTGTGTATTTACCGGAAAAGGATAAAACTGTATTTTGTGATGGGTGTGCTCTAGGGGTCAGAGGGGATCTACAAGGCATTCTACTTTTGGACACATCTTTGCAGACTCCTGCACAAAAACCTGAGGATGTTGTTAAGATTGAATTACCTCTGGTTGAGGTATTTATTTTTTTTATTTTATATTGGTTGCATTAAGTATTCTCTGTTATATTTATGTGTATACATACACACTCACAAACACACAAACATTTATTTTTGTTGATTATAAAATAGTCATAGACTATTCCATAAAGCAAAATCTCTGAAAATTCAGGTAAAAAAAAGTTCCTGTAAGGATGAGAATTTATCTCTTAGATTCCATAAACGATTAATAGGACATTTTTTTAGTGCTTTTCTTTCATTCTCACCATAGCTGATAATGCACAGACCATGGAGAAACCATGTAAGAATTATTTTTTTAAAACTGCCATAAATTTTTCGTCCCAAATTGCCTACATGAGCACACACATGACTAATCACTTTATAAATTATTACAGAACATCTATCATTATTGTAAGTATAAGGGAAAAAAAGCATTTTTTAAGCTTTCCATCAACAGTTGTGAAAGGTTTTATTATTTAAAATTTAGTTCAGAGGTGTAGACTTACTGCTATAATAAAGTCTTGAACTACAGTTAGGTTGCAATTATACCATAGTCCACTCTACTCTATTTGGGTACTTAATATTGGATATGGAAAGAAAATGTGAAAAAATTTTACATTGGTTTAGCTTTATTATTTCTTGGTCTGCAAGATGGTATGGTACAAAATGTCTTGTTATAAGTCTTGTATCTCATTTGGTTTATACAATTATTTATATATTTTATTTAGGCAACTCAGCTAAGAAAAACTCTTTTAGCAACTGATCTAACTAGTAAAGAATTTATAGAAGAATTCACCAAAGAGTTAAGTCAGGGGATTGAAAAAGCACAAGAAGCAACACAAGGAAATCATAAAACAGCCAAAGTAAGTTATTTACCATTTTCACTGAACCAGTTGATAATTTTAAATGTTTTTAAGTTATTATTCATTACAATAAAATTTCAAAGACTTTTTTAGTGTGATAAAATTTTTAATCAGTGTGTTTTTTAATGTACTTTCATATAGTGGGCAACAGTATGTCTTCAAATGCAGCACTTAGCTCTCAAGTCAGTCTGTATAGCACTGATAGAAGAACTAACCAAAACAAACCAGACTGGCCAGGGATTTCCTGTAGCTTCAGCTATTGTAGACCGACTTGCATTTTTGTTACCTAGCAGTAGAATGGAAATAATGAAAGAGCCAGTAAACAGGGCATTAATGTACAGTGAAGCAGCTAGAAGGGAGACGTTTGCTAATTGGCCACACATGAATTACAAGTATAATTAAATAATAATTATAATTTATATTCTGTAATTTAACAAAAAAAAATCCTTGAATTAAATATTTGATAGTAAAGAAACATTTTTTATACTCCTTGTGAAGTCATATTAATCTCAAATGTTTCTCAGATGGGCATTACCTGAGCAGATGGCCCAGGCTGGGTTTTTTCATCACCCAAACCTTCATGGTGATGATCGAGCCATGTGTTTCACTTGCAATGTTTGTCTTGTATGTTGGGAACCAACTGATGAGCCATGGTGAGAATAATTGATTTGGTTAGATTTTTCATGAATAGTTGTATAAGACTCCAAGCTTAGCTTATTTTTTTTCTTTTAATTTTCAGTCTTCTTTTATTGTTTTTATGCACAAATTTAATCTTTTAATTGGATGACACATCAATTAAGTGAATTTAAAAATACAAAATATTATCTATTACTAAAATTAGGTCAGAACATGAGCGGCATTCACAGTCATGTCCATATATCAAAGGGGATTGTACTCAGAATGTACCATTAACTGTAACATATGCTACACAACCTGCACAATATCATGGAGATTCTCAACAGGTAATTCAAAAATTAAACATTTTACAATCAGTAAAGAAATGGACCAAATTTTATTCATGATCAAATTTTAATCTTTTTACATTTTTTCCTCATCATTTCATTCTGAATTGGGGATAGAGGTTTTTTGCGGGTACATGAGCAACTTAAAAACTATAGAAGTCTAGATTCTAGACATTAAGAGAAAGTATGTGTAAAATATGATCAGACAGGAGTTCATTTGGTCTGTTTCCAAAGAACAGGATAATCTTCCAAAGAACTTCATGTGTTTGATTTTATATAATGTTGAAACATGTTCAAATGGAATGAATAATTTGACTATCTTTTTGAACAATACTTTGCATTTCAGAAGATTGCTTGTCTCAGCTCTACATTCAATGAAGATTTTATAGCAACTTCTACAAAAGATGGTAACTTAGTTGTCTGGGATATAAGTCATATTTTAAAGGTAATTTGATGTAGACTTGCTATTTCAGTCATTGACTTAGCAATAGTACAAGGAGATGATCATTTAAATTTTGCTGTCTTTGGACAGCATGATTAATTGTTGACTTTTAGTTACTATAATATAGATGTTTATTTAGGATTTATGTATGTTTAACGGTGCTCTCAAGTTTTATTTTGTCACATTTTATGAGAAACTATTTTGTTCAACAGAAACATTGCCAGTTTGATATTGATATTACTAATGCCTTGATAGCATTAAAAACGGGGTTGCAGATAGAAAGACAAAATCAAGCCTCTAAGTAAGTCTTATGGGCTACTAAATAGCCAGTGTTCATTTGTACAACATATAAGCATCTTGTATATTTTTGCTAATAAAAAGGCCCATAAAATTATAATAAATTGATACATTTTAAAAATAAATTGATACATTTTAAAAATAAATTTATGTAGTACAAATATATAAATCTACCTTCTAATCAGGAAAGATTCAAGTGACGAGGAAATGTATGGAGAAGAAGAAACAGATCTTACTTTCCATGACTGGCATAAAGAAGGTAAATCATAAAGAAATGACATATGATTTTCTTTAACATAAACAGTAAAAGCTCTGTATCAGATAAAAAGAAAAAAAAAGGATTATCATTGGATATAAATTTAAACTTTGGCAACTATAAGGTAAAATACAGCATAAACGGATGAATGATTTTTACTAGTTGAATTCATTATAATCCATAAATGTATGCCTCTTAGATTTAGTTTGATAGATACCGTGTTAAGATACTCATCTTTTTTATTTTCTGCTAATTCTAACTTAAAATGTATGAAAAATATTTTCAGATAAACAGTCATTCAATGGATCCCACCGCCCTTCAGAGGACTTGTTTGTGACATCACTTTGTGTGGCGGATGAAGCCAGGTGGAGGGATGATATAAATTCTCCTAACCCATCTAAAGCTATTTCTGTACATGATGCTCAACTTTCTCTTTTATGTGGAGTAACTTTACGAAGGACACAATCTACTGAGGCAGGGTTCACTAATTCTGACAATGTGCAGGAAGGTGTAAGTAATTTGACAGTGCAGCTGATGAATGAAGTGAATGAGGCTGTTAGCAGTGAATCTTCTATTTCAAGACTTATAACAGATGGACATTATTCTGATGAATTTCTAATACCCGAAAGCCGTTTGGTGCCCTATATTATTGTTGTATCTTTAGTTGAAGATGCCCAATCTTCCAGCCAAACAAGTCCTGCCAAGCGAAAAATTAATTTCTCTCCAGGGGTCAATAAACACTCAAGCAGCAAAGATGATCTGTCTGCATCCCCTCGAACCCTAGCTAACAATACAGACGAGTGGTCAATTCATCCCTGGGAAGATCCACTAGATTCAGACTGTCAAATAGTTGGCTATACACCTGCACCACCTAAAAACTCCAGTTCATTTTCCAGCACATTTATAGACAGTGCCATATCTGAAGACAAACACATAAAAAACCTAAGTCAGCTTGTACCCAATGGTCCTGGTGATCTCTGTGATAGTTTAGACTCCCATTTTCCTGAGCCTTATTCACCACTGAAGCCCTTCACCTTTGCAGACTCCTCTGAGCCTGCTGCATCAGTGAAACTTCCAGGTTTGTCTTCATACACTAGTTACACTAGTGATTCCAGTGCGGACTCGTTTATAAATACAAATGGCTCAAACAAGAAGGAAGCCCCAAAAATTACAGGCGCTGTGATACAGTGTGTGGAACTCCCTTTACCTTTTCAGAAAGAGCAAATAGTGGTCAAATCTATATTGCCTTCCATAGACAAGCAACATGTGATAGTTATTCTTTCAACAAAAACTGGATTCCTAGAAAGCTCAGTGTCATATTCTTCTCCTGAAAGCAATAGTTCGTCTTCTCAGTCAGGTAGAATAAGTGGCTCAGGAGAAGGTTACTGTGGTGGTGGAATTTTGGTTTATCGTTTAAAAAGTGAAAAAGGTCGAATATTAATAGAGGAAGATCCTATTGTGACGTATGAAGTGGATACACCCAAAAATGTTATAACAAGTACTTTTCTATTGCCATTGGAAGTAGAAAATCAGGTAAGTTATATTATTATTATTATTATTATTCTATTCAGTCATTTTAAATGGTGTCTACTGAATTACTTATCTCTGTATCTTTAAAGTAATTTAATTTGACAAATCTCAGCAGAAATTTGTAACATGAAAAATGTGATTAAATTTTTTTTTAATTGACCTATCAGTCAATTAAATGTCTATTTTTTTTTTTAGCTTAAGGAATAGATGCATTTAACTTTTGTTACAGTAGTTTATTTTTGGTTTAACAAGTGGTTAATAAAAAAAGACCACCTGGCAATGCACATCCTTTTCCAGCTTAGGGAATATAACCTAAACTTCTGATGAACAAGTTGGTTATTTTAACCCCAATACATATACATAGTTAGTCAATAAAAATAATGTGTAGTGGAAATTAAATACATGTTTAATGATTTGTTATTAGTACATATAATTTAATCATCAAAACATAGATTGTGATACTAAATTTTTTTTTAAATTTTTTTAATTGATATCTAAGCTTATATAATACAAGTGAATGAATATTCCTCAGAGAAAGGTTTAAGTGAAACTGTTTAATCGTAATCAATATTGGTTAAATCCTTCAGCCCATTTTTAAAAGTAAAAATATCAGTAAACAATCTGATAAACGAGTTATACTACTACATGTATATTAATTTTTTTATTTCTGTAAACCTTAAATTAACTGAAAGAACATAGTTATTTATAATATGAAAAAGTTCTACTTTTCAATCATTTGTATAATTTCACTTTGTTGCAGAAATTATTACACAATGTAGCAGAAACAAAATTTTGTAATATTTAGAACAACACAAAATTGTGATGGTTTTAAAAGAAAAAGTTTCACCTGGTTTTTTTTTTTTTTTTTGAATTTTACTACTTCAAAGTTAACTGGAAAAAAAAATCACTAATGAGCTTGTTATATTTACACATCTTTAATGAAACTTCACATTGCTGATATACAAAAGCAATTATTGAAAAATTAGTTTTTCAGTACATTACCTTTCTCCCATGTTATTTATATTTTTTTGTATCTTTTTGAAATTTAAAAACCCATTAATTATTAAACTCAGGTTACCCCCTTGACCTGGTCAGACAGTATGAACCTTTTTGTTGAATTTAGTGTGGCTCATGTTAAATACGTTTTTTCTTAATATATCATTAGTTTTTTTAATCTAAATATTGTATTTTTGCATTATGAAGAAATTATAATGCTGGTCTTATATACATCATTTGTGACCACCCCTGACATAAGCCATGCTTTCCATCTTATGATGTCTCTGTAAGCACTTGGCATTGTCGGTTTTTAAAAACCGGCGGCGAAAAACCGGTTTTTCGACGAATCTCGAAGCATTCGACAGCCGGTTTTTTGGGCTTTAAAAGTCGGTTTTAGCATAGAACTTAACAATTAGAAAAAAATGTTATGACATTCAACTAAATTGTAGAGAAATCTGGGAAACTTTGACTTTTCAATGAACTCCCACGTCAGTCTGACCCGTGTACTTGGTCATTGTTAGAAAGTAATTGTTAAGCGATACAAGAGAGTAGGCGTGACCAAGTGGTTCAGGGGTAATTTGAGGGGGAGGGGAGCATATATACACATAGAGAGATTTATTGCATCCGTTGTTTCCTCAACCTGGAAAGAGAGCTAAAATCAGGTTGTTTACTAATTCCACAGAACAACCGATGATTTTTAGCGCAAGAATTTAGTGTTGACTTGCGGGAAGTATACAACTTGAGACGGGAGAGGGGGTGGTGGTATTGGTATCTCCTTAGTTCGTTACTAAACAACAGACAGTGTGAGGTTATTTTTTTCAAGTTGACTAAATTTATGTTCGTCAGCCAACACCTCCACCACTGCCAACCCTTCTAAACTAAACAAGGCAGGACAGTCGCACAGCCGCTGTAATGACTAGTGTAACTAATACATCTCAGGGATGGGAGTGGGTTAGGTGGGGAGATAATTGTATGAAGGGAGGGGCGAAAAGTGAATTTAGAGTTCAACAGTGAAATGTTTTGAAATGGGCATTCAATGTGGCCGTGGGTCCATAGAGGTGCAGAGGTGTTTGTGTAATGTATCACATATATAGATAACGTTAGAAACTTAGACAGAGGATGAGAGAGAGAGAGAGGGAGAAGGAGGGAGAGAGCAAAAGACAAAGAGAATACCATGAGTAGAAATAGAACCGTAATATCTATAGACTATATATAAATAAGCCCTATACTGAGGTCTACATCTCAGTGGCTGATTTCAGAAGTGGTCTGTGAGCAGCAAATCAAACCTTGTGTCTTTGACAGCCACGTATATTTATAGCTTAATATGAATGAAACACGGGAAAGAATTAAGTCTTATTCGTGACTGCCAAACAAAGTTTAGCATTTCAAAGGTCAAGATAGAAATATAATAAGTCAAAATGCAATTTAAAGGAATATAAAGATATGTACCCAGTGGGCAGTAGTAATATTTTTACTGTCATATTGATAATTTTTTTCTTGTATTTTTTTTTTACTTTAAAAAAATGGTGGACATAATTACATTAAACTTTATTCATTTTCATACACATTAATCAAATACGACATACATTGAAAATAATTATTGCTAGAATCCTTTAAAAATTGTTTATTTCAATTATTTTATTATAAAACCGGTTTTTTGAGAAATTGACCTTCGACAACCGGTTTTTTAAAAATTCGGTTTTTGTATAATCCCTAGTAAGCACGGTAACTTCTCTTCATCCATGATTGTAGTTTATTTTCATCATACCAGTAGAGTATAGATTACACTGGCCCTGCAAACCATGTTTTGATCTGTTGTAATAACCATTGATTCTGTAATTTTAACCTTTGACCTGTACCATATTAGCCAGGATTAAGACTGATAACGTTTCATGTCTGAGTGCATTATGTTACTCACATTTCACAGAGGAGGCTTTTGGTTGGTTGCTTTGTTGAATTTTATGTTAATGTGTATCATAATTTCACATATCTATTGATGAAAGTTTCCACATTGTTTCTGTATAGTCCTTCCTTAATTTTTACCATCATGTCAATTTTTTTTTTATGCATTGGTCAACAGATTTACTAAAATGTACTCGGCTGCTATAAAGTCTTGCATTTTTAATCATTAAGGATAATGTTAATACATTCACCCAGTTTTTCACTTGTATTAATTTGAGTACATTTTGTGATTTCTTTTATTTGGTCTGCAATTAATTGTCCAGTCATCTTTTTTATATGTTGTTCTCACAGCATGGGATTTATTTATGCAAAATTTTAAAAGCTTTTGATATTGTTCTAGAAATTCTTAGAATACTAGTCTAACAGTATATGCAACTGGCAAAAATAGTGACAAAGTTGACCAAAACAAAAAATTTATGACGAATGTAAATAGATTATTGCAATAAAAAAAAACCCAAACTTGAAATAAGACAAAAAACAAAAAGCGAAAAAAAAAAACATGGTTATATATAAAACCACATTTCTTTTTGGCATTTTCTGTTATTCATTACACTCATGTCACTAAATTACACACACATTAGATATTTATACATGATTACATGTACTACCAATTTGACGATTCCACTTCATTCCAAAACAAATTTGTAATTTTAATTTTCACCAGATAAAGAGGCTTGCTTCAAAACAATTTAGTTAACAGCATAATCTTTTATAAAACAAAATTCATTTTAATAGATCTTAACTTATAGTTTAAATTACCTTTAACTTACACTATTTTCAGCTAATTCAAACTAATTACACTCACAGAAACTATAGATCCAAATTCTCCTCATTTAAAGAAATTTGAAATAAAGTAATAAGGAAAGTAATACCTAAGTGTCAAAAATTTCCTTTTTACAACAGTTTTTGGTGATGTAAATAGGGCTGTTTTGCAGCTCTTTTTACTCCTATAATTTCTCATTAAAAACGTAATTCTTTATCACACAAAACCTCCTTTTCACAACACTGTATCATGTTAAATCATCTCTTTTTACTCCTATAATTTCTCATTAAAAACGTAATTCTTTATCACACAAAACCTCCTTTTCACAACACTGTATCATGTTAAATCATCTCTTTTTACTCCTATAATTTCTCATTAAAAACGTAATTCTTTATCACACAAAACCTCCTTTTCACTACACTGTATCATGTTAAATCATCTCTTTTTACTCCTATAATTTCTCATTAAAAACGTAATTCTTTATCACACAAAACCTCTTTTTCACAACACTGTATCATGTTAAATCATCAGCTTTCTACCTACTGATATGTGCAACATTCCTACTATCTGATTACTTCTCTTATTTAGTTAGAAATAATTGTGTCATCAGTATTCTGTAAATAGATGTTAGTCTCACTGCCCTCTTTAAAATTTTTTTTATCAACGGGCAAATTGTTAGTGTAAACACTGAAACACACTCTCATAAACGCCTTAGTCATATTAGGTTCTAAATAAATATATGTATAATTTTTAAAATTTGTATATTAATCTTAAGCATGGTTTTCTTTCAAGGTTGAGGATCAACCAGCAGATGGCAATCAAAGTTTAGAACATCAGGGCTGTAGTTCTAGTACATCCAGTATATCAGGACATATAGTTATCACCACTGCTTCAGGAGCAATACAGATTATGTCTTTGACCAAATTAGCTTGTGTTGCAGTATTAGAGCCAGGACCAAGTGAAAAATATCTTTGTGTTACTTACTGCTCAGGTAAAATTGATTTTTTTATATACATGTATCTTGATAACTCACTTATTCCAGTGCAGACTTTAAAAACTTGTTTATTTTTAAAGACAATTTGTAAAGAAAAACCACAATGAAAGTGAAAGGAAAATAGATTTTAATTTAGATTTTGCTCTTCAACTTTGCAGATTAACAAATACATGTATAGAGAGAAATATATTTGTAAAAATGCACAAGTAGATTCTCCAATCAATTAATTATACATTTAAATTTTGTTGCACCCCTCACATAGAATTAATCATAGACCCTTACTTTAAGAACGACTGTACTAGCAGAATTTTATAAGAGCTCACTAATAATTTGATTTGGAAACCATAATAAATCCGTGGAATTAGTGACAGAATTGCCAGTCATGCAATATTTTTGTATTCATGGCAGAATATTTTTTTTTTTACATAAATTCTTAAAGTTTTTGAAGCAGCAATCCATATTAAGCCCATCTTAAGAACTATATTTGATGTTTACTTGTTTTAACTACTTTTAATCTAGGAATAGAACGCTTGTGTGCATGCACTGACAGCGGCAAGCTTCAGTTTTTTGATATAGATACTGTTGGAGACAGGAGAAGTTCTCTAGGCAGCCATGACTTTATCGATGCTGTTGAATCTGGTAGAGAAGGATCTGCGTGCAAGAAAGCAAAATTGGATGACGATATTGTGGACCATATTGGTTAGACTTTTTAAAATTCTTATTTATAGATGAATTCACATATTGTCCATATAAATGGAGATAGCTTTGATTAAAAATATTTTATGAAAGATGTAGTTATACAGTGAATTTGTGTTATGAAGAAGTTGTGGGGACTTCTGTGAATCAAACAATGTAATAATAAAATATATATTTTTTATAAAAGAGTATGAATTTTATATACATTTAGTTAAAAAAAGTATTACAATTTGTGGCAAAAGATCAATTTTTCTTACTATATTGACAATTTTAACAGACATTTAACAGGCCAAAGGGAAGATTTTGTTATTATAGCATTTCACTGTCTATACATATTTTGAATTAAGAAAATAGTCCTTTTATCATAAGTATTTTTTTTTTTAGACTTTTATTTAAATCTCATCTTCTGGCGGCACTAATTTTCTAATCAAATCTAAATTAAGAATTGGTAAATTTGAAATAAAATATCACTGACTTTTTGAAGCACAATTGATATGAAATTTAGACCACCTGCATATTTTTTTTGACAATACACTATTTTAAAACATCCAGTCACATTATGGAGTCAGAAAAGTGTAAACATTTCTATAAACTTTACAAACAAAAGCAAATGAAATTCTTTTAACAATGTTAAGTGTAAAATAATACAGAACAACAGATTTTTTTTAGCCTTTACATTTCACACTATGCACACCACTTATTAGTTTATATTAACTATACAAACAAAAGCAAGTTTAACACTTTAGATGCTAAAAAGTAGTAAATAAAAAAAGTTAAAAAAAAAAAAAAATTAATTGATTTCAAAGTAAAAATATTTTTTCTTCATATAAATTTTTATAGAAATTATATTGACGAAATAAAAATGAGAGCACCAGAAATAATTAATTCATATTGGTGCTCACACCTTTTTTAATTACTATAATTTGTATACAATTTTTTATGATCTAAGCCCTATATATATATTTTTACTTTTAATACATTTTAATAAAAGTCTTTTTGACATTTATTTAAAAACTGTTTTGCTTTCTTCAATTTAATCTCCAGGAACAGAATATTTAACTAACCAGCCATTGACAGCAGAGAGTGTTTCTCAGCTGCATAGCCTTATACAGTTTGAAAATTTAATGCCTAGATTTACAGCAGTGGTGCCGCCTTGCTGGTCAGAGATTCAACAAGAGCAGCAGCAAAGAAGGCATCCCCAACATCTTCAGCAGCAAGGGGAGTCCACTCAGCACACTAGAACTTGGAAGCTTACTGCTGATTCTGGGTTAGTGAATTGCATGGAGTATTTATTTATCTACCCCAATGATTAAAAATTGTTTCCGTTGATATGTCGTTGTTTTTTTTATCAGACAAACTTGGAATGAACATTTGTTAGAAATTTTGCTGCCCAAGCCTTGTTCTGTAGGACATGTAGATGTAAAGTTCTCATTGCATCCAGGAGCTGTAAACCCAAATGTTGAGGTATGCCATTTTACTTTCACTTCCACAATGCGTTCATTAATGTCTGTAATCATTTAATTTTTATTATAACATAGTCAAGTGTTATGAACTACATTTTTTAATTTTTGCAGATAACCCTGCTGAAACAAAACATAGGCTCCATCTTTTGTCCACCTGGCAGCATAAACGCTGATCTGTTTCACTCTAAGGGTGCCTCTGTTACAAGTGCCAGCAAGCAATCCCTGAGTGATACAAAGAGTGAAGAAGAAATTATCAATAATGTCCTGAATCCTAAATTTCTGGAAGCTCACAATGCCGAAGTTCTATGTGGACCAATAAAACTTGCCAGCTGCATAGACTTGACAGGGACAGGGGGGCTTATCACTTTAGCCAGCCCCCAGTTGCTCAATTCAAAGCCACGATCACTGCTTCTGCACGTCAAAGGATTTGACAATAGCCCACTTTCAAGATCAGTTACATTAAAAAAAGACAAAATGGATGCTGAACATAACAATATAGAAAAGGTATGTGTTTAATACAGTGTTTATTTACATGTTCACTTTTTTAAAAATAGTTAAAGGCATCATTGTCTGCAGTAATTGTTAATTCTGATGATTTTGAGATGCATGCAGAATTCTGTTTAGCTGGAAAGTCTTGGACACTCAAAGCTTGCCGAAATATAAATATAAAACAAAAATAAAGCGTACAAAAAAAATCATGTTAATTTTTATAATTTTTTCATTCGTACAGTTAAGGAAAATATGGTTTCTATAATTAAGATAGTCAGGAAAGGGGGGGTAATTTTAATGAAGTGGGGGAGAGATAAAAATTGGGGAGGTATCTGAACTGAGTGCACCTTTGCAATGGGGGCAGTTAACTTATTACTTTATATCTTGGAGGTGGGGGTTGTTTAGGTGTGGCGTAATGGTGAAAATTGTAATGGGTGAGGATGTATGCATTTTAAAAAGCATTACATAGTTTTGAAAAGCCCCCACATTTAACAATAGGCCACAAAATTAGTGTGTCATAAAACATATTTGGTGGTCTTTGAACAGTGCCTCGGGTTATGAACAAAGGTAAAAGAGGCAAGATTTACCATTGAAGACAAATTATTACATTCAGTACAAACGAAGGCCACACAGAAAAGTAAAGAATTCCTATGGAATTTTAGCTTGATTAAAGTGTATGAACCCTCCTTGGAGATAAGTATTTTTTATGAACAATAAAAAAATGCTTTCTTAAATTTCTGAATGGAATTACTTTTAATGTTTCAGGTTAAATCCAAAAAGAAGATTCTGAACTCTATGTACAAAAATATGCTAGTTGATGGTAAGCATAAGAACATCAAAGGTCTGTTTGACAGTGTCGCTCAAGCAGCTGGAACAGATAAAGCATCTACAGCAGGAAAGCAAAAATTGACTGATGCCAAAGGCTGTGATTGGCTACAGGAGCTCTCTGTGACCATCCGTGTATTCAAAAAAACTACACTTCGCAATGAGAAGTTTCTACGCAGCTCCATGATCCAAGACTCAGTTTTTCATAAACGTCTAATTCAGCTGCTGGTAGCAGCGCCAACAGATGGTGGGATTTTAAATGTTAGCGTTGAACACATGCAAAACATGTCTCTAGACATTCTTCTTTGGATTCTAGCAATGCTGAAGAATGATGTAGAAAAGCGGTAATTTTTTAATTTTATTTTCTTTATAACTTTATAGTTAAAAAATAACTAATAAATATACTAAATAAACTACTTGTCTGGATGATGAAAAATTAAAATTTTGTTTCTTTATCAAAACAGTGGCAATGAAAGATTTCTGATTGAATTTATACAAAATGAATTGAAAGGGATAGTGAAATCTTGCTATATAATTGGCTCACGTACAACAGCTCATAAATTTTCAAGACTTTTGGCTCTTTGTTTGGAGTAAGTATAGATAAAAAATATTTTTTGAGATTAGATTTATTTTCTCATTTATCTAAGTGGTTGAAGTTGTATTGAGACATCCTTTAAATATTTTACCATGTCATTTAGCCAGTAAAAAAGAAAATGTAATTTATTAGCTTTAAAAAGGCTGATGCTATTCGCACTAAATTCTAGTTTTTATTCTGCTCATTAAAATAGTTGACAAATAAGTGCATTAGTAGTCTTTCAGAGTATTTAAATTGATAGTTTTGCTCATTTTGGTGATATCATTTCTACAGAGCTTAAATTCTCTTAAAACAAATGTTTTACCAAATTAATCAATTTTTACTATAAATAGAAATTGACAAAACAGAAGCATTAAACTGGAATATGAACCAATGTTAATAGCTTACCAAAAACAGATTTTATATAGTATATAAATCTAAAAAGCAGTAAGAAATTAATATAAAATGATTCATGCAATGAATAAATAAGCTTAATTTAAGCTATTAATACAGGCTAGTGCTCTGGTGCAAATAGTTTCCTTTTGAGCATTCATACTAACAAACAGTTAAAAAAATGTGCATACGTAATTAAGGATTTTTTAGTGTTACATAAATAAATATTTTATTAAGAAATTTAATTCCATTTTAATTCTTTTATGATCATGATCAAATTTTATTTTATTCTCACTATTGTAGTCTGCAGAATGATTAATTTGAACAAAGTACTTGCAACCTGTCAAAAGTATAACTACTCAAATTATTCTCTATTTCTACCTTAGATTTTCCAAGTTGTCTACTGACCCAGAAATAGCTCACAGTTTTAGCCTTGCTCTGCTGCATGCATTTTTGGATTGTTTGCCATTGTTGCCCATGTGTACATCTAGTGGGGCTATGCGTTGGTTTTTCACCATGTTTAACAGAGTTAAGTGTATGGATATGGAACTAGTTGCTCAACGTGCCTGTGAAATGCTGTCTGCTCTTTCGGAACAGTACAGCCAGAGATCTCAAAGGCAGCATGCCCTTCTTAAGACAAGGTAGTAAATTGCCCAGATTATATTTTATATGCTCAAATAACATCTTAGTTATTGGTGAGTGTACAGTAGTGTACATGTATTCCATATGTATTTTTAAGTATCAATTTTATCCATGGTAATATTTTGAAAATGTCATTTAAAATTCTACATCATAAATATTCAATTCTCTTGTTACAACCATGTATTTTACATGTATCACTAAAATCAGCATCTCAATATTGTTGGAAAATTTTCAAAAGCTTTCATTTTACAAAGATACTTTGAACTTTAGCTCTTTTGAAAGCCTTGATCAAAATTTTGATAAGAATAACTTAACATGTATTAAGATAATCTCCTAATTACCACGTGCTATAATTATAGATTCATCTCTCATTCTCGACTTTTGATTGGTATTAGTGTCAAGCATTTTGTTATGACAGCATAGTGTTAGAAAATAAGGTTTTACAGATTTTTTTGTTTGTTTTTTGTCATATAATGAAGGTTTGGATTATATGGAAATCCATTTGAAGCTGAGCTATTTGACATGGATTTGGGAGGCATTGCCAAACCTAACAACATAACATCAGCAAGTGCCACACCATCCACAATATTCAGTAATGTTATTAAATCAACAGCAGGAAATGGTAATACCTATAGTAACAAAGATCAACCAGGTCTTTTTGATATGTTGCTATCGGCGAGTGACAAAATTGCTAAACATCACGTAAGAAGTTTTATTTTTAAACAGTGCACATTTTAGGATTGATCTAAAATTCTTTCTCCTCATGTAGTTTTCTGTCATCAATTGGTGGCCAAAGCTATGATTAAACTTTATTTCTGACAATCAAGATTTTATTTGTGGATGTTAAAATAATCTCAAAATCGATACATATCTGTTTGCAATTGAGATTTTTTTTCTTCTTGTTCTTGTCTATCATATCATTGAAATTACAGCAAGTATATTCAAAAAGTCTTTTTTTTTTTTTTTCTTGTTCATTAGCCTGACCTCCTTCAAAGTGAGATTCTTGGACTTTTAGAGGTGGAGCCATTGCACTTCAAATGCCATGCTACCAGTGATGGGACACGTATGGAGCGAATGGATGCTTCATCCTCTTCAAGTGGCCCAACAGCATCCGCCAATGCATTTAATACTGGGCCCACTCACCTAATACCCTTTCAAACTCCAAGCATGGTTGGGGATGAGAGTATGCTGCCAATGCTAGGAAGTGACATAAGTTCTTACATGGCACAGGCGATTGGACCCAAACTGTCTAATGCACCAGTAATTTTCATTTTCTAGTTATTTGCCTTAAACACATTTATACAAAAATAATCAGACATGCTTCAAGAAAAAGGACTCCAATAATAAATTTTAAAATTTGTATGAGTAGTTCCATTTACTTTAGTTGTGCTGTTGCTTTAATTTTTACAGTTGTATTATGACCTTTATTTGTAAAAAAAAAATTAAAAAATCCACATTTCCAATAGTGGATGTATGACCTTAGATATTTTAATATTATTGTTGCTGTTAGCTCTTTTATCATTAAAAGAAGGCTACATGTCTTAGTTTTTTGGGAAATGTTATTACTAAAGAGAAAGTAAAATTCATGTTGTCGCAATAAAAGGTGATCTGCTTTACACTGTAATAAATAATCCCAAAATATTAACATTGATCAGAAATTATTTCTTGATCTTTTTTTTTTTTCACTTGTAAAAAAATTGCCCTAAAAAAATAAATGATTCTATACTTTACTTCCTGCATTGCTTAAATCTGCACATAATATATGTCATGAACTTTTGCAAAATGATATATTTACAAATGCTTTTGGGTCAGACATTGAGGTTCTATGCTATATTTATTAAATTATTTTTTATATTGATAAATTGTTGTTTTTTTTTCTGAAAGACTAGCATTGATGATAGTGTGCTAAAAAAGAAATCTGTTATCAATCAAACTTCAAAAATGTATGGAGCCAAAATACTTCAACCACTGCAGTGCCCTGTACAAATCTTGTCTTTGTCTGGACACCAACAGCATAAACCCATCCCGCAGCCACAGCAGAAACCAGGCCAGCAGAAACAGTTTGCATTTCCTCAGATTCAGGGTCTTCTTCAGGCTCCTCCACCACAAGTGCTTGTCATCGAGAGAATGCATTCTGGTTAGTCTACAGAAGCTTTTCACTTTTTACCTGATCATTTTTGTTTTGTTTTGTTTATATTTTATTTTACTCCAGCATTTTTAAATTGTTAGCATGTTATTAATATTTGACCCCTTTTACCAATAATTAAGTATACACATTTTTACATTATGGATTAAATTTATAAATGATTCCTTTTTTTTTTTTTTTTTGCTGTTTTGCAGGGGCGAGACGTTTTGTAACATTAGATTTTGGAAAACCAATAGTTCTTACAGATGTAGTAATACCTTCAAGCATGGACTTGGCATCTCTCTCTATCGATGTTTGGGTCGAAGGAGAAGAAATCGATGGTCAAAGGTTGGTGGTGGCATCAGACATAAGAGAAAGAACCCTAGTTATGAATAACATCATGCCAGCTCCTGTTTGTCGTTATCTAAAGGTGCGGTTTAAAAAAATTTGTTTCTTCTTCACAGCATAGTTTTCATTCTGTATCTTAGCTAATTTCAGATATACATTTTTTGTAGTACTCATTTAGAAAAAATGTGTCAAACTTACTTACTCATTAATATTACAGATTACTACTGTTGGCAGATACAGTGGAGGTACCACACGCTCTAGGATACCTCTTGGTTCCTTTTATGGTCATACTTATATTCTTCCATGGGAGTGGCCAAGCACTTGTACAAGCAATTCTTTTAAGAATCAGAGTGCTTTTGGGTCATCATCAACTGCTGCTGAAACATGTTCACTTAACTCTCTTCCTGCCAAAGAAATGGCCAACGGTCAAAATGAAACTCCAGGAATGTCCAGAAACTCTTGTGAGCTGAGTAATCAGGCATCTTTGTTCTCACACTTGGCAATGTTTTTGTCTTTGCTGGAAGATTTGCAGTGCCGATTCAACTTAGCAAAGACTCGCTTAGAATCCCTGTTGAATATTGTGGGCAGCAGCCAATTTCTATCTTCACATGTTCAGTATTATCTTAAGAGAAACAGCTCTGGAAAATTGACAGAAGAAGATGCACAGATTTTACAAGTAAATTTTTTTGGTTATCTTTAAATATATATTCAACGACTGCACATGGTATTTCTGTTATATTTAGATATATATTTAATTAAAGACTGTTACATCATGCCTGACCAGTTGTAAAAAAATATAATTAGCTGATGAGCACTCTTTTTTACAGTGCTTATCTTTATTTTACGAGAAGTATAAAAACTTTAAAAAAATCAATGAATATTTTATTCCTTGTTTAGGCTTACAACGAATGTTTGCAACTGCAACTTCAGCTTAATTTAGCTCAGAGGGCAATACATAGGCTTCAGACTTCCCTAGGAATTTCAAGGGAAACTATAGATGAATCTGCCAGCTTTGGGACTGTTTTAGCTCAGGTACTTAAATTATTTACCCTTTTTTTTTTGTTCACTGTTTGCTCTCAAGTGTAAGGAATATTCACTGTGATTGTCTTGTTTTCATTGAAGTTGTAATAGTGATCCCTCCCTCTCTCTATCCTTTAACTTTTTAGTGGCATTTTAGTGTCTTTTTTATATCAATGGAGGATGAAAATATTCTTGCATATCTTAAGTCTGAAAACTTACTTATTGTGTAATAATGTAATTATTTTAAAATACCTATCTAGGCTTCTACAGACAAATTACGAGTGATTTTGGAAAATCTTCTGGATACACTGTTGACCTCAACTGTGGGGAATTCAACCATGCCACACATTCCATCCAGTTTGTATACTGCTCTCTCCCCTGAACAAGCCCAGGTTCTTTTTCAGAATTTTTGTCTTCATGGCACACAGCGTATTCAAGTATCAGCAGGGCTCTTGCTGGTCAGGGTCTGTGGTACACAGCCATGGTGGGGTCACTTCTTGGGCAAAATGTTGCAAGAGTTTTTCCACTCCCAGTATTTGCATGTCTTTCCACAAGATAGGTGAGTCATGACCTGTATTTGTGAGTTACATTTTGTTCTTACATTATATGATAGTTTCTTACCATTAGAAGTCACTTTGACTTATTTCATGTATCTTTAAACATGCCTACCATTTGAAATCACTTTTGTAATTATATAAATAACTTAAATTTCATTAATTTAGGGTGTTTGTTTTGCTGAGTGCTATTGGTCAGAAATCTTTAGGAGGTCCCAGTGCACTTCATATCCTTGACAGTCTTCTATCCATGTTGACCTCGGTCCTTAAACCACTTTTAGTCACAGACACCAATCAGTTTGGGCCTAATCAGAGTGAGTCAGATAATAAAGAAGGAAATATTACAAAAAAAATAAAAAGGTATCACAAGAAAATGAATTGTGACATTTTTAAAATTTCGTTCTTTTATTTAGAACATTTGGATCTGTCGTTGATCAGTTGGGTACTGTTATTCTTGTGTCGTAACATGGAAAATCCATCTACTGTAATGACTTCCAACACTGAGGATGCTGACAAGGGTGCCAAACGGGATAAAGATGGTAATTAATTAATTATATTTTTTTAACCATAGTAATGATTAAGCTGAAAATTTAATAAATTACATAAAAATGTTCATGCTATTCATTGTTGCTTCTAAAATACTTTTACCTTTTTTTTTACAATTATATCAAATTCTTTAATTTATTAATGTTGTTGTTCAGCTCTGTTCTCTAATTATTTGTTAACAGATTAATTTAAAAAAAAAAATTAATGTTCAATAAAAAAACTTCACAAATCTTCAAATTAAGGAATACATATACTTGAAATTAGATTGTCTGTATTAATATTGCAATAAACAGAGGCTCGTATATATTTTTTTTTTTGCCATAGCTGGCTATGTCAACAATAGATGGGCTTTCATTGAGAGTCAGTGGTCACCTTCTTTGACTGGAGGAGCTCGAGGAAAATTTAGTCGCAGAGGATTGCAAAGAAAGTTAGCCTTTAGCAGACTAAAAACTCATGACAAAATTAAAAAAACATCAGCCAAGGTAAGTTTTAAAAAAAAAAGTATATATTGTAGAATGAAACAATTTTTTAGTCTTGTCAGCAGTGAAACTAAACCTCTTCATTCTATGATTAGCTGCTGAAGTATCTGTGTATAAACATAACAGCATTACCCAGAAGAGTCATGAAAATAGTTAGATGTGACATTTATAACCACCTCTGGGAAGTAATTAAAATGCACATGAGATGCTGCTGCATACCACTGTCATTTTATTTTTGTCTAAAAATATTTTTTCATTACTTTTAGAAAAAAAATTAGATTAATTGAGGTCATGCTAATTAGTCAATTTCTGTTAATGGGGGAAAGAGAAGAAATTAAGTTATGTTATTAAAAAAAGTTTGTAAGTAAATATATTTTAATAAATAACCTTTCATTTCTAATTTGTTTTTCAGCTTTTTGTGAAGGGTAAAACAGAACAACGAAGTAGAAGTGACATAGATTACAAAGATGAAGACCTGGAATCGGATCAACCCATCATTTTGTCTAGAGATAAATGTCTAGCTGTTGTTCGAGGACTGATGGCTCTTTTGTTGAGCATGGACTTTACTTGTCATGTCGATTTATTCTTGGTAGCATGCAAGGTAACAAAAGTAGCGAATTCATATCTAGCATTTAATTTATCTCAGATTTATTTTTTTCATTTACTACATTGGTTATTTTTAAATTCTGAAAAAAATATTATACTATATAGGTGAGGATATAGCAGTCACATGAGCACATTAACAATAACATCCTTTCATCCTCTTGTTTATATTGACATACATATTTTGACATGAAACGACATCACTGCACAGCATGACACCTAAGAAACGATTACTTGCATAAAAAAAAATTACAGACCATGATGGAAAGAAATCACACAAAAAAAAAACATAAGTCCCAGGAATTCAAAGCTAGCACAGCTACACTACCATTTATCAACCTCTCATGCCATTCAAATATCGTCTGTCCACCCATGCTCACCATCCCCCCTTTTATCGCCCATCAATTTCCTTGCCCACTCATGCTCTCCGTCATTTTTTTTAAACCCTCTAGTCGTCAAACGCTCACGAAGCATAAAGGTATGGATCCACCAAGACGAAATTCCGGTATCTAAGGGCATTACGAATTCCGTCTCTGTTTCGCTGCAATGATATTCTAATGAGAACATGTACACCGGTCAGGAATTCCGCTGCGGAACAGCGAAAGTTTTCAGTTTCGCTGCTTGCAGAGTTTTTTTCCGGAAAGCTACATTTTCCGTCATGATAAACAAACAAAATGGCTGCTTAGAAACGTCAATTCGAATAGAAAAAATGATTCACATTAGTGTATATTCATTAAAAACAACAACAACAAAGTGAATTTTGACAGAAAAACATGAATTACTATAAGTTTTGGCCGGCAACAGTCTTTGTATATGAATTTCTGAAAGGAAAATATACATCGTCTATCTACATATTCTACATCGAAGCGCTGTCTGAAAACATAAATGCTATTAAATAAATGTTTGGCTGATCATGAAGACGAAAAAAAAATGAACGGCTACCGATTGAATAAAAAGTTAAAAAAAACAAAACAACAGTTTTCCATTTCTAGCTAGACAATTTATTTGTAATAAGAACAAAAAGGCACATGGGATGCAGTATTTTCTGCTTTTCAAAGTATCGTTTTTTTTTCACTAGTAGGAAAAAGTGCGAAGTAATCATTAAAAAATCTTGTTTCCGGTGAGTTGTTTCGGTGCTCACCGTTTCGTCCCGGTGGATCTACAAGAGTTTCGCTAAGTTGAGACTTCTGCGCGGAACCTTCCGCGCGAAAGTGTTTCATGTTGGTGAATCCAGAACTTAACAGGTTTGTTTACCAGTCAGTGGTCCACCCACTAATACATAACAACAGCATTACATTTCGTTGTACATATCAGGCATTGTATTTAGTCTCGTGACATCATATGTATGCATGTTGGTATAAATGTGCCGTTCATTTGTTAGTGGTTGTTAACATCTGCACTAAGGTGTACTAGCATAATTAGACTATATCTTGTCAATAGTGTGTCTGCCCTGTATGTGTTTATGTGTCAGTGAGTTTGTCTGAATCTCCAGTCAGTTGATTAATTTATCAGTAAATCTTTTAGTAACTCCTGTCACTATACTTCAGTGAGTGATCTGATCAATAAACCCAAACAGATGTGTTAGATGCAGTATCTAGTGATATTGTGTCATTAATTTAACTCATTCCTTTTTGCACAATAAATACTTTCAAAGAAATGTTATTTTAATTACTATTAAAAAAAAAGGTGTTTATACCAACTGGTCTGTTTTCTTATAATTGAAATCTAAAAAAAAATTGCTGTGGACCATTTTAGTTTCTTACTGTACAGGAATAAAGGTTTTTTTTTTTTTACTTTTTTCCATGTTTTTAATGCTGACTTGTTTTTGCAGGTTCTGGCTAAAATATGCGTTGCCTGCAGACCATCCATTGTTTTAGCAGAGGCCATGAAACAGGAACAGCTGGAGCAACTTGTTCTTCTAATAGTGGATACAGAGTTCAATCATGATAACCTGACTTGGGGTGGACCTTGGGCTAGTCATGCCATCACTTGTTTACTTCAGGATATTTTAGAAGGCAATGATTTTTTTTCTCATCATACATGTACCACTCTAATTTTATTTATAATTAATGTTTGTATTTTATGTAAAACTGTTATTGTCATGCAATAGGTGAAAGAAACTGTCCATCCAGTCCAGATGACTCTGAAGCAGATAATTCTGATGTTGATGATGCTCTGGCTTATCTGCACTGGTTAGAGCATGAAGGATCCATGCTGTGCTCAGAACAGCTGAAAGGAAGTAAGAAAGTTCGAGTAATGCAGCTAGAGCAGGTGAAACAGATTCTGAAAAATAAGCCAGAATACCATGAGTTTTTGAGACGAGGTGAGTTTCTTGTTTGTTTTTCCCATCATTTACTTTTTATAATTTATAAATGCAAGGTTCATACACCCTAAGGAAATCTGGAAAAACTATGGAATTTAAAAATAAGACTTGTAGAGGTTTCTGTGAACGACATGCTTAGCAAAAGAGGCTGTTATGTAAGATCTTGGAGGAGGAGGGGGGGGCTAAGGCGTGTCACACTGTGAAAGGGGAATGGTCAGAAAGGCGAGATTTTTTTCTTACTTTACGCAGTCATCTCTTGTGAAATGTACTTGTATAGGCTACTGCCACAATACCTTAATACTGTCTGATTATGTCACTACAAATTTATCCCATTAGTTGTATAACATTATTATGTATTATTTAAATGTATCATTCTTAGCAAGCATCCTTAGTTGCACTCTATATGGGAAATTTATGGGAAAGAAAGAAAATGATCACATTTTCTACAAAAATAAGAGTAAAAAAAAAGATTTTCATCAGAACTCCACATAAAAACAACAACCTATACTTAAGATTAATTTCTTAAAAGTTGTTTGAATTTTTAATTAACATTAGTTTATATACTTTTACCTTGGTTTTATGCAGAGAATTTAAATTTTCATCTCTGAATGAGTAAAGATTGATTTTAATTATGCAAATAAGTAGACATTATACTTATGGAATTTTAGTTTCACCCATGGAATTTCTGCTTTATAAAAGTGTAAATGGTGAAATCACTCATGACTACTTTGGATATCATAAAAAAAAAATAATCATGTAAACTAATAATTCATTAAAATATGTGCAGAGACATTTGTTTTTAATATTCCAGATTTCCTTGCTGGCCTAATATGTTTAGATGAAAAAGAAGAACCTTCAGATCTCGCAGGCCTTTTCCTCAATAAGAGTGACAAGGACAAATGTAAATGGAACAAGTTTTTAGAAATGGTTAGCAAGCACCAAACAAAAACTTCTGGGGATGTGTTTAACCCACCCTTGTACACACCGGCTCCTCCAGAATATCTGATAGAGCAAGATGGCCCAACATTTTCCTTATCAAAGCTTTTAGATGACAGTTTTGATGATGTGGAGTTGCCAGGAACATCATCCACTCCAGGCCAAAACTTGATTAAGGTTACTTCAAGGTAAGCTTGTTCAACAGATACATATTTTTTTTATTTTTAATGAAATATTACCTAGCCTGATCAAAATATTGAAATACTTTTTATAAGATTTTTTTTTAATGTACGAAATCTAATAATAAACAAAAAAAAGGGTCAACATTATTATGACGTGGTATGTTAATAATTAATTTTAAGGCATGGTATCTTTTGTGTTTTTCCAATTTAAATTAAAATGCCTAGTAATGTGGTAATACTCCAAAACAATAAAATCATTTACAGTTAACTCAATCGCTACTAACACCCCAACAGGAAGTGCAGTTTGAGGTATTAAGCAAAGGGGCATAACTCTAAAACTGTATCATATACATGTATATGTTATTAATAAAAAATATTTAGACCTCTTATTTTAAAATTACAGAAATATTTGGAAAAAATAAAAAAAAGACTATCTTTAAAAAAAATATATGGTTTGTGTAATGTTTATTAAAAAATTACATAAAAGCACCAACTCAAAGTGCCAAAAGTTGTGAAATTAGGAGAAATAATGTTTTTTTTACAAGTTAAATCAACACTAATTGCATACATATTTATCTATTTATATATCTTTTCATCTCTTAAAAGCAATATGAATAAGTCAATATATCTATTTTTAAGAATAGATTGTAAAAAAGATACATCTTTTTCAGTAAACTTGACATTGTCAGTGTGTGACATCCAGCTGACAGTCATACATCACTGACAATGAAAATAGTCAATTTAACATTCTTATCCACTTCCAATTTCTAATGATAAATTTGTGACACTTCTATTAATTAACAAATCAATAAATTAAAATTCCATTAGGAGATAAACACTGAAAAATAACAAAAAACATCCGAAAAAGTCATTCAACTTTGGTAATTCACAGCAAAATAACTATTGCAGATAGAAACATCAGTTTTTTTTTTCTATTTAAAATCTCACAAAATCGCGATTGAAAAATAACTATCAGAATCCCATAGCTCCATGGCAACCTCGCAATAATAGACTTAAACCTGCATGGAGTGTGCTCCTGGTGTGAATGACGCATTTGGTTGCATTAGTAGTGTGGGGGGTAGGTCGCATTCAGTCGCAATAGTAGCCAATGAGTTAACTTTTTAAATGTATAAGTAAATGAAAATTAATTAGTTAAAATATTCATGTTTTATGAAATCCTGTCTTGGAACCTCTCTAATAAAATAATAATCACAATCAATTTTAAAAGTATGACCATTTATTTACTGAGTTCTGTTACTTAAAATTAGATTATGCCATTTATTTTTAATTTAGCTACCAGCCTGGAAGCTTAAAACATCTGCTTAGTTTGCAGCACAAATTGAATGAACAAATAGGAGCAACTGCCACATCACCAGTCAGCCACAGTGTATCCACAGCATTAGATGCTCGCTTAGAATTTGGTCTTGAAACTCTGCCAGAGCACAGGCTCAAGGTAGAAACCTGACTTTGAAAATGAAAATATTTATACTAAACCTCTTTTTTTTTTAGTTCTCATTTGATGAAATATGGAATAGAATTGTTAAATTTTTTAATAAAAAATCCTACAGGTTATGCAGTCAGTTCATATGTCCAACATACAGTCTTCTTTTACTTCACCTTTGCCTCACCCACCTCTTGGATGTCTTGGCAACACTGAGACAAGGAGTGATGAGACTGAAATGTTATTTGCAAGACTAGATTTAGAAGTTGTAAGCAAGTATTTCATTTGTAACTATCTCACTGAGATGCTGTTTATAAGTAGGTTGATGAATCACTCTCTTTGTAAGTTTGAAAAATATTTTAATGGCTGAGTTTCATATCTCGAATTGCAGATGTCCTCACTTGAAATGTTGAGTCAGTGCTTTGAGAGAATGTTTGCTCACCTGAGAACTGGTCGTGTCAGTCTTGAGGCTGTGCTTCAGCTTTGGCTTACATTGAATGAAGACCAACTGCCAAGTGAAACCAATGCTGCTGTAGGTGCCACAGTAGGTGCCACCAGTGCTCATGTATTCGATCCTTCTAGACAGCCAGTAATAACTCTCAGTGAAAATGCTATTGCCAGCCTATTGGAGGTAAAGTTGAAGCCAGTAATAGCTTGTTAGTTAATTTTTAACTTATTTTGGTGACCGGAATATCATCTCTTGTTAAATTGTTATTCTTTTGAAATTTTATGGTCTCTTTTGATAATATTTTTAGCCCATTCATTGATTCTGAGGTATTGTAGGGCTTGTTAAAAAAAACACATCAACAGCTTTTATCATTATTTTCTAATGTACGGGATTATCAAACAATTACTAATACTCTATTGATCTTTCTTAAAACTGACGAGCAGAATTTTAAATTAAAACCTGTTTATAGCATTATTATCATGAAAAAATATATGCTAATATAAACCAAAGTTACATTATATCATTTACTTTAAAATGTCTCTAGGTAAGTGTTATGTTACCTTGTTTGCCTGTACGCACATGGGTCTATCTCCTTCAATCTCTATGCCTCCTGACCAATCAAAGACACACAAATGCACAAGGCGTGGAAATTTCTTTAGCCCCGTATGTGTTGAATGACTTCAATCTAGCTGCCATGTTGACGAAATTTTTATCAAGTCATCCTCCTTCAGGCACACAGCAGTATCAGGTACTTTTAGTTAAAGACTGTTTAGATCAGGCTTGCGGAGCCGGGAGCCGCTACTTTTTGCTGGAGCCGGAGCCGAAAAAATCTGGCGGCTCCACAGCTCCCAAATGTTTTTTTTTTTACAGCAGAATTTTTTTTTTTTATCTTTAAAATTCCAAATTTGTTTGATTGTTTGCCTCCTACAATTTGAAAAGTTGTTATTTTTACGAACGCCACAACAGTAACAGCGTTAAAATGATAGCGTGTACGCACATCACCACAAGAAATCTTTAACAGGGAATCATTTTGTGTTCGTTTTAAATCTTGTTTACCCTCCGAAATTTTTTTAATGGCATGTTATTTTGTTATATATAAAGTTAAAACAGTTTTATTTCATAGAATAATTGTATCAATCATTTAAAATAAAATTTTACTAAGACGACAAATAGAACGCATCATTTCGTATTATTATTTGACCGCGAATCAGGCCCGTAGCGTGTGTGGGGGCCAGGGGGGCTTAGCCCCCCTTGCATTTTGTCTGGCCACCCTCTGCTTATTTGCTCTACTTAGTAAAATGTATTACATGCCCCCCCCCCCCCCCAGCTATTGCCTGGCCCCTGTTGTAGAATGCCTGGCCCCTGCTGTAGAATTTTCACGCTACGGGGCTGTCGCGAATTTGTAATAGACTAAAAACAAAATGGTCGCTTTCTGTATTTCACAATTTTATTATAAATAGAATATCTGAAATAGAGTAGATAAATTTATAAGGGTGCGGCTATACGGACCCGGGTCCCAATAAAATCCGATTGTTATTTGGACCCGTGGCAAATATGCACTAAGCTTAGCTATATTTAAAATTTATTAGACGGAACCCGAAAAAATAATAATACAGAGTCCGCATAGTGGAACCCTAGACACTGAGTAACGATTAAATCATACAATTCAAACAATTATAAAAAAAAAACAATAATAAAGTTTATGTATAGCTAAGCTAAGTGCATCTTTGCCACAGGTCCGAATAACAATCAGACTTTATTGGGACGGGGTCCGAATAAAAATCGGAGTTTATTGGTACCCGGGTCCGAATAGTCACTTCGAATTTATAAATAATAAATATAAATACTGAAGTCTTTAAAATATTTTAAATAATGTATCATTTTACTATTTGCTAATTTGATCATTGAAATAACTTTTTATTACTTATGAAAATGGCGACTAGTGAAACCTCGGTCGAAAATAATGATATGATTCTGGATGCACTGAAATGGTTTGTTTTTAGTAAAACCGACATGCGTATATTTTTCAAGTTTCTGACTATGGGGCAGCCCCGTAGCGTGAAAATTCTACAGCAGGGGCCAGGCATTCTACAGCAGGGGCCAGGCAATAGCAGGGGGCAGGTAATACATTTTACTAAGTAGAACAAATAAGCAGAGGGGGCCAGACAAAACGCAGGGGGCCCGGCCCCCCTGCCCCCCCGCACGCTACGGGCCTGCTATGGGGGTGAACGCAACGGAATTTGCAGAACTTTTTATCAGCGGCATGTTTGCGTGGCGCAATTACAAAAATTTTTGTCTCGTGTGATACTATCTTAATAGGGAGCCGGAGCCGAAAAAAAATTGGCGGCTCCTCAAGCCTGGTTTAGATGTTATTTTAGTCAATCACATATTGAATGTCCAAAGTTGAAACCTTTTTATGACACTAATGAATGGAACAACTCATATCTTTTAACAATTGTGATAGGTGGGTCCAGCTGCTGTGAAAGTATTTGGTGATTTACTGTGCAGGCTGCAGTGTAAGTCTATTGAAGTCAGTGGCCAGAGATTTAAAGAAATGCTGTTGAAAATTGTCTACAATCTTACTGCTGAAAGGTAGTGGTTTTGTTGTTAAATTAGTTCATTTATTCTCCAACCAAAATAAATTCAAATTACTTGGTAAAATAGTTTTAAAAGCATATTGATTTTGTCAGAAATAACCTAACGAATTTTTATTTTATTCTTTTAGGGGTGCCATCTATCACTGTTCAGGGCCACTTGATGCCCAAGTGAAATTTTTAGAAATGCTTGCAGAAAGTACTCTACTGGCTGTGGATGTTAGTAATGCATTAAGTGTTATTCAGGCTGCCAGCACATTGGTTTATCAACATTTGTCTCTGCAAGATCAGGTTTGTTTAATTTCATTAAACATCAAACAGAAAAATTCTTTTAACGAAATAACTTCAAAATTTTGGGCTTTCCCTACATAACAGAGAATTTTTTTTTTTATTTCAGGTTGTTTGCAGAACTAGTCATGATACCTCTCCAGGTGCTAGATCTTGCTTTGGTAGTCTAGTGGCATCTCTGTTGCGTGGCAGTGACAGTAGACCAGGACACGCAGACTCATTGAGAGACCAGCTTATGTTTTTTCTTATGCACCTTGTTAACAAGTGGGTTGTCTTTGATATTCAGTAAAAAAAAAATGCATTTCTACATTTTCACTAATTAGTTACTATAAAAGTTGTTGCAAAATGTATACACATTTTTTTTTTAAATGTATAAAAAAATGTTGTTAACAATTTACCTTTTTTTTTTTTTGATCAGGCTGATATCTGTTCCATCAACTGGACATGGAAGAGCAACCAGTAGTAAATCTACTGACTGGTGCGAGTCGGATAGTTTCACTGCTGGATCACCAAATAGATTTCACCCAAGGGTCCTGTCAGATGATGAGAAATCCCAGACCCTAGTTCATCAATTTGGGGACGGCCAAAGCCAAACATCTCAGGATGATGACAATGATGAAGACTTTGAATTTTCTAATCTAACTTCAGAAATAGCAGACATTGTTGTTGCTAATCCGGTCATCATGCAGAACCTTCTACAGTCCTTAAGTCACTGCACCAGCAACAAACTGGCATTTGTGTTTGCCAGCAATGCAGAATGCCTCAACAGTCTACAGAAAACAGCTGATCAGTCAGAAGCAGTGACTGTGGGTGATCTTGTGTTCACTGTTTTGAAGAACCTGAGAGACAAATGCTGTGATCGCAACACAATGGTGGATAATTTATTTAGATTCTTTGCTGGACAGCCTCCTATTATGAATCAGGTCACTCTGACATGTTTATCAGAACCTTTGCTTTTCTTTACGCTTAGGATGTTGAATTCAGCTGGGGCAATAAAGAAATTCATTGACTTAGGTTTGTACTCATCATTGTATTTTTTTGTGTGCAAAGGATAAGGAATAATTAACATAAAGCGGAACATTATTTCACAATTTTTTTTGTTAGAGAACATTTTGGTAGTTTCTGACCTGAGCTTATTTATTTAGCATCATGTTTTGAATTTAATCAGTTATTTTCAGATGTCTATTTGCCTGCATTAATCCAATTGTAAACATGCCAGACCGTTCTTAAGTGTTGTGTTATCCATTTACATGTATTACGTTTTTTTAAACCTTGTAAAAATATACAAATATATAGAAATCTGTATAGAATTGAATTATTTTATTGACTTTTTAGAAATTGAAATTTATATTGTTATCATTTACATGTTCATATTAAATGTCAAAAGTTCTATTATTTATAAATTCTGAAATGGATAAAACCATTTGCAAGATATTTATTGTATGCCTTATACTGATTGTACATACTATCTTTTACTTGATGAAGAGATTAGCCAATAAGTCCTCTTATTCCTGTGTTTTTAGCTCTTATAAAAAAATTTGTAAAATATTTTCAGGTGGTATCAATATAGTAAGCAGTAATTTAGTTCGGTGCAACCAACAAATGATTTCTGCTACTCCAAGTATTATATCAACACTCATGCAGAATTTCACAGCAGGACATAGTGATATTGGTGACAAAAATAAAGGTTTTGAAATGGATAATACAGAAGGCTTACAGAGTTTTGCGCAGTTAGGTAAGTAAAATAGTACGCAATACATTACCCTAAAAAATTACATATTTATTAACAAAACAAAAAGTTTTATAAATGTTCTTTAATCTTAACAATAATTTTGTTAATTTCTTGTATTTACTAATAAATTACAACTCTTAGGTTCTGAAGCAGCAATATTATAAATGTTTGTTTACCTATCTAGGAACTATCACTTGCAGTAGTCCGACTGCTAGCCCTTCAGATGGCCTAATTCAAAATGTCCCCAACAGAAGAGCTCGATCAGCCACATGGTCATATCATTTTTACTCAGATGAACCATCAGTTGAATTAACAATCCATTTGCCATTTGCAGTGCTTTTGAAGTATGTTTATATTCGTCCACATGGAGCTGCCATCTCTAGTAAGTTTAATACATGCTGTAAATCAAATGCTAGTTTAAAAATGTTAATTTTAGGGGTTAATGTTTAAATTGATTTTAAATGACACGATGATAATCTGTTTAATGAGTGGTTTGTTATCCTCAGCTTGTCCTTCCCATGTTAGCCTGGAGCTATCCCATGATGGTAACATTGTGTCTCCAGCTTCACCGCCTCTCCTTTCTTCCAGTCTGACTCTGATTCGACTCCAGCTTCAAAAACCAGAGGTAGTCACCTCTGTAACATTGATCCTTCATCGACCCTGGGACTCAATGACCATTGGTCTACAGAAAATTTCATTGTGGGGGTTGACTACTTTTGCTGAAAACACAGAAAATTCTCTCTCATTTCTTAATGAAGATTGTTTTTCACGGTCAAGGTAATTATATATAAGTATATTTACATGTATTAAATAACAGCTGTGAAGCTCAGTCATAACTATGTGGGTTTGTAAAATTTGTTCACTGATGAGGTGGTTGAGAACTATTAGACAAGTTTATTTTGAAAGCAGTAATTTGAGGAAAAGTCTAGAAATAGTATTCTTAGATTTTCAACCTCATATGGTTACAAATGACAAAAAATATTATGCATTCCTAAAAAAAAATATTTCTCAGAAAAAAATTACCACAATGTATCAGCATCAAAGAAAAATATTGTTCTGTCAAAATTAGTTGACCTCTAAAAAACCTTAATTTAGGTCAGGGTGTAGGTGAATGTAAGTTCACGCTTTGGGACAGTTTAATGTAATTTGATATGAGATGGGGGAGCATAAAGGGAGACAGAACCCATTAACTTTAACGAGGTAGGGGGATTTTAGACAAAGAATAGTGTCAAGGTAGAATTCAGGAAGAGGCGTAGACGTGGGTAGGTTCATGAGTTCAGGTTAGGGCTGCACTACAACTAAATCAAGTCAAGAAACAAGGTGTCAGGGGGAGAATTCAATTAACATTAGAAGTGCGATGTCACGTTTATTCTGCTAGGTTCACCAAACTTTTAATTATACATTGAATGGGGGTGGAACCATCAAGCAAACGGCAGATGTGAGAATGATAGGATGTTTTTGTCCAGCTAGCCTATATAAGAGAAATGTTAGTTTAGTTCGGGAGGAATTGTAAGGGAGGAATTGTTGAGAGGAATTGCTGAGCGTAGATCGTCCGTGTTATATAGTTTGTTAGTGTTAGGTAGACTTGTTTGAATTGATGAACATTGTGACCAGGGGTTTTAGCGTTATGTTTCGAGGATTAAACATATTGATCATGTTGTAAGGTATTTGTGACGTGTATTACATTCAATAAAGCGATGATCAGTGTCATTTTTGTGTCAACTTGACTTATAGTCTTTTATTGAAAGTGTTTGTGCGATTCAGTCTATGTTTATTGTGGAGAAATAATAAATACAAGAAAGAAATAATAGTTAGCACAATCGCCAACCCTGACAATTATGCATTCCTAAAAAAAAATATTTCTCAGAAAAAAATTACTACAATGTATCACCATCAAAGAAAAATATTGTTCTGTCAAAATTAGTTGACCTCTAAAAAACCTTAATTTGATTTTCTCATTACAAATGGAAGACATGTATATTGTGTTGTGTATTATAGGAATGGTAACACAAAAACATTGAATTTTCAATAATAAAAAAGAATATTTTCTTTATTGGTTATAAATTGATTGATATAAGTTTTTTTTGATAAATTTGTCAAATAATTTGTAAAATAATATAAGTTTGGAAAACATTATGAGAAAGAAAAAAGTTTTTATGCCGTATTTACTTTTATCTCCTGACAGCTTGGGTTGGATGCGTATTCTGCATCATTGTTTGGTGAACTCATCTGAAGATATTCAGACAAATATTGCACATCTGGCTGCCAGCACTCCTAATCTACTTTCAACTTGCACATCACTCCTAGTCCATCCATTCATTGGCATTCATGCCCCAAAAATTGAAACCATTCTGATAAAGCTGGGCCTGAGTAACAGTGACATTGGGTTAGCTTTGTTTGGTAACATTCTGCGTCAGCCATCAAGAGAAACTGAACTAGGTATTTCTATGTATTAAATAATGTTTACTTATTGGGTCATGCCTATTTTGTCTGTCATAACAAATATTCTAAAAGATTAAGTCTTATTGTCTTCAACTCTATACAATTTAACATTTATTCCAGCATCTTCACGTAATTATCTGGGTAAAGTGCACGGAGCCTCTAGCCCTTACACTGTGGAGATATTGTATAAACTGGGTACAGTTCAAGATGAGAAAACTTTTGACAGGTAATTGTATACCTGCAGAGAGTTGTCCTAGTTTTATTTTTATAGAAGTCAGAGAAATTATCACAGCATATACATTATGATATAACATCTTTGCTATTCACGTAAGAGCACTTTTTCACATTCTGTAATTTACAACTTTTACAATTTATCCAAAAAATATGAAAGAAACTAACTTGAATTGTGAACTTTTTCAAAATTTTAGCAATTTTAACTTCTAATTTTAAGCTCTTGAATTTTTTTTTAAAATTGTGTTCTTTCCAAGGTTTATTTAAAATCTAAATATGTCGTTTCTATTATCTTTTCTTACAGTCTGTATTTGTTTTCCCATTTTGGTGAAATTATTTTCCCTATTAATTTATTTTACTTGCCCACTGAACTAAAAATGCTACAAAAACTAACAGAATGGACACATTTATTAAGATTTTTGTATTATTTTGTTTGGAAATGATTAAAAGTAACTCTCATTGTTATTTTTTTATAATGAAGTAAATGTATTAAAGACCATAAAAAATTGCATCAAAATAATGTAAACAGTAGATGTACTTAGGGTATATTAGATGCCAAAGACAAGTAATCTAATTGAAATTTATTTGTTTAAATCATCTAAAATCCCCTGATTTATACAATTTTAAACACATGTATACCCTCTTTAAATGAACATTTTCAAGCTATTTCCTTTTATTTAAATTAAGAAATGTTATGTATTTGAAGTAACTGTCAAAGTAACTGTCATATCTCCTTGGTTGCCTTACAAAACAGAGTAAAATATAAAATGACTCAACCAAGTCTTCTATGCAGAACAATAACCATAATAATGATATTACCAGACATAATATGATCAACACATATTAATATTAGAGACCTAGTAAATAATAATACATGTACAGCATGTGTGGTTATCTTATCTGTCTGATTTTTTTTGGGGCTTTGTCACATGATCAAAACCTATTAATTGCTATAGATTTCATCAGAAAATTTATGTCATCTGACCTGTTGTCAATATTCTTGAAATACTATATCACTTTCCAAGAACTAAGCAAAGGGCAATCACTCAATTCTCATTGATGTAGGCCAGGCAGAGTTGTGACAGTAACTTGTGACAGTAACTTGATTAGACCATTAAGATCTTGAATTAATTCACTTCCCCTATCTTGAGTAATGAGAGATAACTCTGTCAAAATAACAGGTTCTTTGTTTTATAAATAGAGTTTTTAAAAGTAGTTCATAACTTTATACATGTAGTCTTTAAATACTTAAAAAAAAAAAAGAAAACAAGTCTTTTAATTTACATGTTTACCAATAATATATATTGCGGCATCACCAGATTGCTTCTTTTTCTTCTCTTTGACAAAACAGCTAAGCAGTTGAGAGAGTTCAAATAGAAGAAACAAAATAGTTTTATAAATATAACAACAGTGGAATTTAAAAAATTATACACTGTAGATAATTTAGCATATAAGTGTTTCTTGAGACAGTTTTCATTTCTGATTTTCTAGGGTGAAAGCTTTGCTAACATGGCTAGAAGACTGTGCAAGATCTTCAGTAACTCAGGCTTTTAATTACCATAGTTCATTCCCTGAATCTTCAGGTTCAAGAAGTGTAAACATCTCCCGTGACACATTGACATCTCCATCTCCAGAGCATGTTCAGTGTGTTGCTGCCATCTTATGGCATAGCGCTGAGCTTCCAGTCACTTATGACCTGGCTCAGTTGATTACTGTAAATTTCATAAGGTATGTTTGAGTATAAAATCTTCTATTTTTATAACTGAATATAGCTGTACAGAAATTTGCTTTATGCAAGCTTGAAATTTTACTTTTAGATAAGAATATTTATTTTGAAAGTTTGTTGGCATTTTTTTGTCTGTCACTGGATTTTTTTCTCAGCATACATTTGTTACATTAAATGATGTGTTTTCAGATCCCAGTATGAATGGTCTAGAAATCTGTCAGATTGCAATCTCAGGAAAGCTGTCAACAATGTGCTTTGTTCAGCATGTCACATTACCCCGAAAGGTTTCATGTACATACAAGAATGGATGGGGATTGTTGGGGCTGATGGTTCACATATTATTGCTTCCTCTGCTGATGAAAGTAATGCAGCTGAAAGCAGTGCGGGCAGAATGACTGATGACTCCAAAGAGGCAACGAAAAGACCTTCAGCAGCAACACTTTCTTACAGTACAATATGCATGACTGATGATTCAAAAGAGGTAGAAAGTTTTTCCTATGGTATTTATAATGTGTTAGATTCTGAAATAAATGTTTGTTTCATTGACATGTTATTAAACTGAAAATTTTCTGAAAGTTGTTAAAATCAGTGGCTTTCCAACTTTTTTTTATTGATTTTTTTGTGTGTGTTTGGGATGTTTTTTTAGATGGCTTATGGAAATAAAAACAGCACTAAAAATCACAAACATTAGTTTTTGCATCACTAGTTTTAACTAGTGAAAGGAAATATTGCGGAATTCTTTACAAATGTAAAAATGGCATTCCAGAGGATGCTGATAAGAATAAATTTATACATTTTGATCACTTTAATTCTAATATATTTACCTCTAGGCCTGCCGTTTGGAAAATCTAAACACTATGAACTTGGATGAGAACAAATTGATGTTGCTAGCCACTGTTTGCAAGTCACCACTGGCGACCAGACAGTTAATGAGTTGTGGTCTTCCAGCTATGCTTTCTCAGGCTGTATGTGAATTCTGCAACCAGCAGATGCTTCTTGCTGTTTCATCATCGGTACCTGTCCTCATGGATACAGAAGCTTTTGGTGAACCTAAAGATTTTCTAGGAAATAGTATTTTAGGTCAGTACTGCCATCGTGCTGTTAAATATATGATAACATTATTGTCTTATTTCCAGCATGTTTAATGTCTTGCAACATATAAAATGTAACCCTAATGCTGTACATTGTATTCTTTTACTTTGTTATAAAGGAAATTTTAAATAGAAAATATTTTTAAATGATAGTCATTTAATTTCAGATTCCCCCATAACAGCATCATTGGTTTCTAGTATTCTGAGATTTTTTACTGAAATAAGTACAGAATTGGTGCTTAAGGATTGGCTAGGTCAGTCAGAAGGCAAAGCATTTTGGTCTTTACTTCTAACATTATTGTGTGGAAGCCAATATCAGCCGCCTGTAATTTTAACTTCTTCTCATCAGGAATGTAATGGGGTAAGTTGTCATTTCCTCAATACTTTAAACTTTTACAGTCACAAACTATACTTTTGCAATTCAAAATTCATTAGATCAAAGGAGTTATAAAATATTTCCATTCATTCAAAGAACCCAATTTGTAAATCAAAGACCGACTTTTTTTAATCAGGAAAACACATTTATAAGCTATTATTTTTTTTATCAATGTTACTTTACATCTGTTTTATTTTCTTTATACATTTTTCCATTGTGAATTTTCTTTACCTTTTGTTGTTTTTGCTGATTCTTTTTGATGATGGTCTTTGTATTCATATTTTATATTTTTTACAGATTTAGTGAAAAATTAGGATCTCCTTTCTTGGGTGATCTCCTCTTAGTGCAGTGATTTTTCTGTTAAAAATATTCTGTACATTTTAAAAATTAAGACGTTAAAAAACAGTTTTAGCTGATACTTGGTCTAGGAAATCCAAGTCCCAAATTGATTTGACAGTATCTGAAGCTTTTTTTTTTCTTTTCAGCCAAATCATTACAAAAAATGTACGTTTATTAACATCTCATTTAATTTTTATTGTGCATTTTTTTTTTCCTTCAGTTACTGACTCCTGAAGAGAGATCTGAATTAGAGAATAGAACTATCAACTTTTTCTCTGCTGTGATATCTTTTCATCCTGATAATCAACTTTTATTTGCTAAAGTCCTCTGTGATGTTATAAAAGATCAAGGAACCAGTAAAAGTGGTATGACATTACTTATTTACTGATAATAGTTTACAGCTGTTTTAAATTGCCAATTTTTTTTCTCTTATGAGAGTTTTTTTAAATTAATCAGGAATTACTTTTTGCTTTTAGAACTTGCATTAAAAATTTGCATTATGTCTTTCGTTTCAGAATTACTTAGTGCTATGCCTTTGTCAGGATTTATGCGTCGATTACTGCTTCAAGTTCTACTTGAGGATGAGAAGATTACTGTGTCCGTTTGTAATTCCAGTAGCTGTGTTGCTGTCGATGATGATGATTCACTTGCCAGTGATAATTCAGAAAGCTTTCCTCTGGGTAGCAGTAATGGACAAATATTTCACCCTCGTTATGGAAGTGGTCGCTGCTGTCAGTGTATAACTATGAATTTGAATGCAAAATGTTCAGATGTTATATCAAAAGTTGCAGGTGAGACCTTAAAAATTAAAGAGCTTTCTTTGTAATTAATGATGGATTTTTTTTTCTCATTGCACAATTTAATTCATGTTTAGAAGTATGATTTTAAAACTAGGAATGATCGATTTTGAAATAGTTTATATGCATATATTTTTTTTTTCTAAGACAATTTTAAAGATGTAAATCAAATAGACTAATATAAATGCATTATTTAATAAAGTATGTTGAATCAACTATATAATTGATAAACAGGTGCTTAACAAACATCATCCTGCAGATGATTTCTTTACAGGAATTGAGAAATTATCTTTGTTTGCAGATACTTTGCCTTTAGCCAACTATTGGCCGGAGAAGAAAGATGAGAAGAAGGTACGATCAGATGACAGTGGTAGCAAGAAAGAGGCACTGGGTGAGCTTGATGTGGAAGTTATGGAGTTTTTAACCCAGTCTGCTGGTGAGCAATCACCTCTAGAGTGCTCAGCACATGGGATTTTCCCCATAATTTAATGATATGCATACAATATTCTTTTTTCTTTACCTTACTAATAAAAAGTCATCTCAGTTGAAGCAAAGGGATTTAAATATATTCAATTTAAAACTTATAAGTTATTAAAAAACCATGTCATTTATTAAAGAAAGGTAGTATTTACTGTCTATTATTATTTCACTTGTTTTTTATTTATCGTTTCCAAAAGTGAAATAAGATAAATATTGTGTTATGTTTTGATATTCCTATTTTTCCCACCTAAGCTCTCCTTTTTTTTTTTTTGGAAACCGATATATTTTCCTACATGGAAAAATAGTTTATTTAGATCAGAAACTTTCTTTATTGTAACTCTCTTTCTCTGCTGCTTCCTTACAGTCTTTTCCCAAAGCTCATTGATATTAAATTTATAATAGCATCAAATGGGACGGGTGGCCGAGTGGTGTAGATACTCGACTGTCAACCTGAGAGTCATGGGTTCGATCCTCAGTGAGGCCCATGAAATTTTTCCATGTGAAATTTGGTGCAAAGTCATCCCACAAGTCCACCCAGCTTTAAATGGGTACCTGACTTAAGTTGGGGAAGTAAAGGCGGCTGGGCGTTGTGCTGATCACACAATCCCTTCATATGTCATGGTTATGGAAACAGTTGAATTCTACACTTCATCTGCCCCATTGGCCCGCTAGGGTTCAGAAGGGAAACTTAACTTTTTTTTTTTATAGCATCATGCAACTGATAACAGGACAATACAAAAAATGATTAAATTTTTAATTATCAGTAATTAAGCTTAAAATTGTTAGACAAAATAATTGCTCATCATTAACAATGTTATGAAAATATTTTTTCTCAGTCAGCTTCAAAGTTTGGCCCTAAAATTTGATAAACAAAAAAAACCCAATACTTATTCATATTAATACATCATCATCATCATCATTGCCCTTCACCCATGGCAGGGTATAGGCCACCAACAACAGTTCTCCAGAGTCCTCTGTCCTTTGCTATCTTCTCCAGCTGGTTCCAGTTGTGTCCCATCTTGATGGTGTCCGCTTCCAGGTCTCGACGCCAGGTATTTCTTGGGCGACCTCTCTTCCGTTTACCTTGGGGGTTCCACCTCAGTGCCTGCCTCATGATACTGGCTGCCGGTTTGCGTAAGGTGTGTCCTATCCAGCCCCATCGCCTCTTTCTGATCTCTTCTTCAGCTGAGAGTTGGCAGGTCTTTTCCAAAAGGCTGACATTGCTGATGGTGTCTGGCCAGCGAATTTGGAGGATTCTTCTGAGGCAGCTGTTTGTAAATTTTTGGACTTTCCTTAGTGTAGTCTTAGACATCTTCCACGTTTCCGCTCCATACAGCAGGACTGATTTCACGTTGGTGTTATAGAGTCTAATCTTGATGTCTAAGGACAACTCTCTGGAGGACCAGACATTCTTTAGCTGCATGAAGGCGGCTCGGGCTTTACCAATTCTCGATTTGACATCTGCCTCTGTGCCACCCTGCTGATCTATAACACTACCCAAGTAAACGAAGGACTGCACCTCTTCCAGCTGTCTTCCTTGTAGGGTGACGGGATTTGTGCTGGTGGAGTTTATTTTTAAGATCTTGGTTTTGTCTTGGTTTATATTGAGGCCAACCTCGAGCGCTGCGGCTGAGACTTTATCTGTCTTCTCCTGCATCTGTTGGTGGCTGTGGGAAAGGAGAGCAAGATCGTCTGCGAAGTCTAGGTCGTCAAGCTGGCACAATAATGTCCACTGGATTCCATTTCTTCGTTCTCTGGTGGATTTTTTCATGATCCAGTCGATTGCGAGAAGGAAAAGGAATGGTGACAACAAGCATCCTTGTCTGACTCCAGTTCGCACCTGGAAGCTTTTTGTGAGCTGTCCTCCATGGATTACTCTGCATGACATACCCCTGTACGAATTCTTTATGATGTTAACTATCTTTGGTGGGATTCCGTAGTGTTGAAGGAGCTTCCAGAGGGTCTCTCTATCTATACTGTCAAACGCCTTTTCAAAGTCCACAAAGTTGACATACAATGGTGAGTTCCACTCTAGGGACTGCTCTACTATAATGCGAAGTGTTGCAATCTGATCTGTGCACGATCTATTTTTTTGAAAGTCTGCCTGCTCATCTCGCAGCTGTTGGTCTGCTATATTTTTCATTCTCTCCAATATAATTCTGTTAAAAACCTTGCCTGGTACAGATAGTAATGTGATACCCCTATAGTTGTTGCAGTTGCTGAGGTCACCTTTTTTTGGAAGCTTGACAGGGTAACCTTCCTTCCAGTCTGCTGGTATGTCTTCTTCATCCCAGATTCTCCCAAAGAGAGGGTATAGCATCTCTACTGATGTATTCAAATCTGCCTTTAGTGCTTCTGCTGGAATGTCATCTGGTCCAGCTGATTTTTCATCAGGGTGATGGCTTTCCTGATCTCTTCTCTTGTGGGCTTTTCGCAGCAGATCGGGAGATCCACTTTGGCTGGTTCAATGTCTGGGGGGTTCAGAGGTGCTGGTCTATTAAGGAGTTCTTCAAAGTGTTCAGCCCATCTGTTTAACTGTTGATCTAGGCTGTTTGTGGTTTTTCCCTGCTTGTCTTTGACAGGTCTTTCTGGCTTGTTCATCTTCCCTGAGAGTCTCTTGGTTATGCTGTATAGCATTTTTATGTCCCCGCTATATGCTGCCTGTTCTGCCTCCGCTGCCAGGCCCTTCACATAGTTTTTCTTGTCGTTCCGAATACTCCTCTTCACTACCCTGTGTGCTTCTGCATATTCTTCTTGATCCTTACCCTTTGTTGCCCTGGTTTTACTGTTATTGACTGCTGCCTTCTTTTTCTTCCTGTCTTCTATCTTGTTCAGAGTTTCTATTGTGATCCACTCCTTCTGGTGATGCTTCTTTGGACCCACTGTCTCTTGGCATGACGATCTTAAGGTTTCTTTCACTTTCTGCCACATATTGAGTACACTATTTTCTTCTTCCACCAATTCTTGAAGCACTTCATATTTATTCTTCAGCACTAAGTTGAACTGCTCTTTAGTTTTAGGGTCTTTCAGCAGGCTAATGTTGTATTTGACTCTTTTGTCTGATATGCTGTTGAGAATTCTCTTTAATTTCGGTTTCACTCTTGCTACCACCAGGTGGTGGTCCGATGCTACGTCTGCCCCTCTTTTCACTCTTACATCTTGTAATGACCGTCTAAATTTTTTGTTGATGCAGATATGATCGATCTGGTTCTCAGTAGTGTTGTCTGGAGATATCCATGTACTCTTGTGTATCCTTTTGTGAGGAAAGATGCTACCCCCGATGACCATATTGTTTAGTGCGCAAAAGTCAGCAAATCTCTCTCCATTTTCATTCATCACCCCAAGAGCATCTGCCCCATTGGCCCGCTAGGGTTCAGAAGGGAAACAACTTTTTTTTTTTATAGCATCATGCAACTGATAACAGGACAATACAAAAAATGATTAAATTTTTAATTATCAGTAATTAAGCTTAAAATTGTTAGACAAAATAATTGCTCATCATTAACAATGTTATGAAAATATTTTTTCTCAGTCAGCTTCAAAGTTTGGCCCTAAAATTTGATAAACAAAAAAAACCCAATCCTTATTCATATTAATACACTCACTAACCATGAAATATATGGCTTTAAAAAAAAAATTCACAGTGAAACCTCTCACATCTCACACCACAAACTTTTTAGTTCCAATTTTACTTCAAAAGCTACAATTTTGAAATTTATTTGTCTGATGTCAAGACAAATTTACTCATTCATGAGTCTTTACCATGTATTGAAACATACTGCATATTGTCTAAGCAATACTGACAAAACACAGTATTTTCACTGATTCAGGGCAAAATTACTTTTCAGTTTTCAAACAAAATTCTCTTCTTTTTACATGAGGGCATTTATGTATGCTATCTCTAATTATTTTCTAGTGACTATTAAATTGATTTTTTTTTTTTTTTTTTTTTTTTATATTTTACCTTTTTTTACATATTTTTTTTATGTGCCTTCTTACCATACTCCTTTCATGAGAATATTATTTTAATTATCTCCTCATTTTCTTTTTTAATTTTAATTTAGTTCTTTAATTCCCTTCTTTTTTTTTTCCTTTTGAGAAGATTTACAGCATCACGCTTTTTTATTTCCCAGCAATTACAAAAGAAAAAAGAGATAAAAGTCCAGCTGCTAAAAGTTCTCTCCCACCAAGACCACCAACACGCAGAGGGCGACTAACAAATGGCTCAGAATCATTCTTAGAGTCCATTAGCAATCTCAGATTACCACAGGCACTTTACAGAGCCAGGCTAAGACACATAGCTTTGCCAAGTAAGACATCAAAACTGACAATATTTTTCATTCTAAGTGGTTTAAGTCACCAAGATTTATATATTGGACTCACTTAGTGGTGTATGTAAGTAAAGAGGTCAGTTAGGTGTAACTGCTTTTATGCTTTTATTTTATCTGCAGGTAATGATTTACCCCATTCATTAACGCTGTCTCAACTTTTGCACATTTTGTCTGAATATGCTCTCCTGCCACCCAATCTTGCTCTTCAGTTCATTATAAGACTTAGAACATCGGGACCAAATATTTTGAAAGGTAAAAAACAAGTTCCACTTTGTAAGTAGAACAGATCGATCATCTTGCTGTGGTTGGTTTAGAATTGACAAATTGAACGTTGATGTTATCCTTTATGTAAATTTTAAAATTTGTTTCTTTCTTTACCTTTGCTGCTAGACATTACTGATGACTCTGTAGCATCTGATGAAACTCTTCTGTCAGCACCATCATTCCCATCTGCCCTGAAGGTGAGAAAACTTTGCACAGCAATTAAATAGTATTGTTTCTTAATGAGGATTTGTTTTTAATATGAATTAAGTTATGTGCCTTTTTTTTTTCAACTAATCTTGTGCTGCCTTTCATTAGTCTTTTTTTTTTCCTGCAGGTATTTGCTAATGTTGGTGGCCTGGCTCTTCTGGCACAACACTTACCTCTGCTGTTCCCTGAGATTTCCAGACAGAGCAATAATGTTGAAGTTGTATCTGACAACAATAATGTTGGGGATACAGGTCATGACTGGATCACTGTGGAGTCTTCTGATGAGCTCTATGATGTAAGAAATGAAAATTTGTTGACATACATAATTTTTTTTTTTTCAAATAGTTTATATTAGTATCGTATAACAGTGCGCTGATTTTCGGTAGAAGTTGGTTAGTACCCAAACCAAGATTTAGTAGTCATTTTTTTATTAGAACATTAGCAGCTGATGTCTTGAAACCTGAAAAAAAAACACTGCTATGAATGTCTGTTTTTATGGTTTGATACATGCACTAGATGAAATGCAAACTGGTTAAAGCAATATGTGAAATCTAATTTACTCTTAGTCCTCAAAACCCATCATTAATCACTCTGCAGCATCCACACTTTATTCTTCGAGTGATGACAAATTAATTTTTTTTACTTTTTAATGCATTTTATGTTATTTTTGAAAAAGCGTGTTTTTTTAAAACAACACAGCTTCAGAAATGCTGAATTTCCCCATAACTGCTTTGTTTCAGCCCTATCTGGAGCCCATCACACCACCCCATACATCCAAACCTAACAAGCATTCAACCACTGGCTCTGTGCCTTCAATACCACCCCATTCTCTCATTGCCTTTGGCTTGTTCCTGAGACTCCCTGGTTATGCTGAGGTTCTTCTGAGAGAAAGAAAAGTGGCCCAGTGTTTGCTGAGGTTGGTTCTTGGAGTTACGGATGATGGAGATGGAGGTAATAAATGTTCTTTTAGTATCATAATTTTTTATTTAATCCATAGATAATCTGACTGATTTGAAAAAAAACTTGCAATAAATAAATGTACAATGCATTTGTTATAGATTTATAGTTCATTATTAATACATTGTTTCATTTAGTGTCAAGTATTTAATTGAATCATGTAATATAATTTTATATGAATTTTTTTTCCAGGTCAGATTTTAACTTCTCATATTGCAAGTACCCTACCCACGATGCCATTCACAGTCTTAAAAACTCTTTTTGACACATCACCACTGACAACAGATGATGGAGTCCTATTACGGCGTATGGCATTGGACATTGGTGTCATACACCTTGTTCTTGCTTGTCTTGCCACTCTCAGTCATCATAAACCTAGAGCCCCACTTACAAGCTTTCAGCATGAGGTAGTTATTGATTATAATCAAGAGAATAAGAAAGAAATTAACTCAAATATATTATCATAATAAGTTTAAACAGAAATGAATATTTTAGTGATAATTTTATCGGAAAACTCATTTCAATAGAATTTTATGAATAATTTGTGAAAATAATGTAGTTTATAAAGCGTCATGAAAAATAACCATAAAATTTAAATAATGAAAATCTCAATGTCTGAAGAATAAAAGAAGCATTTTTTTAAATACTTATGGCATCAGACAAATTTATGTAGCCAGTGTTAGCATCACCCTTTGCTCAGAGGAGGGTTAATTTAATAATTTTTATGTTGAAAAACTACTTTTTTAAGAATTTTGTTAGAATAATATTTATATATTATAATTATTTAATAATTTGAATGTCAATCCACTGTTAGACACAGTTGATATTGTCAGCCATGCAGTCTTCAGCTGCAATGGGTTCACTTAGTCAGCCAGAAGAGAAAGCTCAGCAGCACTACTGGGCTAAAGGTACAGGGTTTGGTACTGGTTCAACCACATCCAGCTGGGACGCAGAGCAGGCTATGTTGAGACAGAAAGGAGAAGAAGAGCATGTGGCATGTTTACTTCAAGTACATAGTATTTTTTGCTAGTACTTATTATATTTTAATGCATTTAAATGGCTTAGTAATTTAGGATTTAGTTAAATTCATAGAACTAGTATGTCCTCCTTTTAACCATCTAAACCACTGTCGACCATTTTTAGTGCCTTTTTAATAATATAACTATAAATATTTTCATATTTTATTAACAATTTATCACACACATTTATTGATTTATATTTATTGTATTAATTTATGTAGGTTCTAGCAAGTTATGTGAATCCTGTTGGCACTTTGAACTCAAAGCTGTTAAATTCACCATCATCTGATTCAGATTCAGCACCAACACCACCAATGACCCCTATAGATGGTCAAGATGAGACGAACAGAAACCTTATACCAGAATCTTTGTCAGAGCTTTTGTCACAGTCTTGCCTTGTGCCAGCGGTGTCATCATATTTGCGCAATGACTCAGTGTTAGATATGGCCCGTCATGTTCCACTGTACAGAGCTTTGTTGCAGCTGCTCAGGGGTATAACAGTGAACCCTAGCCTTGTTCCCATTCTTCTGCCAATGGATGAAGATAGTCAGAGGAGTGGTGGTAATAATGTGGAGTCTCATGCATCAATTGAGGTGTTATTGGAAAAGATGAAAGGTTGTGTTGATACGTACGCAAGTCGGCTCAAGTAGGTCCTACAAACATTTATCCCAATTTTTTTTTTATGTTATGATAGAGCAGTAAAATTTAAAACAGTTTTTAATGTTGAGTCCGTTTCGACATTATTCTATATCTTCAATTGTGTATTTTATATTTTCCTTTCAAAGATCTAATAAAGGAAAATCAGGCAACAAAATGGAAGATGAAGAAAGTGAAGGTTTGGCTTTACTTATACCAGACATTCAAGAGACAGCTAGATTAGTTCATGTGGCAACAAAGAGATTAAAAGAAACCTCTGGTATTAAACCTTTTAAAAATTGTTTTAGCTTTCATAAAATTTGTAGTGATAACATTTCTAACAAAAATAATGCAGTATATTTTCCTCATTAAATATGATGTATAATTAAATAACAGTATTTCAACAGTAATAACAATTTCCTTTTTTTTTTCATTTATACTTATAAAAGAAAAGCATGTTATGCTTCATTATTAAGTTCATGCATGATTTAATTTATTAATTACTACAGCCAAGTCTGAAAGCTGTAGAAATGAAGAAGAAGAGGCTCAGACTGTTGAACCACAAAAGACTTTAGAAGATCAATACATAGCAGCCATGAAAGCACTGCAATTTGACACTTATGAAATGGTGACAGAGGAAGGAAAGATGCTGAAATTTAATGTATCCCATCATTATGAAACTAATGTTAAAGCTTTGGGCACTGTAACCAATGTGGCAAGAACCAGGCGTTTGGCTCAGGAAGCTGTAACTTTGTCTACCTCACTTCCACTTGCATTTAGCTCCAGTGTTTTTGTAAGATGTGATGAGGACAGGCTTGATGTCATGAAGGTACTGAACATTATTTCACTATCCTCTGTATTCCATAATGTTAAAAAAAAAGAAGTGATACTGGCATTGTTAAATGAGTGCAGGGGGCCCCCTTTGGATGTAAGGGGCACCAGACTTAGGAAATTATTGCCAAGAGGGTGCCCTCAAACATTTTGCAGGGGGCCTCCCCAAGTTATTAGTGATACCACTGTAAGGTGATACATAACAATATATAAATGTGTAATGTAGGATTTTATTACATGAACTCCAAGGATATATACATTATATGTGATAGGATAGAACATCTAAGTATTCAACTGTCCTGAGAGATAAAGATAGAAATACTTTATCAAAGTACACCTCTGTACCAAAGTCAGTTGATAAAAATTTGCCTCCTTCACTTTGTACATAATATCAGTTACAAATCTCTTCTCTGTAAGTATACTGCCGTCTTGAAGGGTAAAAATATACTTATGAAACTTAATGCACAATAACGATTGCAACTATCTCCTCTCTATACGTATTCTACCCACATGCAGGATTAAGCTAGTTATACTTGAATAAACTGCCAGTCTGTCTGCCAAAACCAACTTGCATCCAACTCTTTTCATTGGTCCATCTACCTCCCTTCATTTACATAATAAGAACCCTTTTCCAGCCTAGTGGTTGGTGCAGCTAAAGTACCCATTACATGTATAAGGTTAGCATCCCTTTGTTACCTTCAGTTAAGTTCACTGACATTAACTTGATGTAAAAGAAAGTTTGTTGGCCCCCCTTAGGGATTCAGAGGCTGTGCCTGCTCCCCCCCGCCACCACTTTACACAAGGGGCGTTGCATTTAATATGTACATTTTCAACCTTTTTGTACTGGTTAATTTTATGGAATATCCCAAAGTCAGAGGTTCTAAAGAGTTCAAGTTATACTGAAAACATTTACTACTAGATGAATATGTCAATAATTAGAAGTTAACTTCTTTAAACAAAATATTATCTATGAATTTTTTTTAGCATTGTATTTTTTTTTCCTACAGGTACTTATCACTGGACCATCAGATACACCTTATGCAAATGGATGTTTTGAATTTGATGTATTTTTCCCTCAAGACTATCCAAACACTCCACCATTTATCAACATGGAAACAACAGGAAATCATTCAGTTAGATTTAACCCAAACCTGTATAATGATGGCAAGGTAAAAATGTGCAATGATAAGTTTAAAAAAAAAAAGACTTTTTTTTTTAATTATGCTTAAAGACTCTGAACTTTGATTTGTAATAAATTATAACACATAGAACTCAACTTGAACATTTCTTCTTTTCAAAGGTTTGTCTTAGTGTACTAAACACATGGCATGGCAGGCCAGAAGAAAAATGGAATGCTCAGACCTCAAGTTTTCTTCAGGTATGTCAGAACAAAATTGAAAATCTGTATACATGTTATGTCTCATGTATTATTACGTCTGTATGACAATATACGGCAGAATTTATTTTAGAACATTTTTTTTAACCTCTCCTATCTAATTCTCAATAACTAGTGTCTCTTTTAATAATAATTTTTTGCTTTTTTTTTTTTTTAAAAAAGGTTCTAGTTTCTATCCAGTCACTTATTTTGGTTTGTGAACCTTATTTCAATGAACCAGGATATGAGCGTTCTCGAGGAACTCCCTCTGGTGCTGCTAGCTCACATGAATATGATGCTAACATCAGACAAGCCACAGTGAAATGGGCTATGTTAGAGCAACTTAAAAATCCTTCTTCATGTTTTAAAGAGGTTCTGTTTCTTTTTTTTTGTCTAATTTTAAAACGAAATGGAAATATTTGAATTAAAACATTTTCTTTTTTTATAAAAATACTTCAATTAAAATGTTGAAAAAAATGTATCTTTGTCCTAAATAGATCATCCATACACATTTCTGGCTAAAACGGCATGAGATACTTTCTCAGTGTGAAAAATGGATATCAGAAATGGAAGGATATAGCAATGACAAACGTACTGGAAGATCAATAGCACAAAGCACATTGGCTCTCAAGGTACAAATTATTCACTTCTCTATTAATCTAACCGGATATATGCAGTTTTAGCAACACTGTATTTTCTTAGTAAGAAAAATATTATTAGTATAATTAAACAATTTGTTATCATGTTAGCTCTTTAGTTACCGAACTTGTATTGTTTCTTCATGTAAAGCGTCACTACAATCAGTTGAGGGAGGAACTTTCAAAGCTGCACCCACCACCAAATTTACAAATTGAAGAAGAATATGAAGCCAGCAAGATTGACCCAGAAGCTAAACAGTATAAGACCAGTGGACTTTTAGACCAGGCAGAAGCAGCAGCCTCAGGCCTGGATGTTCTCTCTACTGAGGATATCAGTTTCTCAATGTCCAGCGCTCATAACATTTATTTATCCACCATGGACCCATTCTCTCTTTTTTCACCCACTAGTCAGCAGCAGGAGGACCACCTGCAACAAATTTCTGACGATGGCATGACTCCTTCTGCAGACCCAGATTGCTGATACATCTACAGATAGGTTATCCTGGTATAAGCATGGTCCTGATTAGAATGTTTCAACATTGTCAGATCATTCTACTTGGTGTGATCTTTATTAGGTCTGCCATAGTTCTGTTGGCATCACTATTTAGGTGATATTGTCATTCAATTTTGACTTGATCCTGGTAAAAGCAAGGCAACAGATAAAAACGTAAAATGTGCTTTTAGTTGATTTTGTGTTGTAATTCCTAACATACCATTGATGATGAAAACAAATTTAATCAAACTTGACTGAACCCTTAGTACATAAACAAATATTTCAAATATTAGATTTTTTGAAATACTTTCTTCACTTGATAAAATTCTTGGTTTAAACGAAGGCTAAATTTGTGACTTTTCATTTCTTTGTTTGACATTAAAATACACAGCAATTGATTTATGCTGCAAGTAATACTAAGACATTTCACCAGAGCTGTTGTGAATAAATTATTTTAATGATGGAAGAAAAAAAGTATTCATTTGTGATATTCACTTCATTTTAATTGAAATATTTGCTTTTCACAATAGTTTTGGTTATGTTGAAAGCTAGTGATGAGTGCTGATTATGTTTGTCTGTATGAGGCACTAGTGATGTTACTGCACATAATTTGTATATTGTAACAGTTATTTATGTTTCAAATGTATGGCTGGTGACTATTATAGTAGAGAGAGAGAGCTCATTTGTTCTGACTGACCTCACGGTGGTTAAAAAGTTTTAAATATAGACCCTTTTATTTTTTTCAAATATTTCTTGATTTTTGCTTTTAATTTTGACTCCATTAAAATGGAATTATTACTTGTACATTGACACCAGTGAAAATAAAAAAAAATGTTTGACCACATCCAACCAGATTATCAATTGAATTATTTAATTCATTTTGTTGTTTCATTATAATATATATATGTGTGTGTGTGTGAATTGATGATTTATGATACACATGTTTGTTAATTTTTTATTTCAAGTACTCTGACAGACAAGCAGACAATGAAACTTTAGATAGGTTAATGATTGACACTCTGTTTAATTGTAAGTCATAATGATTTTTTTTTTTTATTTCTGAACAGATTTATTAATGCCCATCATAATGTAGGTGAAAGGTTTAGTTAACAAATTCACTCTTTTAAGATTATTATGTATTGTAATTTGTAGTTAACAAGCATGTAATAAAATACTTTTCCTCTCTTTCTTTAACTTATGTCAAAAATGGGTAAATTTTTTTAACTCATCTGTATAATATTTAGTAAAAATAATAATAAAAAGAAATTCATTCTTTTATCTTTGTTTGTTAATTAATTTTGTGGTCAATTTCATGCATGATGCCCAGAAAATTTAAACATGCTTTGTTGACAAATTGTTTTCACTTCTTCAGCTGCAATAGTAATTTTTTTTAAAAATAGAATTGTGTGCTTACAAGTTATACAAGCAACATTTGCATCTTTGTTACTTCAACTATTATGTATGCAATGTCTTCTCTCATCACCAGGGATTTGTTTGTTTTAATATGGATATTTTCACTATTATTTATAAACAGGGAAACTATTTTTTTTAAATGCAACTTGTTCTTATACTCTGTACTAAATTTTATGAAATTGAATAAATCCTGTACATTTAATTTTTTTCTTTTTGTTATTTATAATAAGAAATAAAATTGCATTGTGTAATATTATGAGACAACTATAATTATAGATTAATAACATGAGTCAATGAAACAGTTAAGTTCACAGTTGACCCTACTCTTGAGCATGCAACATTGAAGATTTTTTTTATATTATGTTGATTTTACGTTTTGCGTGAGAAGATTGATTGCCACATTTCTAATTCCTACACCCAGCATCATTGGGGAAGAATGGGGCTTGTTAGGGTTAATTAATTAGTGCTGATTCACTCCATCAAAAGCGTACAATTTACGCTTCATCCATCTCAAATTAGATTTTTACCTGTCAACACCTACCGTATTTTTCGGACCATAGGCGCACCAGTTTTTAGAGAAGAGAAATGCAGAAAAAAATATTTTGACAGATTTTTATTAAGATTTTGAAGCAAATAGTGTCCTAAAATAGTTTATGTGCATTAAAAACCAACAGCACAGTCATAAACAAATGTAATCAATACCAACAGCACAGTCATAAAAAAATGTAATCAATACTGTAATGTAAACAGCAGCATTTAGAACCATTATTAACAAATAATGTCAGCAAAAGACAAAATTAAGAATTATGAATTTTATATACTGCAAAACACCCTAACCTTTTTTTTTCTACATTTGGAACTTTTCCCCCTCATTTCTGGAGGAAAAAATGTGTGTCTTATGGTCCGAAAAATACGGTATATTTTATTCAGGATAAATTTGTATAACTGTAATTGTTTTTGTCTGCTATTATGTCTGTTTTAGTACTTTTTATTTAATGGGGGGGGGGGGGGGTTTCAAATCATTCATGCTTTACATATCAGCTCCTCATAGGAAATGTTACAAAAGCATGGATGTATGATGCTGGGTGGTGAAAGCTGCAACAAAATACATACATTCACAAGTTCACATTTTTATAGCATGCATCACGAATAACATTTTACCAGTCAACATTTATAACTTATTCGTGATAAATCATTATAACAAAAAATCAAATCAATGCTTTATAAAAGTATAATTATGAAAAATGTTATTGTCTTGTTTTTTGAATGTTATGGCACAAACAGAATTGTATTGGTGTATGGTATGGACAGTATTACTGCTTCAAGTCCACAGTATCACATTTAGTACTATTTGTTTAATATGAAACATCATTGATTGATTTAAACCCTTTTTCTCAAGAAAGAGTCATTTGATTATGATTATTGATGCACACAAACTATACTCATTCACGGAGGTGGTCTACTTTTGGTAGAATAATTTATACAAGAAAAAAGACATAAAAATACAGAAGTTTACATACATATATGTGCTAACAGAAGAGATAAAAAGTGTTATGTTAAATTATAAAAAGAAATAATTCATTGTCTTTCACCTCTTTTATTTTCCAATTAACATAAATTAAAAAAAAAAAACAACTTTCAACAAGTATCCAGTAGAATTAAAATAACCATAGTAATCTTAAATAAAATGAAAACAATGCAATGTCAAGCTCATCAAAACTATTGATAAAGTACAGTGTAAAACTGTAACTATATGAGCGAAATACTATTAATACTCATTTTTATAGGATGCATTTATGAATTAGGAAATTGTAATATTAAAAAATAAAATACAGCTAAGCAAAATGAAACTATACAGATAGCATGTAATAATAGTAATACAAAATACTAATAAAAGAATGTTTTATTTTTTTTTAATTATAGGTTAAAGTAATATTTATCACTAGCTGTACCCTGCAAATCTTTTGCATAGAGTTATATTCCCTTAGGTTTGATCAGTAGGCTAGGTTATTTTTGGTTTTGAACATTCGATTTTTTCTTGATATTATTAAAATTTAAAGATGAAATATGTTGTAGAAATACAAATAAAAACAAACTCATATTTAAATGGAATTAATTCACATTTTGGCCTTTGGGTTTCATGTTTAAAAACTGCAGAAACTATTCAAAACTGTTTTAAAAAAAAACATTTATCGAATCGAGACGTGGGCTATACACCATTTTCAATTCTTGTTTTCCACTTTCGATTTATCGCAGAACCCAGACCGCTATTTTTATATTAGATACTTTTGCTAAAAATTAAAACAAGTCAAAAACATTTATTTTTGCTTTCTGTCATTTTGTTTCTGAATTCTCTTCCATTTATTTTTTTAAGTAAAGCAAAGTGCCTTTTAAAAAAAAAATCTATTAGACTTTCAGAAATCTGCTTTGATGAAAATATTGCTTAAGTATATTTAAATTTTTTTTTATATGATTCTAAAGAATCGATATACTGTTTGTTTTATGGAATGTGTTTTATTGGAGATGTTTTACCTAATACCAATACTTGAGTAAATTTTTGGAGCACTTAAAGTTGCACTCATACTTGCACCATAAGTAATCGTACTCTTACTTGCACAATGGGTAATGGTACTCTTACTTGCATAGTCAGTACATGTACTAGGAACATCTCAGAAGATAGATATAGAATCAGCTAGACAAAACAAAATCATGACCTAATAATAATTCATGTGTTTGAAAACATACATGTATTGGGCAATAGAAAAAAGTTCTGAGAAAAATGCTTAATGTGAGAATACATCATCATATGAAAATCAAATTTGGCATTTGACAAAAATATTTATCAAAGATTGAATACTTCTTATCATGGTATAAGTACATAACATGTTATAAATAACTTAATGAAGTGAAAAATAACTGTTTGAAAAAAACACTAGTGAAAAAGTTACAAACAAAAGAATTTTAAACAAGAAAAATACACATGCCCCTTCTATAAAACGGTTTCCTGCTTCATGGTTTTGCTCTAACATGTTTAGAAAACAACCTGTTACCGCATATTTACTGTCACGCAGAATGAAATTTGAGAATTCTTTAAGTTTTATGTGTTTCTCATCTAACCATAAGGAATTTCTAAATAAGTGCACAGAAATGAGTATTCTGAGTTAATATTAGCAGAAAACATGCTTCACTTAAAAAAAAACTCAAGGTAATTAACACATATCAGATTTATTTTGTAGTTTTCTTTACAGAAATTTCCTAACATGCAAGGACCCCTAAAAAATGTATTCACCCCATTATACTAAACTTAGTTGAGAGTTAAAATATTCTGAATCGAATAAAAATATTTTTATTTGCTTGCTTTGTATTTTTACTCAAAACAAAAAAGGTTTTGATTGAATTCAAGAAAAAACAGTTTTAAAATACCACCTGATTTTCCAGGAAAGCATCTAATTGTGTCATAGAAGGTTAGGTGTATATCTTAGAAATAATTTGTAATAGCAAAATGCAAATGCGCAGTGAATATGTCTAAAGGCCAGGAACTCTTTTCTTGTAAAGTCTACCAATGTAATCAGCATTAAATGATCCAAAATACATAATACCATCAGCATTTTCGACTTCACTAACCCCTTTAATGACACTGCCTGTTTTATCCTGAAGGCTATGAATGATTGTACCAGCTGTATCCAGTTCTAATGCCATCGCTTTAGCATCCGTTTTGGCAAAAAAGTCCTTCATAAATAAAAACACTTTAATGGATAATACCTAAGGATGAAAAAAAAACAAGCAAATAAAATACTATTCCAAATAAGCTATAAACTTAAAAGCTATCAAACAAGATTTCACCGATAAGAAAACATAATAAACCACAACTTATATCTAAATAAATACATGTATAAAAAATGTAATTATTAATTTCTTATTAACTCTTAAAAAATGTATTTATGCCTAAATGGTATCTTTTTATTAATTGTATACACCATATGTTTGAAAATTAACAGTGAGAACACTATGTTAACTGAATTCATGATTTTTAAAAATATATTTTTTACTTTTTTGACATTTTCGGTCAAGTTATCTACATGAGTGCAGACCTGCGCAGATTGCCATAATGCTATGTATCTAAATACTAATCTTAAATGAATACAAGTATTGTTTTATACAAATGTAGTTTATAATGAGCATAAACTAATGTTTCTGTTGGTATCCAGCTTCGAAGATATATAAGTTAATTGGGCTAAATTAAACATTATAGTGAAATTACTTTACTAACTGGACTATATAAATAGCTCATGTAAAGTTGAATAATTTATTACTACTAGTGTGATAATAAACAAGAAAGACATGCCATTTTCTATATTTTAAAAAATAACTTATTAACTTTAAGAAATTTCAATATTTTTATAGAAGCAACCAATTTTTTAGTGTGCAATGATTGAGATTCAATAGTAAAAGTACCTTAGCGATGACTCCTCTAACCCAAGGGTGATTAGCAAGAAAGTGTGTAAAGGAGGGTTTCCCTTTCTGTATTAGCAAGGCTAGTCCTACCCAGTAAGTTCCACTAGTCTTACAATAGCGAATATTATCAGGTGCACCTGGTAACTGGTTGCTCCAAACAGATAACTGCTCACTTTCTAAATCAAATCTGAGGAAAATATCAATACATGTAATATCAATAAAACATTTACATGTACCACTATATCAGATCAAATCAATTTATAGTATTGTCAATAATTATTTTAAAATATATATTAAATTTATTTTAAGAAATTTGTAATCATACTTCATGATCCTGAACTTCGCCGTCTCTGCAATGAGCACAGCACTTTTATCCTTGGTAAGTTGCACTCCATTAGCAAACAAAAGACCTTCCACCAGTTGCGTTGTATTTTTTGAGACTGGGTCATACATCAACAGTCTAAATTGACCAAAACAAAAAATTTAGATGTTTGTGTGTCTCTTATATTACAACTTATGTTTGTTGCGATTATACAAATACTACAACTTACCTCCCATCTGGAACACCCTCTAGAAATACCAAAGGAAAATTATTTCGATGCCATTTTGTGCTGGAATCAGTGAAATATATTTTCCCATCCTCGCCTATGTCCAAATCATTAAAAAATTTTGGAGTTTTGCCATTGATTGGGATAGATGATGAGTAAAGTGTGGTGTAGTCACCTGTTAGTATGTGTAGGAAATAATAATCTCTATTAATTACTGACAATAAAAAATTGGAAAAGTAACACTGGAATTAATAATGTAATTCCTTTACATGCATTTTGAACAAAATATATTATTAGATGAAAAAAAGAAGAAAAAACAGTTAACTGACCTGTAACAACATTTACTTGAAATAAACCAAAATAAGCATCAATGACAATTAGAAATCCATTCTTTGACAATCTCATTCCAAGCGGTCTGCCACAAGTATTTTCATTTTCAATACCATCTGTTTTTTAAAAAAAATGAATATTTTTAAACAAATTAATAATCTTTAAAACCATTAAATTAATTAATAACTTATGTTTGGTAATGGAATACTATTCAGGTAAAGTAAAACTTATACAATATATAGTTGTACTAACCACAAGGCTCACTACCAAATCTGACAAGTTTCTGCACACTGCCTTGATGTATATGATTCACCCAACCATCAGCTGTCCCAGTGTATATGTGGTCTGCATTATTTAAACATCAATTAATACCTCATTAAATGCAACTTAAATTCTGCCTAATAGCTTTATCTTCTGGGATTCAGCATGTCAATACTTACCTCCATCAACAACAATGGATTCAGGGCCATTAACTTGGCCGCGATAAATTCTCTCAGCGTTACTTAGTAGATCATTTACTTCCAAAGGTCCAATGTATTCTGGAGGATCAGGAAGACTGTCAAAAGCAAAAATATTTTTAGCATTTATTTTGAATAAATCTTTTGATATAGAGTAAGAAAAAAAATCAACAAAAGAACAACATTTTATTTAGAAGCATTTAATTATGATTTAATCCATGAAATTTACCCGGTAATTTCAATAGGTGAAATCGGTGATGGCAGCAATATCAATAAAGCGATGGGAGACACCACAGCCAAAAGTAATGATATGAGAAAATAATGAATCCATCTGAAAAAGAATTCATGTTGAGCAAGCATTTTTATACTTGAATCCCTACCATAGCCTATCAAAAGCCAATCTATTTTTATTTAAAGAAAACTAAAAAGGCTTTGACAGTATCATCTAAATAGCTCTATAAATTCTAAAAGCCCTAGAATATGAGCTATAAGTTCACAAAATATTCATTTAGTTATGTTCACAGAACACTTATTCGTTATAATCTTATTATTACCAATTGTTTTCTGATTAATTGTTAGTTGTTGAAAAGGATGGTTTTGAGTTTAAATTTAATTGAGATGAACTAAACTAAAAATAGCAGATTTATAATATTTAGTAGACTTTAGCGCTTACACCAATGTGTCTCATTAATTCCATGGTCATAACAAATAAAATAACAAGTCAAAGCACGGGCAGCATTTTTAATAAATCTTGACTTTTAAGACTTTCTTAAAAAATGTGAGCTCTTGATACTTTCTTTTATAAAAATATTTAAGTATAAACATGGCTTCTAACTGAAATGTATTTATTTGACTGAATTAGTGAGGTAATTAAGCATTTCTTTCCAGCATTACTGATATTTAGCCCTGGTAATTATTATTTATAGTTTGTTTTCAGTTTTAAAATTGATTTTATTAGTTTTTCTTAATTTTGTTTGAACAATGTAATGTAATTTACAAATTAATAATCAGCAGCCTTAGTCTGGCTTAGTTTAAAATCATTTACCAAATCAAATTCACTTGGCCTTAGCATAGTTTGTTTTTCATTTATTTGGGTTATATTTTAGGTACTGAATCCTCAAACATTAGTATGTATTTGGGACAAAAACAACAACTAAGTACCAAATTTTCTGATTATGTTTTAAATGTACCAGTTCATTCATTTGAAAATAACATAAAAGTTAAATATTAAGAAATGAAAATAACACAACAGTTAAAAAGTGTGATGAAGTACAATTTTGAAATGAAAATAATCAACCAAATGCAGTTTTAAAAATATGAATACTTCAGCTGTAAATATACAAAAAAAAAAAGGAAAAGTCAAGATTGAAGGTTAAAAAAAAAGAATTAGCCAATTTCATATTAAATTACCCTTGAGATGCTTTTCTTACAGCATCTTCTTCTATTTTTTCCTCACTTTTTTCAGAAGTTTTAGGGCTGCTTTTGACAGTGGTTCTTTGACGAACGCCCTGGGACGACATCTTGATTCAATAATATTTCTAGGGCACCCAAAATATAGGTAATTATCATATCTATATGACAAAGAATATAAAAAAAAATTATCATTAAATCCTATAGAAATGTATATATTTAACAATTATCCTTAATGAATATTATATGCATCATTTATGACAATTTTCAGACAGTATATATTATATTAATTGGCTCTTGTGGGACTCACTCTCGACTCTGGTGTATCTTTTTAGTTGATGAGTCTAGACCAGGGGTGGGCAAACTTTTTCAACGGAGGGCCACATTGAAAACTTGATTGTTATTGGCGGGCCGCATATATATTTTGTCTACTTCAATTACAATTTACAAAGTATGAAAATATGAATTAAAGATAATAACCTTTTATTTGTCATTTTATTTTACATTCACGCTTTATTACACATGCACATTACAATTTAAAATACGAATATATACATGCATTCGGGCCCCACAATATACTTAGACGGGCGCATGCTGCCCACGGGCCGTAGTTTGCCCACACCTGGTCTAGACCTTAACTTTAACACATTTTTCATTTTACTTTTAATATCTTTAACTTTTAATAATGTTTTGAATAATAAAATTAATTATTTTTGTTTCGCTTTAATGCAAACTGTATAATGGCAAATGATTATGCTTATACTGCTTATAGTAAAAACATTTAGCCTATATTTAGTATAAACTTAAAGTATAAACCATATAATATACTATATTATATAGCCTATTCAATGTCAATACTAATAGTGTCTATAGTCTACTGAAAGTACTAGCTAAATAATAATTAACATATTTATCTCGTGGGCCAACTGTCGTTAAGAATTGCCAACAATACTTTTAAATGCATTAATCTAATATCCGTTTTATTAAAATTAACATTACAGGTTTCAATGATGGTAAACAACACAGTTCAACAGTTGCTTTTTTTTTTTTGTTGAGGTCGAAGGTCAGCAGAGTTCTGTAACTCCTTTTTAAAAGATGTTACGCATTATTCACATTTCAACAGTAAAAAAAATAATATTAAGGGTATTGTGATATTACCATAGTAAGTTTCATATAAAGGAGAGTTTAAAAAACAGCTTATTAAATGAAATAGATGTTCCTTCACTAATAAGAGAAAAGTATGCAAAATCATAGAATACTGTGTGCCAAGGAATAAAACAAATACTAATCGCTAGCTGAAATGCATTGTGGGTATTGCTAAGGTAAACTAATATGGCGCATGAGTGTAAAAAAAACCTGGTTTAATAACATATTGCTGAAATGAAAATAAGGTTACAGAAAAAGTATATTTATATTTTTATTTAGCATTACAATAAACATGGCCGAAGTTGAAGACGATATTCAGAATAGGAATGAGACTAGTCAGTATTCTGAGTCTGTAGTACTTAATCAGGATTTTGCTGATCTAACAACATTAGATCAAGATTTTCTAAATCAAAGTCATATTTCAAAAGACTCTCAAGGAAATAACCTTTCACATTCCTTCATAAGTACAGAAGCATCTTCCATGCAACAGTGTTTTAATTATAGAGACTCAAAGATCATGCAGGCAAAACTGAGGGAAAGACTTTATGACAAACCAGAGAATTCAGGGGTTATTCAATACATCAGATTACAGTCTTTAAAAAAACAAAATGTCCACAAGGTATGTTTAATTTATTTTCAAATAGCTCCAATTTCATTTTCTAAAGATTAAGAAGCAGCAAATTTTATTGTTTTAGTGCATGCTGAAAAGTTCAATTAGTGTTTTTTTTTTTATCTGTTATTAAGCACAAATCATTACAATTTGATAAAATATTAATTTTATAAAATAAATATTGATTTTAATACTTTTGAAAAAAGGGATGCTTATCTTAAAGCTATGTCCTTTTATAATATTTATTTAGACTATTCTAGACAGTCTCTAGACAGGGTGGTACATGGTACAGAGTTTGAAATTTACAACCTTTATTTACAACCAAATTTATTAATATATTTTTTAAATATTTAGCATATTGCAGGGACGAGGCGTGAGTGTTGCCAGTCATAACTCTTAGTGAAAAATGTATTGATATTTTTATGCTATATACAAAGCACAAACAAACAAAGATCTATATATTTGTATAACATATTGGACTAACAAAATATACATTTATTTATAACTGATGTTATATATATTTAAACTTGTAGTCATTTTATTATGAATGATTATGCCAACTATATTCAATAAACACAGGACCATTTTATAGCATAATCATAGCTATAAACTTTTCTCCAAGAGTTAGACCGGAAACACTCACGTCTCGTCCCTTGCATATTGATATACTTAAAGTGGCCCCTAAGCAGAGAGACATTCTGAACCATAGAACAAAGGCTAATTGGCTCCTCCATGAAATTCTACATATTTATTTATATTTGCTTATTATACATGTACAATAAACTCTCTACTATTTGGTTCACATTTATCCAGCCACCACACTATCCAGCAAGTTAACAATAATTAACCATAATCAAATGAATTATTATAGATAGTTTAAGTTATATTTAACAATATTTTTTAAAACCTATTTAGTGTTTCAGTAATATAAAAAATATTTTTGAAAGTAAAGTCACCTTAGCCCTTAAGGGGCTTCAGAGCATATGAAGTGTATAATATGAAGTGTATAATTCATATCCTATTCATCAAGGGATTGTTTGGTTAACACAACACCAACCCACCTTTATTTCCCCAAGTTAAGCCAGGTACCCATTTAAAGCTGGGTGGACTTTTGATGGACTTTTTCCAACTTTTACCAGGACCTGGAAAAAGTCGACAGTCAAGCACTCTATTTGTAATTATTATTTTTAGATCAATGGCATATCTGGTTTGGCATTATCAGGAATAAAATAAAATACTGTAAGATTTGGAAATATAGTAAAGCTAAAAATGCAATAGTAAAATGAATCAAAGAAAAAAGAATAGTGTTTCTAAGGTTTGTAAAACTGATTTTTTATCGAAATGAATATTTGTGCTGGATCATATGAAACATTAGGTTCCTGGTGGTCACTCCCCAATCAAAAAATGATTGGTTTGTTTACAATCATAGTTTACAATTCATCCTCCCATTAGCACATTTATCATACTATGTGTCAATAACCGAAATCAACAGTTTTTCCTCTACATATACTAAAATTCATATAACAACGTCATATTAAAAATGCCTTAGACATTACACATTTATCTAATTAATGGGGTAATTACACTTGCCTTAATGATAGAATATTTAACTAAAATGTTTTTATAGATGACGATCTATTTCCAGATATTTTGTCCTTAAAGATTAACATTGTTGATGTCAAATTATCTTCACACTTCTTACACTGTTAAACTACCCCCACTAAATTGTTGAAATAACATATGGATAAGCCCTAAATAATTTTTTAAAATGTACGCCATAATTTTTTTTTCAATTTTCTATGCATCAAGGATGAAAATGTTGTTCACTTTCAAGCAACACAGAAAAAAACTGGGATCTTGGAACCCTTGAGCACAACTGTTCCTAAAAAAATTAGCCCCTCTTCTAGTGATGAAAAACTTAACAGTGGAGCATTTTTTAAAGAAAAATATATTCTGCAGCATATGTAAGATTGTAAAAGAATTTTGATATAAATAGAATATTAAAAATTATTTTTTAATATATACATAAAATACTTATCTATTACCTATATATATATATATATCTGTGTATATATTGGCTATAAAATACTTTTATTTTTATATATAGGCCTATATCCTAAATAGGTATGTAGTAAATATTTTTCAAAATTTTAGGGTGTCAAGAAAGCGACCATATCAGTTAGAGCCATTGGATATATCAGTGGATGTCAGTAAAGAGAACATTGATAATGGTTAGTTCAGTTCTAATGCAAATATATATTTTAACTATTAAATTCACAAGCTAATTACCTGAGTAAATAAATTCAGCTGAAAACAGAGAAAAAAGCAGCTGTATATTTACAACAAAGTTTTATTTCCCTTGCTTAAATCTCACTGTAGTCTTGCTAAGCTTTTTTATACTTTAAAATCTAACTTTTAGCTTTCACAAATGACATTTGAAGGTTTAATATACAATGGTTTTGAAACTATCAAGTTTTAAAAGAAAAACATTTTTGACAACACATTTTTTTTTACTTTTGATTAACTTCAATGGAGATTAATTTATAAGAAAAAAAATTAGCCTTATTTGAAATTATCCATCACATAAGTTAAAAATTAGCTGTCCTTTTAGCTATAATAAATGAACTCTCATGAACTCTTTGTTTTGATTGTTTGTTTCTGTGTTAGAGTTCACTGACTGTGTTGGGATTTTTAATTGTTGTTCAGTCATGTGTGTTACATTGCAAGCAGAACAGTGCAAGCTTTTGGATTATTTAGAAAAACTATTTTTACTATTTATTAGTAAAAAATAAAAAAAAATTTCTATAAATTTATAGATAGCAAATTAACAAGTAAAGAGCTCATAGACACTACAAAGTCTGAAAAGCCAGGTAATGCACCAAACAAGGAACTGCTAACAACTAAACAGAAGGAAGAAGACACAATTTTGGCAGCAAACAGAGTTGTTATTGATGCACATGAGGAAGATGGTGGTAAAGTTGAAGAGACTGTCCACATTCTAAGTAATAAGGAGAATTATCTAGAAGTACCTAAAGCTACATCAGTGACACCTAGAATGAACAAACAGGTTTGAGTTTGACCTTATATATATACTTCAAAAATAGTATTATTAGTAAAATATAATCATGTGAATTTCAGTAATATAAAAAATCTATAGCAGATACAGTAGAGACAATTACATACACCCCACCCCCTTAAACTAGTCATTTAAAATGGGTTGACTTGAGTAAGCATGAGGCACATATACAAGTATTTTATAAAATATTTACTAATTACAAATGCATTTGTCATCATTCACCTTCATGAACTTAGCCTGTCTTAATTTCATTGAAAAAAAGAAGAAAAACATAGTGAATTTTGATGATGTATTAAATGAAATAATTTTGTTTTTCATTTTCTTTGGCCATTGATACTTGACTTCAACACTGAGATATCATATATGTATTTATGTTACATACAAATTAACCCTAATCCAAAAAAATGGTTTATACTGTCAGATAGTGACTATGTTGATATATTGTATGCATGGCTACACTGGGACACAACTAGTCAGGGGGGAGATACCAAGGGCTGACTGGTGACAGACTGGATTGTATTCTATGAATGTAAACTTGGGTGACAGGATCTATGTAGGAGATGTGTTCTAGTCAGTGAAACGTGGGACCTGGTAGGAATAGAGGTCAGGTTTATGAATTATCTGAGGAATAGTTGTGTAATAGGAAAGACTCATGAAGTGTTGATTATTAAAGAATTCTTGTGGTTAACTTTAATGAGGACTTGTGTTTACGTTTATTGAATTTGAGTTATTTCTGTGATTTAGTTTCTTGTTGTGTATGATAGAAGATCTCCTAGACAACTTCTACACATGGTATTTAATGTTGTGACATGAAATGTCAGCAATAAACTTACTCTTTGAGAATTGTGACATGAGCTGTCAATAATTCAATGATGTGATAGAATATGCTGATGTGAATGATACAACGATAAGTTGGGTTTTTTTTATTGTGGGCATTGCTGCTAGATACAAAGATAAGTTGGTTTTTTTATTGTGGGCATTGATGCTATAGTATGTCTTGTCGTTGTTTGAATATATATATTTTTTACTTTTACTTTTTTTCATTCATGAAATATGATTACTATGAACATATGATATGTTCTTATCTGTCGGTTTTTGGCATTATGATTTTGTCAACTGAAGGGTAATCTATTAAACGAATAGTTAAATAATTTTCAGTTAAGAATATGAGAGCATTTGTAATTGTGTAGGTCCATTGTTAACTTGTGTGATTTATTAATGTTGAACTGGTAAAATCCAAATAGGATTATTTTATTTTTGTTTTGTAAACAAAGGAAATTGCTTTCTGAAGGTCGTGTTGATACTTGTTCCAAACCTATAAAGTTGGACACAGAGTAGGTGTTCCATTTTTTTATGTTGTATTTTATTGATATTGTAATTTTTTCGAACTGTAGGTTGTCTTTGTTGGTGGGGTGAATGACACATATTGACTATATTGATGAATTGTTTGCATGGCTACACTTGGACACCACTGGTTAGGGGGAAGAGATCAGGGGGCTGACTGGAGACTGATTGTTTTTTTTTCTATGTGTGTATACAAGGACCTGTGTAGAAGACGTGTATTGGTCAGTGTAGTGAAAGGTCAGGTTTATGAGTTATCTGAGTAGTTGTGGAACTCTCATGTAGTGAGGAAGTATTTTGATATATAGAAAGAACTTATTAGGTGTGTTGATTTTTGTGTTTGACTATGAAGAGGACTTGTATTAGTGATTCTACGTAACACCCCAATAGTATACAAGTTTCCATAGGTACATATACATACATACACATGCATATTTAATATGTTTTTAAACCATTAAAAATGGTATATTCATTCTTTAGATGCATTTTGTATTAGTTTTTTTACAAAAGAATAAATAAGAATTTATTTTTGAAGAAGAATCATTAATTTGAAATACTGCATTATGTCACAGGTGGTTTCCTTCAGCCCTAGGCAGCAAGATGAGTTCTTTGTCCCTACAGAAAGATCAAAGAGTGCTGGTGTGACTATGAGAAAATCTTGTGAAAATAACTTTTATGAAACTACTATCAAATCAAAATCTGCATCACATGTCTCAACCAAACCAGACCCAAACAAAGTTCTGATTTACTTGAAGACTAACAAATATGATGACAGAGGTATGATTCGATGCAGACATTTAACCATATAAAATGTAATGCATGGGCATAAATACTTTATATAAAAAAACAAGGACACTAAAATATTTCTATGTGTTAAATTTTATATCCAGCAGAGAATTATTTTTTAAAAATACTAAATGAAGACATGTGGTAGAGTGCATCACTGTCAACCTGAAGTTTCCATGTTCAAGCCCTAATGTTGGTGCTGGGATTTTTATCATGTTTGATGAATACCTCAGCATCAAAAGTATACATGGCATAAAGTGGGATAAAGTAAAAGCTGGTTGTCATCGAACAAGCCACACTATCTTCTATTAGGCTATGGCTCTTACTAACTGTTCTTAGGAAATCTCTGGAAGCCACCAGCTGATCATATTTTTGTTCTATATAACAATAGGAACAGTTTTTTTTTAATGCTAAATATATTCATTAATTTATTTGTTAAGTTTAGTAACTGGTTTGATTTTTTTTTTCAGTACCTAATATAACAGATGGCTTTAACATGTTGACTGAGATGAGAAAACAACTGGGATGGGTAAATGAGATACCTAGACATGGACCAGGTACAAAGAAAAAATTGGAAAAACTAAAAGATGTTGGAGATCAAGGAATGGTAACCTTACATTTGTCTCAACTCTATCAATAAATTCCTTCAATTCTGAAATTGGACAATCTCTCATTGTGACAGGGATATCACTGTTTAACCTATTTAATCAGAAAATATCTTGCTTTGGCTCTTTTTTCTGAATGTTTCAGAATCTGCTGAGCAAGAGTTTAATATCATTTTTATCTAAGTCTGTTTATTATTTTTTTTAAACTTCTGATAGTTGCAAGAGATTAAAGCAATCTTATATATTTGTTTTGATATCATGTCATTGACTCAATTCTTTTTATTTTCATACTTACTTTGTCTGTCATTCAAGGTTTTAAAAGCTTCTGATTTCAAAACCATTGTTAATCAGTCACATATATGCTATCAAACGAAAAAACATCATGTTACTGATTAAGAATGTTAGGCTAATTTCTTTGCAATGCTTTCCAAATTTTTCTCATTTTATAGGTACTGGACAGGATTTTTCTGCCCATGACATGCTTTATGCAATCACCAAACCACTGCATTTATGGGGAAAAATCTGTCTTCACTTTCAACAATGTGTAATGTATTAATGTCAGCAATTTCAGCTTGTTTGTACTTGTACTTTTTTTTCTTCTTGCTGTCTTAAAAAAAAACTTATCTGTTCATTTTGTCAGGAATTATTTTCTTTCAGCTTTGTTAACTTGATGTTCATAAATTGGGGTTTTAAATCTTACTAATTCAGTTTATCAATGAATATACTTTCTTAAGAAACACATTGCATTTTATTAGTTGGTGATAAAGTTTTGTGATGCTGCTCTATTTCTGGTTTCTGTTATCTAGATGTTTTAAATGATCTCTTTTGGCTGTGTATGTTGACTTAATTGTTATTTAGGAGACCAACTTTTATTATCAAGTAGCAGTTGGCCAAAACCAGGATCTTACATTGCTTATAACTGATGAAATGTTATTTTTTCCATCATTTTTTTTAAGTGGTCATATTTTCAGCTAATCTACCAACATTGCTGATAATTGTTTCATTACAGCAATCAACAATTCTATTACCATTATTTGTAAAGTATATACTTTGCAGACTATCTTATAGTACTGTTTTCTACTTTGTTGGAGGTAATATTGTCTGGAATGTCATTCATTTGAATTCCGTATACAGTTGATTCCTTTTCTTTTTATCAGTGTTAAGTAGTTGCTGGGTTAAGGCTTATGTAAAATACTATATTGGATAATTGAGTATGTCAGCAGTGTTTATTCACAAAAAAATTAACATTATGATGGGTAAACTCTTTATTAATTTCCCACTGGCTATTATCATTTACATTACTTCACAATAAATTCTCCACTGTCCCCCCCCCCCCCATCTTATATTTTTTCTTTTATTCCTCATGCATTGTCTTGCTTTGATCCTAATGTGTTAAAATTGTTTCAAATCCTGTTTTTATTCCTTTAAAATGTTGCTTCTAGTTATGCTTTTATATCAAGTAATGCTTTACTAGCACTTAAATTAGCATTATAGCATACATTTTAATTTCAAAATTTGTGAATTAATATATCACTTAAATATTATTGCTTTAAATGTATATCTTTAACCAATCTTAATAAATAAGGACAGTTAATAAATTTGTTTGCTTTTTAGCACCCTACACACAATGTTAAAGAAGATTCTGGAGAGTTTTTTTACTGCTTACCTCGTAACCATAACAACCTTCGAGCAAGATATGATCCTTATGACCTTGAAGTAGTGTCAGCAAACTATGCAAGATCACAAAAAATGTATTTCACTATCAGTGCCTCTTATGTAACTATGGTAATGATTGAATCAACAATATAAATGAAAAATTGCTTTTACTTTTACATATTTTCTTCATACTGTTTTTATTTAATTGCACCAGTATCCATCATAATTTTTTTAGCACATTTGCTCTTTTTACATTAGTGATAACTATATTCATTTCCGTTGCTTTATTTATTTTTTTATTGTTCAGTGCTATGAGACTGATGAGAAAATGAGAGATTCCAGTGCCACTCCTTCATTATGGTGGATTTGGGAAAGACGATTATTTAAAATGATATTTCACATCCCTGTTTTTGTAAAATTCAGGTAGCCAACAAACAAGCATGCTTAAAATATGTTAGAAGCCATTACATTTAAATGATTTCATGAGTTATAATTACTGTATAATATATATTTTTTTTAATTTAAAATATGTTAGATTGTGGAAAGCATTTAAAAACTGGAAAAAAACAATTTTGAGGCAAAAGAATAATAGCCAAAAGTAAGTAAATTAATTCTAACTCTTATTACTCACAAATGTCTCTTCTTTAATATATTTTTTTTAATTTCAACAAACCCCAGTGCCCCAGAATGGATACATGTTTTACCAAGTACCTGTTCTTGAGTATATTAAGTACATTTTTTTTGGATTACTGGTACTTGTACTCATCTTGGGCACTTATACTCGTACTTGCATCTCTGCCCCAAACAATTCATTATTATAATTGTAATTTTTAAGAATATTAAAATGCTTAGAATAAAACGGTCCAACAAAGTTAGTTGAGAGATTGTCAGAAAACTCAGTCTTGGTGTGTGTTTAGCAGTAATAGTTTTTTTTTCTTTTGCATAGCCTATTATATCTTTGGTCAGCTAGCTAGTATTCTTCAATGTCAATTAATTCTCTTCTGATAACTTTTATAGCATATTGTAGAAAGTGCAGAAAAAAAAAATATCTTTCATAAGAAAAATAATGAAATAAAATAAAATTACTCACATCAACCTAACCTCCCATTTATATCCTTCAGTGTTTTCTGTGAAGACTTTATTCTAATTTTAAAATACTGAAATTATTATTCTCTTAAAACATCTTTTTTCCGGCTTTAGTTTGCTTACATTTATAGTCATTTTGTTTTTTACACCTTACACTCAAATCTTTGAACTGAGGTGAACACAAGCATAATTGTACCCCTTTTTATGGTAATTGTATATTGAAAAATTAACTAGATAAGCTCAAGTTACTTTCAGAAGAGTTACATAGCTATACTATTTTGTAGCTATTTATCTGTTTTTTGATGACGAATTAATCTCTTTCAGAGTAAAACTATACAAATCCTTGTTTATTGCTAATGAAGTACTCCAAGGATGTTTGATACATATTAGGAGTCTTTGTGAGAGTACTAAAGATGTTCTCAGAGATGGTACTGCCAGCACTCTAATTTCACTTGTTGATTTAGACCCATCACAAATATTAACTCTACAAGAGTTTGAGTGTCGCCAGAAGAACAGATGTGATAAGGCCCTGCTACAGTTAAATACACTGAGAGAAAAAATTATTGAAATAGTTTGGGAAGCTTGTGCAGTGAGTTAGACTCTTAGAATAGTGTAGCTCTTCCCGTTTCAGAATTTAGTGCAGATTATTTTTTGTTCTTGTTTTGACTTATTTTTTAAAATGTACAAAGTTAATTACTGTAGTATATTTAATATTTCATTTTTCTTTCATTGTCTAAGACTGTTGCTGAAATGGAAGGTATTACTCAGGGAATAAGAGATGAATATGAAATGGTAATAAAACCAAACAGCCCAGACAAAAGCGCAATAAAACAAACAAAGAAAATGATGGATCCAAAAAGTAAGCTTATTTAACTCAATGCCAGAGAAAAGTTCTGTGATGAAAAACTTGTTTGATCCATTCTTAAAGCTTGTTATTTAATTTATGATCAACAGAATTCCTATCTTAAAATACTAAACAATAATTAATACTATTCTCATGTAAGTTGAATTATTATTTTTATTTTTTTTAAATATATACATGTATATTTTTTCCATGCAGAATACAGTATAATCTCTAACTTAAAGATGAATGTTCTTTCAACACTTTTTTTCGAGTCCCTAGAGTAAAGAAGATAATTATTAGTAGATGTTTGTTTCTGTATTTACCAAAATTATAATTGAAATAAAAATATTCACAATGTCAATCAATTTTTTTGTTCTAGAAACTAAGCCACTATATGCAGAGATAGCTGAATGGAGGAAAATCCTTGCAAGGTTGTCTTGTTTTTTGAGATGTACAGACTATATATTGCAGGACTTGTTGAGACATTTGGTATTCTCTGCTGCTCAGAGCCTCTGTAATCACATGGCTAATTCTTATCATTCACATGAAATGGAAAATATTGAAGAAGTAGATAATGAAGTGAGTTCCTTTTAATGTTGGAATAAAATGGTTACTCAATTTTTCAATCCATTTATTGTGCTATTTTAATTATTCATCAAATATTATTCAAGTATGTAAAATTGTCATTTTTTTTTTATGTTTATCAAAAGGTTTAACTATTTATAATTAAATTAATTGTTTAGATTTTTAAACAGTAATCTCACCATACTTTAATGTTAAAATTTTCAGGGAACTTCTGATAGATCAATGAGCTCAAGAACTCTTTCATCCAGGTCTGTCCTATTTTATTTTTTGTTTACTATTGATTATAATCTATTTAAGATCATTTTCTAAATTATTAGACTCCAATTAAAAAGAAAAACATTATAGGATTTAAACAATTACCAAATGATATGAAATACAGCTTGTAAACTTTAACTATTTAACACTTTTCATTTTAATATTTTTTTTTAAAAAGTCTTTTTTCAGTAAATGAAAAAATTTGAATACCGGACAATTTCATTAAACATGATTATATTCACAGGGCCTATACACCCTTTAATAAGTATCAACCAAAGCTTAAAGAAGAAGAAATCAATGTAGACATCATTAAGGAATATGTAATTCCTAAATATGATTTTGATAAAATTGAAGAAGTTCAGCGTCCTCCAGATATTGATGAAGTTAGTATTTTTTTTAAAGCAGGTTTTCAGCAACATGGAAAATAAACATAAAAAATGTTTATTATACACTTTAAAAAAATTGGTATCGTTAATTGCATAATTTATTTCTCATCCAAACATGAAAAAAAAATTTTGTCATGATGTGTAGATGACTTTTTATTTCAAAAAGGTTTTAGAAGAAATTAGACGAAAGGATGTTGTTGAAGAGGTGATTTGTCCAGTTTTTACTGCAAAACTAGTTCTAAATGTGCCAACTCCCAGTGTCAATCAAAGTCAAGATGTTGTGGGTAAAAAAAGTTCAAAAGTAAAATGGTCTTTATCAGGAGATAAAGGGAAATCTCAAGAAGTTTATTCTGGTTAGTAAATATATTTTAGAAACTTTTCTAACTAAACAAAGGGTTTGTGCATCTTTCCTTTGCTTTTTGTGATCCTCAATAAAATTTGTCTTTATAAACACGTTTAAATATTTCATGGCATTGTTATGACATTCTCTCTAAGGTAGGCACTCAAGGACATGTGGGTTCGTTAGTTGAATAATATAAGATTTCTTTACAGTATACAATCTACATGTTTTAATAGTCCAGGTGAAACCAGGGTCTATTTAGCATACAACTGACCCAGTTGACCGAGAGTCAAACATGTTATATATTAATAATGAACTCAATGCAACAACAGACCTGGCGTTCTCCAGCGACCAACTCTAAAATGTTCTTGTACTCATCTGCTCTCTGTGTCCTCTCTAATACTCATCTCACTGTATGTCTACTCTGCGTGTGACTGACTGGTCTGTTACTGACCACTTGCTCTGAGTGTACCATGAATCACAGCACAGTGCCTTTTATAGAAAGACCACTCATGCTGTTTGGGTCAGCAGTTTTCTACCAAAACAGAAGGTGGAGATCATTGCGTGGGTGTACAAATGCAGGTGGTGAATGACACTATTTTATCATTCATGCCAAGGCTTGTCTTAACGACCAGAATAACAATGTGTAGGTGTTGTACAAAAGTCATGATTTCATAATTCATCTCGGGGGTAGGGGTGAGACAGGAGGGTGGGTAGAGTTATAACAGTATTTTGGACTTTTGTTGGCTTGTTTGTTTTTTTTAAAAACATAATCTTATAACACAAAAACATAATTTTGTGTGTGTATATTTTTATTTAATTATTACATTAATTCAGAAATTGTTAAAATAATTATATGCCTTAATCAGTAATATTAAAGTAGGCTATTTGATATATTAGTTGTAAACATTTTTTTTTATAAAGTGTAAACGGTCTAAAAATGCCTAAAGTGAATTTTTTTCTTTTTTTCTGTTAAGTAAATTGAAAGCAATTCTGTCAAATTATTTTGTAGAAATAATTATTTTTTCTTTTTTTTTGTAATTGTAGGGTCTGATTCTGAAACAGATAGTGAGCTTGAATCAGAAGAAACTGACACGGATGAAGATGAAATCATTCAAAATAAAACAGACTCTAAACTTGATCCTTATGCCTACCCTGATGTACAAAAAGAGTAAAAATGTTTAGCTCTATTTATAATATTGTTTTAAATACTACCGTTTTGATTCTTTTATTAGACAGTCCATGCAATTTTATGTTTTATTTTTTTTTTCAATTTCATAAACTTTATCGGGAAGAAATTTTAATGAAACTTACTTTGCTTTTCTATTTCTTTAATGTTTTAAAACTAAATTTAAACAAAGTGTATCATTTTTTGTTTCAGAAGCTCTGTCATTAGTAATAAATCTTTTGTGAGCATATCTCCCAGTTCTGCAGAGTTTCATACTTGTATTCGAACAATGATTTGTCATTTTGAGGATACTGTTAGTAAGTAACTTTAAATTAATTTCCTTTCAATATATTTTAATCTATCTATGCTTTATATTGGGGTAAAACTGTTTTAAGCTCGTATGAGTAATTAGTTTCTAAGATAAAACTATTGCTAGTTTTTGATTGATATTTTTTTTAAATAGAAATTTATTTTTATATTGATAATACAGCTGTGCAAAACCATCTAAGAATGTAACACTTTGTGAATCTATTCCGATTTATGATATTTTTAAGATTCATTGGTTTTAATACATCTTTTTAAATTTTGAAATTTAAATTTGCAGTTAAAGTAACTCCCATGCTTAGAGAGCCTAGATTGGCTGTTTTCTATTCACCACCCAAACATGATTTAAAGCTAAACTGTGATGCAGAGGAAGCTGAAGAGCAACAAGAAGAGTTGCAAGTATGGCCCAATCTTGACCTTGTACTCAGAGATGATCCAGCTTATCAAAAAACATTGACACAGATGTTTAAATATATAGAGATGGAAATGCAGCTGCTTGTGCAATTTATTTCTGTATGTTATAATTTAAAAAATTCCTGTTGCAATGTCTTTCAATTTTGACATATACATCTATTTAGACTTTCTTATAAACTATTTTCAAGAAATCGTTGCATTTAGTATTATTAATTGGGTTTAAAGGAATAATGATTGATAGCAAAGTTATTACATTTTTATTTTACTTCTAGAGTTATATCACCATGAATAACAAATATTTTGATAACATTGTATTCTTTTTTAAAAGCTTATGTGATTATCTACATTGCAGAACTATAACAATTTCTGTCAAATGGTAGACCAGTCCAGAAAAATAAATGTTGAAGAATCAATAGCTAACAACCCCTGGACATCTGAAGACTTCAATCAAGTCTTAGGAGTGCATCTAGAAATGGTACTGAGCATAACAACCATTTGAATTATATCTCACTTAATAATGATTTATGATTTCTATTTGATTCTTTATGACATATCTATTAATGTTCTACTTGGTCATTTAAGAATAAATTAGAAGCTTTAAAAAATACTTATCTTATGTTGTATTTTTTGGCTGCTAGATTAGACGTATGAATAGAATGACAACCTCTCGAAGGGTAGCAATGGTTCAGGTTGAAGGTATGGGCTTCAAAGACTCCTGTCTTCCTTACCCACAGGCTGTGGTAGATGCTGGAAATAAATTCTTACCTATCATTGCTAATAAACATAATGATGATCTCATGACAATTATAAAGGTACTTTTTTATGTTAAATTAACCAGCTGTTGAATTAAATTATTATAAGTACTAAGCAGACATTGACAATATTTTGTGACTATTTTCAACTACAGTGGACCTTTAAAATGTATAAAGTTTTTAATTTGTGATAACCCTTTTTGTTATTAGATTTAAACTTTATTATAACAATGTCACTTCTTTGGTAGTTTTCTATTAAAATTCAATTCTCTTATAATAGGGAGCTTCAAAACGGCTTGATAAAACAATTTTTACAGTGGAGGAATTTGTTGAGCACCTTTCATTTCTGGGTCGTATGTCAACAGAATTGCCTGCCTTAGAGAAAGAATATGATGTTGTTAATAAACTGTTTACTATTGCAAAAGTTTACAAAGTCACAATAAAAGCTGAAGAAATGGCTTTGTATCAGACTCTGTCACCAAGTTTTCAACACTTAAAGGTAATATTCTTAACAGAATAAGAAGACTGTAATGGTCTTAAGCCCTGATCATGTAATTTGAGAGAGAAGATCCAATTCTGTGGGATAAAACATATGAAACATAAGTGTATTAAATTAATTAAAAGTACCACTTCAGCTAATTACTAAATTACAAAATCCCAATATTGTTTTTTATAAATGTGAATAAATACATTTATAACTAGTGTCTTAACTTCTATATAACTTCTATACAGTAATATTGGTGATTGATTGCCATTTACATTTGTAATGAATTTGTATTGCAACAAAATATTTTTTTCTGTAGTTATACATATTTAGACTTGTCAAACTAACAGAGAAATTACTCATAATTTACATTGATGTTCATAGCATGTCAATATAAAAAGTATACATTGTTACACCTTTTTTTTTCTAACTTTTAAACGTATCATATTACTCGTACGTTATTCTTTGGTAGTAGTCTGTCTATTTTAGCAAGTTGAATATACAAAAATATATTTATCACCACCATGATTTCAAATAAGTTTGAAAAATTGTAAAACTGAAAATGTTACCCTATATGAAATAAATTAAGAACAAGTAAAAAAAATTTCTTCTAATTTAAAAAAAAAACATTCTTATACATGTAGATATGTTCATGATGAAATTTAATCATACTTTTCAGTCAACCATCTTGTATTGTGAAGCAAAAAAAGATGACAACATCAGAAAGTTTTCCTCACAACTTGACACTCTTATTGGCAATATCAAAACTTCCCTTATGGATTTGAAAATACGTGTTCAAGATCCTGAGCTGCTTCATGTTGACACACATCCACTTTCAGCGCTTGAGGCAACACGTCTTCTTCAAGAAGAAGTACACATTCTATCTATAAAAGCCAGGAGTTATGCCAGCTACCAAGAAAGATTTGGTTCATCTCTGTCAAAACAGAGGAAAAGTTATTATGGAGAGTTAGTTACATTTTCAGCCTTTTAAAAAAAAACCTCTAAAAGTTTGTTTTTTATATTGTGCACATTTTATTTGTAGTTTTTGTTAATGATTATTTGAATTTATGTCGACCTCGTAAATTATAGGAGTTATCTACATTTTTTTAATATTATAAAATATTATTTTTATTATAAATATTAAAATGATAATCCATAAATATTCCAAAAAATACCTGTCTGTCTTCTGTCAAATTCACAATAAAAACATTGTATTAGTACTTTATTAGTAGTGTTTTATGTTAAAGTAAATTGGCAACTGTATTGACTCAGCTGCAATTTAATTTAATTTAATTTTCCATGTCTCAAATCATAAGCTTCAGCACTAAATCTCTGTATTTTATTTTTAGTTCTTTTTTTTTTCTCCTTTTTATTTTAATTTCATTTTTCTAAAGATTGACAGGACTGGAAAGGCATTCTGATTACAGTATTCAGGAAATACAGGCAGATTTAAATGAGATTGAAAGAGATTTGACTCTAAGGACTTTACTATGGCAGTCTATAGATGAATGGTCTAAACTAGTTGAAGAATGGATGGAAACACCATTTGATTCCATTAATGTTGAAGGTCTACAAAAAAATGTTAATAAGTTTACACAGACTTTATACATGTTAGAAAAAGGTAAAATTGTATTTAATCAAGAAACTTTTTAAAGTCTAACTAAATGTATTATAATTAAGCAAGGTCAATATTTTGCTGTATTTTTTCATCAAAAAAAAAGTTAAACTAAAATTTTGCATAATTTAAAATAATAGTAATTATATTGCTTTATAATGAAACTCAAATAAAGCAGCTTTTGGCTTTATTTTGTTGAATACACTGTCATTTTTTGAAGTTTGAAAAAAATATTTATTCTTTCACTTCATTATTTATACATTTTAGTTTCAAATTATATGATTGCATATTGTTATCAATGTATTTGTTCCATACCTTTGAATGATATACATGTATTAAATTAATTATTAGTTAAAAGATATTTCAGTTGAAAAACTAAACAGATAAATTGAATCTATTTTCGCTTTTAATTCTTTTAATAAAAGATACCCTTAAAAATCTGAATATTGAATATTTTATTCAAATAAAAATTTTTTTTTTACCAAAGGTCTTCCACATAATCAAGTAGTTCCCAAGCTAAAAGAGAAAGTATTGGACTTTAAACAAGGCATGCCTGTAATTGTTGCTTTGAGAAATCCATCTCTTAAGCCTCGTCATTGGGATGAGATTCAGAAAGTTATAAATAAAGTCATCAGCCGTGAGAAAAATTTTACACTTGGGAATCTCCTAGAAATGAATGTAGGACTTATTCCAGTCATTTTTTTTTATAAACTTATTTTTTAAAATAAAGAAAAATAGCATTTACTAAATGAAATAAAATTTGTGACTGCAGCATATTTTGCTACAACAAAGTATAATATTCATTGGACTTCATTTACAACACTAGTTTATTTTAAATACTTAAATTCTATAATATGTTCATTCTTTGCAATGTGTTAAAAAGAAATTAGTCATTTTTTACATACTTATTTTGATTTTCTTTCTAAGATTTTTAAGCACAAAGATAAGATCCAAGAAATTTCTACTACTGCCAGTAATGAGGCTACATTAGAGTTAATGTTACAGAAGGTTAGAATTGATACTTTTGACATACCTTATATTTATAAAAGATTCTTTTTTTAAAATTATGTTTGTTGACATTTTTTCTGTTTGATTATCAGTCAGATTGGTTTTAGTGAATTGTTTTTTTTAATTAACTGATTTTTACTATTTTACAGCTAGCTAATTAAACACTTTAATCTTCACTCAGGTCATTGATCTTTGGCTGTCAACTGATTTCCGTTTGGTACCTCATGCTGGTCGAGACACTTTGGTCATTTATGGTGTGGAAGATATTATGGCTCAGCTAGAAGAGAGCCAGGTCACTGTTGGAACTATCAGAGGATCCAGATATGTTGGACCCATCAAAGTAAATAATATCACTTCAGATTTTTCTTTTAATGACTTGTAAAGCTACAGTATTAAATGTGTAATTTCTCTTTTACTATCTGTATCTTATAAAATTAAGGCTGAAGTAGAAGAATGGGAACGCAAGCTACAAGTGTTTTCTAGAACACTAGATGAATGGTTAACTTGTCAAAGAAATTGGCTTTACTTAGAACAAATTTTTAGCACTCAAGACATTCAGAGGTTTGTTTACATTTAACTGACTCCAAAGGATGTTTACATTTAAATGCCCCCATTGTTAACTGTTACTATGTATTGGAATTTCTTTCTAAATATGTGAAACATTGTTTTCGTTACAGGCAACTTCCAGCAGAATACAAACTTTTTATGACTGTAGATAAAGCATGGAAAGATATTATGCGCAGAACAGAAGAACGGCCGAATGCCCTGAAATCTGCCATTACTCCTGGGACTCTAGACACCTTACAAATGTGTAATGCAAATCTTGAAAAAGTCCAGAGATGCTTAGAGGTGATAAGAAATAAAAAAATTTCAAAAATAAGTTGTTTGAAATAGAAGGAAATGATTTTAATAAACATATTTATATTTTTTAATCAGGATTACCTAGAAACCAAGCGTTTCATTTTCCCAAGGTTTTACTTCCTTAGTAATGATGAGCTGTTGGATATACTTGCACAATCTAAAGATCCCAATGCTGTACAAGTATGTTAAAAAAAATTGAGAAAGCTCTACATTTGTCTTTTTTTGGATTCATTTTGAAATTTTTGTTTCACTTTTTTTTAAAACTTAAATATAGTATTATTATTTATTTTTGTGTTATATTGATTCATTCAATATTTTTTTACTTAGAAAAGAGTATATTCTAATGACCATTTTAATTTACATTCAGCCTCATCTTGGAAAATGTTTTGGAAACATCAAACTATTAGATATCGCTTTTTTGCCTCGTCAGCCCCCTACTGTTAAAGCGATTGTTTCATTTGAGAAGGAAACTATTGCCATGCCTAGGTAAACTTTTTTTTTTAATAGAAATGTTTCTCACATTTTATAAAACCAAAAAAATATGTTTGGAGATGAATCCTAAAATGTTTATGTGTGAAAATGTTACTAAATTATGTTAAAACCATTCCTTGCAATGAAAAGGGTTTAACCTGCTATTTTAAATTTATGTATAAGAAATGTGAGAGTCAGAGGAGCTGTAGAGCAATGGCTGCTTACAGTGGAAGCTGGCATGTTTGAAACTGTAAAAAAGTAAGATAAAACCTTTATTTAGTTTTGATATTTTAAATATTTCAATTTTTTAATGTTTGATTAGTTAAAATTTGCTGTTCTTACATCAATACCTGACTTCATTTCTACCTGCTTTTGAAATTAATATTATTATTATCATGTATTTAGAAGCAAGTGTGTTTTCTATTGTTAAGTGTAGTCATTGGGTCCATGCTATGGACCTAAGGAGGGGTGAAGTTGTTTCATGTAGAGAGAGCCAGTGGTGCCTTCATGGCTATTGCACTATCAGCAATGATTGCCGTTCTTCTGTTCTGCGTAACCATCTCATTAGTGGTTTATAGGATCTAAGAGATCCTTTCAGGAATTGCCATATTAATAAGATTGCAAGTTTATTTATTTTTTATGATTATATAATTATGTCTGGCCTATTTACACTTGGATTCTCCGATTAGTATGGATGGCCATGTGCCATCCTTTATTATGTGATGTTGGTACCATCTAGTGAACAAGCATAAGTCTTGTGCTGCAATTATGAACCTTCAGTTTCAGGTTTCAGTCCAGATTATTGTAGCCATTTATATGTTTTTATAAGGTCAACATCTGCCTCTTTTGCTGTCATGGGATACTTCCGTTGAAATACTTTTTTTCCCATTCGGAGTAAAGTAATTTTAGGCTAATATGCTTATACATAAAGTCTTCAGCTTTCTAGCTTTAATCATACCGTCATCATCTAGTTCTGGTAAATTTTTGGGTAGGTTTAGTTCATAGCAGAATTCTTCAACTTGTTTAATAATCAAATAGCTGCTTTTGTTCTTTATCATGATTTTTAACTATGTGTAGCAGACTATCTTGTGATTCCATTAGGTAATGATCAAGTCCTATAATACTATAATGAATACCTTTTCCTGTAATGAAATCACACTTTTTTATATGAAATATTATTAGATCACATTTTTTTGACAATCTTCATGAGTTTATGCATATTTTTTTACTTTCAAGACATTTAAAAATTGGGATAGCTGACTGGCAGACCTCAAATTTAAAAGAATGGGTTTTGAAACATCCTGGCCAGATTGTTCTAACAGTTGTAAGTTTCTGCAGATATTTTTTATTTTTTGAATGCGTTTCAGTGTTTTAAAATTTAAATGAATCTTTAAATAGCTTATTTTATTAATGATTTAAATGCATACCTGTTTCATCAACTTTTAAGCTGAAATTGAATCATTATTTACTTTACTTTTAACAAAATTAGATTCAGATAATGTTCAACAAGGATGTGACAAAATCATTAACCTCTGAGGACACAAAGACTTCACTAATACATACACAGGAATCTATAGTTGAGCTGTTGAACAATTTGGCAAGTTTTACTTATGCCAGACTTCAGGGCTATCAGAGACTGAGTATTGAAGCACTGCTGACCATAACAGTCCATAACAGAGATATTGTTTTAGAAATGATTAAAAACAAAATTAAGAAAAGGGAAGATTTTGAATGGAAAAGGTAATGTTGATGTTTGAGATTAAAAAAAAGGTGCATATTTTGATTTTTGTACTTCTAACTTTACAAAAGTGTTACAGTGTTAAACCCTACTTAAACCTGGGGGAACATTACAACAAATCACATAGCTAAATAAAACTGCAGTACAGCAATAAATGGGGCAAAAATAGATCATGTAAAAAGGGCATGTATGCAATAATATATATATATATATATATATATATATATATTGAGCTGAAATTTATTCTTCCATTAATTATTCTTTTTGAAATTAATTATTCAAATATTTAAATGTTTCAGTGACTTTCAAAAGCTCTTTTTATATCAAGCAGCAACACAACGTTGTTTGTTTCTATTCTCATTTAAAAGCATGCATTAATTTTCCAGCAAATATTTCTCTTCACTTTCCTTTAACATTTTGATATTTACTACCATGATTAAAAAGAAATAGATTTTTTTTCTTTGTATGTATATAGTCTTATATATGGCATTTGCTACACAATGATATAAAGCTCGCTGTCAGGCTGACTTAATATTAATGATATCATAGGAATGCTAAATTCAAGAGCTTTCAATAAATGTCTTAATTTTACTGTCTTTAATATTTCTGGACAATTAAAAATTTTTTTGATGAAGTAATGAAATAAGTCAGGCAAAAAACACCATTAAAGTACTACAGTGAACAGCATTAAGTTGGGTCTGATTGTATTATTAAAGTAGTTTACTAAAATGAGCATGATACATGTACATGTATAGCTAAATAACTTAACTGCTTCTTGTTTAATGTAGCCTTTTGGTAATAGTGGTAACTATTTGAAAAGTGTTATAGAATTATTATTATTAATTTTTTTTTTGGTTTAAGTTTTCTTGATAAGTAAAAATGATTTTCATTTTAAATATTTTACAAAAAGGCAACTTCGTTATGAGTGGGATGAGACCACTAACAACTGTCTAGTACTACAGAGCAATGCCAGCTTTCAGTATGGGTATGAATACTTGGGATGTTCCAATAGACTTGTCATCACGCCATTGACTGATAGATGCTACCTGACACTCACTGGTGCATTGCATTTACACTTAGGTGGATCACCAGCTGGTCCAGCCGGCACAGGAAAAACAGAGACAGTTAAAGATTTGGCAAAGGTTACAATAAATTTTGTATTAAAATGAATGATCCACATTTTCAGCTGAAATTTAAACTGTAGTTTACTTACAACTCGTTTTTTTTTAAAATTTATTTAATACATGTATTAACTCTGTATCATTTAACTGATTACTACTAAATAATTAAAGTCTAAATATTTAGGTCTGTTAGATTTAATATTTTTCTTCTCAGGCTATGGGTAAACAGTGTGTTGTTTTTAACTGCTCCGAGGGATTAGATTATAAGGTAAATTAAATTATTATCCATTGTTCAGGTGATATTTAAATATTTCATTAAGTACTGTATGATGCTCGTAAGAATAAAAATAGAATCAGCCAGAATTAAATTTAAAAAATTCTTGGTTCAAAATGTATTTTAAGGTGAATTTATTGGAATACTTAACAAGCTTAACTCATACATTTACATCAGTAAATTGAATAAGTTTTTTATAAACAGGTCTAAGTGAAAAAATTTTCTTTCAAGATATACAAATTAACGTTTGGTATTTTAGGGTAAACTTTTCACTGTTGAAAGTAATGTAAAATACTTTAGTAATCTCTGTTTCTTTTTTCATTTACTGTGTTAAATAATAATATATTATTTTGTCAATAAAAAATTAAAGATAAGTTGTTTTAGAATATATTTTTTATTCAAGATGCTGGGAAAGTTTTTCTCTGGATTAGCTCAGTCTGGATCTTGGTGTTGTTTTGATGAATTTAATCGCATTGATGTAGAGGTGCTGTCTGTCGTTGCCATGCAAATTCATACCATAAAATCTGCCAAAGATTCCCAATTGCCAAGATTTATATTTGAGGGTCGTGATATAAAACTCAATCCAAACTGCGGATATTTTATAACCATGAATCCCACGTAAGTTGTGTAGTAACCATAAGAGCAGTACTAATTTCTGCAGGTTTTTTTTTTAATGTCTGATTTATTAATTATTATTGTTTTATTGCTTTTAACTAGAGCAGAATATTATTTGGTTTAAATCGTTATTGAAAATTAAAAAATTAAATTTACTATTTCAAGTAATTTTTTATTATAATAATTGATTTTTATCTTACAAAAAGATATGCAGGTCGTGTAGAGCTCCCAGACAACTTGAAATATTTGTTTAGGCCAGTAGCCATGATGGTCCCAGACTACACTCTTATAGCAGAAATTATTTTGTTTTCTGAAGGATTTACAGCTGCCAAATCTCTCTCTCAGAAAATTGTAAATTTGTACCAACTGGCAAGTAAACAACTTTCACAGCAAGACCATTATGACTTTGGAATGAGAACCATTAAGTCAGTGCTAGTAATGGCTGGTCATGGAAGGAGACAAGTATTATTAAAGTAAATCTATTTAATTTTCTATAACATCAGTTTGAACTCCTACTCTTTTTTTTTTAATAATATTTTCATTGTTAAGTCTTTGTGTTGTTAGGTAAATATGAACATAGAAGTATTGTTCATCACTATAATATTTAGTTTTAATTATTTCCTTTTCACATAGGATGACTACTTCTTAAATTCATTTTACTTAGTTTTCTCTTGTTTAGTTATTATTTACTTCATTACAATAAATTGACAGGGACCAAACAAATGGAGGTAGAATAACAGAAAACGAAGAGTCATACATTCTCATTCATTCATTAAGAGATGCAAACATGCCAAAGTTTTTAGCAGAAGATGTGCCTTTGTTTGAAAGTATTCTTGATGATTTATTTCCTGGAATCACTCCACCTGCTCAGGATACAGGAGTGCTTGAGGTTAGTTACCTCATGAAAGGTTAAAAAAAAATTATATTTAATGTTTTTTAAATGTTAAAAATATTAGACATTATTGGTTTGATTAGCATTTAATTTTTAGCCAAATTAAAACATGGTGTTGAAATGTTATAAAATAAATCAAAGAATATATTTATTCATGAATATTTTTCATCTGTGAATATTTTCTATTGATGTATTTTAGTTTGATTTTAAAAAAAAATCAATTTAATGAATGATAAACATGTAAAATTACAAATGATCTTTCAAGGCCGTTGGATATCATTATTTGTGTAGAGATTAGTATGGTCATTTTGAATCGTTGGTACATGTATTTAAGGCAGTAATTGAAGTTAAGGCCTTGAACAAAGATGACTTTGTGTTCTTGTAAATATAAACTATTATCTGTAATATAGTGCATAGCCCGGGAAATCAAGGTGTAAGATAACACCGCTCCTAACCATTTTAACTATTTTTACTTTTTACAATTGGACCACACACCCCCTCCATCTAAACAATGGTATTTATTTGAAATTAAAGGGAAAGAAAGTCTGATTCTTGGCTTGAAGTATTATATCAATTGCTTCCCTTTTAACAATACAATTACAATACATGTACAGAGAGTTAGTGAAAGAAAATAAAATCAATTGTCAATAAAATTGCAAAAATATCTTCCAACAGTTTTACAAAAAATATAACATATATGTGCTTTACCAGGGTCAAAAGGATAATTATCAGGTCAAGTTTTGTTGTTTATTTTTTATGATGTGGATTTCTATTCTGCATAACCAAAATTACATACATACATTTAAATACATGTACATTAGGGTTAGTACTTTTTAAATTTTTTTTCAGAATCTTATTTTACATGGCATTTTTTAATGAACAATTGTGAACAAAATATGAAAATAATATTAATTTATTTTTCACTCAAAAAAACCTTCCTCACCAACGCCATCTTGTGTTTACGAAAAAGAAGCGTTTTTCAATAAAATTACTTCTTTATGGATTGCGCATTAACAAATATTTGATTACATTAATTACTTCCAGGAACTTTATAGGGTATTTTTTACCTCCATGTCTGATACAAAATAAATCAAAAAAGTTTATTTTAAATTTTAAGTGCACTGTTTTAATGTATTATGCGTCCACTGCAACTGTACCAAAAATAATCAAATCTTATGATACCTTTGTTTGGTAATTGTCACGAGTGGTCTGCTTGGAATTTGGAAAGTCTGCTTGGTTGATTTGAGAATATTGTATTATTTTATTTCAATTTCATTCAACTATAATCGTCTGTTTGTAATTAATTTTGTAGGAAAGCAAATTTGTCAACAAATAAAGCTTGTAAAGTTTTAAAAATAATAAGCGAACACTCTCCCAATATTGAAGCTCCTTCCTATAAAGAAGCAGATTTGTTGAAGTTGCAGTTTATAAAAACAGCTTACAAAATTTTGAATGGTGCATACATTTTGACAGAAAAAGAATAGAAGGAGAAAAACAAGTTGTTTTACTGAAAAACGTTGAAAAAGAAATTTGATTAGCCATATTGTCTCTGACAAATGGAAAAGCAGAGACAACATTTACAGCGAATAGGGCTGTTCTAGCTGAATACGAACTCTATTCATGTATTCGAGTAATTATTTGCGATACAAGGAATACAAATTCTGGCAGCAAAAATGGTGTGGTACACAAGTTGCAAAATTACTGTCAACAGAACAGTGGACAAATCCCTCAGTACATAGGCTGCCAATTTCATGTTTTAGGCCTAGTACTCAAGCATGCTATGGATTCTGTTTTCGGCAGGGAAACGTCTAATCCAAACATTTCTTATCCATTTGTTGCTGAAATTTGCGCAAATTACGAATCACTTAAAGAGTCACTTTATTCTCAAGATAGTAGTTCAGAAATCATGTGAGAAAACAAAGGATGGAAAGACGACATGAAGTTTTTACATCATTTGACGCAAGTATTTCACTATTACGAATGAAATAAAACCATTTCAGTAATTCACTTCCAGAGACTACGGCTTTAAGTAATGCTCGTTGGAATTCAAGTGCAATACTAGCACTTCTGGCATTCCGGAAAATAGAAAAGAGAAATTTGAACTTGTGTGTACTTTCATAGCGAGGACATGCATGGTCTGAAGTATGGTTTTCAGATCAAAGAGACTGGAAAATAGGAAAAGAGATTTTAGCACCTGTTTTGCATAGATACACTGAAGCAGAAAGATGCTTCTTGAGGCACTGGGTCTGTGAAGATTAAGCAATACCTGGTATAGAACGAAGTAACTGCTATGCAGAAAGAGCTATACAAATAATGCAAGATATTGTTCCACGTTGTGAGACTTCAAAGACACTATTAACTGTTTTATTCTCACTAATGATGAAGCATAAAACTTAATTTATATTTCCTATGCTGTCCTTTATTATCATTTCATATTTTAGACATCTCTATACTCATGCTTACATGCATTGCACTTGTTGTTCTTATGTAACTTTCCATTACAGTGTTGTGTTATATATATTAATATATAATATTCGTTTTATGGTTTGGTGGGGAAGGTTTTTCAAATATTTTCAGTAAAGGTTATTTGTGTCATAATACACTCATTAAAAGTCACCTTTTCTTGCCATGTAAATATGAGGTTACAAAAAAGTCATAACCCTAATGTACATAGTTATATACATTTTTTTAATATGCAAATTGATTTTGTATTAAAAAGAATATATTTTTTTACTGTACTAACCATTTGATGAATCTATACATTTTTAAAAATATGTGATTGAAAGTGTACATTTTTATCAATAAAAACCTCAAACATTCTATGTCAGTGAGTAAATTTTGTTACCTATTTCTCTTTTAGTTTAATTGTGTCTTCCAAATGTAAAATATCATTTCTATTACTTATTTTTTTAGAAAGCAATTAATATTTCAATGCGGGAAATGAATCTTCAACTTTGGCCAAACCAAGTAGAAAAAGTAAAGCAGCTTCACAGCCAAATTTTGGTGCGTCAAGGTGTTATGCTAGTTGGTCCAACAGGAGGTGGCAAAACTTCAGTTAGAACTGTATTACAAAAGGCTTTGATACTTTTACCTATGTTACAGCCCCAGATTTCTGATCCAAGCACCAGGGATCTCAGCACAAAGCGACAAAGTGTTTATGTAAATGATGTTTATTGTATTACATGTACTACTAGTTATTTTGATTTTTTTAATACTCTTTACTAAAGCTTCTAAAATATTCAAAACCAACACAGTTAAAATTAAAATATTCAAAACAAAATTGTCTATTTTTACATCAGTAAATTAATTCTGAAATATTTGCTCAAAATTTGAAATAATTCATGAACATTTTAATATATCTTATTATCGCTCATTAATTCTCAGAAAATTCTCACAAAAATATAGTACATGAATGTAATTTTCTCAATATATTGTTAGGCTAACAAAGGAAAGAAAGGTCATGTTGAGACTTTTACTATCAACCCAAAATGTGTGACATTGGGTGAACTTTATGGTGAAACTGACCCAAACACCTTTGAATGGTCAGATGGACTTATAGCCAACGCTACCCGCAGATTCTCTAAAGAGCTTTTATCCCCATCTACCACAACTTCTATGGATGATGAGCCAAAGCGCTCAAGAGAATCTTCTACCAGTCATCCAAAGAACCGTTCTTCTTCCTCAAAAGTATTTAACTATTTTATTTTTAGACAATATTTTCCCATTATATTTACATGTCAATATCTTTTTTGAAATGCTGACTTCTCTAATACTTTTGACTTCTTAAAGATTTTGCTCGTCATCTGAAAATAAATATAATGTGTATCTTCATTACAAATATTAATCAATAATGCTAACAGGAGACCAATGCACAAAAACGCCCAGAAACTGACTCTCAGAAAGATGATGTGCAAGAGGATGAGGAAGGAAAGGAAGGAGGGTACATTTTAGACTGGAGATGGTTGATTCTCGATGGTCCAGTAGATACACTATGGGTAGAGAACTTGAATACAGTACTGGATGATTCAAAGGTTTGTGCTTAAATTCTAAATATATTTTATATTTTAATTTGGATTTTTTAAATAAAACGTCTGTTCCGATTCAATATGATGAATCATATTTTAATGACAGGTTCTTTGTTTGGCAAGCGGTGAAAGAATTTCTTTGACTCCAGGCATGAGACTTTTGTTTGAAGTTGATAATCTTTCTCATGCCAGCCCTGCCACAGTTAGTAGATGTGCAATGGTCTACATGGTAAGTCGTGGTAAATAAATAGCTTTAGTAATTACATATATGCAGGCATTTATATCCATGTTAACATCTTTTATACCTGCTGCCATAAAATAAACATTTTTCTTTTTAGGATCCTGTTGATCTAGGATGGAGACCATTTGTAAAAACTTGGTTGAGTCGTCTCTCAAGAGATTTTCCAGAATCTGGTAAAAATTACCTTCATGCCCTTTTTGAAGCTAGTATTGACAAAGGACTCAACTTTCTTCATAAATATAAGGAACATCAAGCAATATTAGCCCCTGATTTAAGCATCATTGCAACATTGTGTCACATTTTGGCAGCATACTTTGAATTTCTGGCCTCTCATGGAGGCTTTGGAGCTCCAGGTTCTTCAGATATTAATTATTTTACAATAATAATAAATACCATATGTACATTTTAATCAGAAACTCTTTAGCCTCATTTTTAAGTGGTTTATCATATTTTACTAATCGAGATTAATTTTGACTCTTATGATGTTATTTTTCATTATTGTGTACTGCATGTTTCACACAGCCCTATGAATTATATATTACAATTGCCCATTATTATGTTAAAAATAATAAAGCTCTTTTTCCATTATGACTATATGTTTACTTATTTTCTTTATCAGATGAAAAAGAGGGAGATGCTAGATCCCAAGTGGTAGGAACCGATGATGATAACAACAACAGTTGTACTTCTACATCAACTGCTGCTTCTAAAATAAAAAGTAAAATTTTAAAAAAGCCGGTTATGGTTATGGATGAGCTGGACACAACAGATTTTTTGGAAAGAGCACATTCAAAAGGGTGATCTGCTTAATTCTTGTGTAAAATTAATATTTTAAAAAAATGTGATTAGCTTATTCAATTAATTTATTTCTTAGCCTTTTTTATTTTTAATTTTTTATTTACAGAACCCAAATTATTTTTTTTAAAGCATTATTTTTGTTCAGTTATAACTGAAAATATATTATGTGAAATTGAAGGATATGTTTGTTTATATTTAATATATAGACCAGAGAAGAAAAAGTTTTTCCTTGAGCAGCATCCCAACCAGCTTACAAACCTGGTTGGAAAACTTTTTGTTTTTGCCTACACTTGGAGCATTGGTGGTGTTCTCAAGCGGAGAGAATTTATGGATGAGGATGACAGTAGTATCCGAAGGTCTGGAACAGCTGCTGATAAGCTGGACATAAACAATGAGTTTGACAACTTCACAAGGGAGCTCTTTGATGTTGAACCTCCACTAGGTCAGATTTACTGTTTACTTTCCTCTTTCTTTTTGTATTGATTTTGATGATTTTTATAAGTTGCATTTATAAATCTGCAAATGTATTCCAGTTTCTCATTGGTACAGTCTTTTATATTTTTCATCGTCCATTTATTACTTTTTAAAAAATCATTCTTTTCATGTCAGCATCTTTATGTATATATTTAGACCACTTGTTTTATCATTTACTACAGGTGTTAGATTACCAGCTGGTAACCGAACCATTTATGGTTACTTTGTTGATATTGAAGGTGGTGGCTTTGTACCATGGGATTCTCTCATTCCCAGTACCAAGTCTTTAATTGAAAGAGGGGCTGTAATTACTATTGGTAAGACTGTTTCAAATAGATTCAAAATCATCCATTTATAACTTATTAAAAAAAGGAGAGCTATTCTTTTTTATATTTTTTAATCACTGATCATTTGATATATTTTTTATGGCAATACTGATGTTAATATTTTTAAGGTGAATCTTTGGGTGTGGTATCAGACAAGAAGAAAAATGAATTAAAAGAAGCTGAGATCATTCCTACTGTAGATATTATCAGATTTACTTTCTTAACAAGTCTTCTCCTGATGAACAAACATCCTGTTCTTTTATCAGGTAACTTTTCAGTCTGCAATGTAATTTTATGGTCATAAAGAACTAGAAATTAATTATGCAATACTCATTGGATATATACTGTTTAGAAAATGTTCCTTTTTAAGTCAGTAAACCATACAACTTTCCTGAACATAAACTTATCACCCCTAATAATGGAAAAAATGTGTTACTTATACATGTATATTTATTTTTTTAAAATATAAAGTACTAGTGGTGTTCCCTGCATTGTAAGGGAAGATGGATTGCCATGTGACACTTGAAACATTTTTAATGCCTATATTTTAGGGTAAAGAAATATTGGTGCTAATTGATGCCACCTAAGGTGTGTAGAAACAATCTGCATTTCACCTATCACAAATTACATTTTACCTGTCAATGCTTACATTTTGTCAGATAAATTGTTATAATAGTACATGTAATTGTTTTTCTCATTGTTAAAATCAAAATAAGCTTTTTTTTAATTATAAAAAATGTTTTTGTCAGCTATTGGGTCTGTTTTTGAAAATTGTGGCATGGACTGTATTCTGGTGTAGTGTGTAGACACTATTACTGCCTTAAATCCACAGTCCAGTGTATCACATTTAGTATTCGTTGTTTAGCTAACAGAGCATACTTTTACTATTTAACTTGGTAAAAGCATTTTTTTCTTGAATAAATAATAGTATATATAGAAGCTAATAAAGGATATTTTTTGATAACATCGTATGATAAATAGTCTTAAATATGATTTGCATCAACTACGGTATATTCTCTTTAGTGCAGAAATTCTATATTAAGTACTAAGATTTTTTTTTAAATTCAAAAAACGTTTTTACAATGTGTGATCAGAATGAGAGAAAGACTACATAGATTTTACTAAATAGAAATTTACAACAAATTTTTATCAGTCATTTAATACTGCATTTAACTCTATATTGTTAACGGATCAAATAATCATATGCAAGTTCTATGTTATATTTCCCTTTAAATCTCAGATGAACCAAATTTTATAAATGTTGATTCCTTTTGATTTTTAGAATCTATGCAAGATAAGGATATAAACAGTTAAAACAGTGGAAGGAATCAACATCTTAACTGAGAGAACATAGAACTTGTAGAATTACTTAATACATTGTATATAATAATGATAATAGAGGACATATGGAATAAATCTCTTCTTTTTTAAATTATTGTATTTTTTCTAAATAGAAGTGTATAAATATTTTTACACTAGGTGAATCTGGGGTTGGCAAGACCGCAATTATAAACCACATGCTAAAGGAACTTGAGAAAGATGGTGGTACATCTGTAGAAAAGTCACATACAATATTAGGTTCAGTGTTACAATATTCTGAAAAGCAATCTAGCTTACTGGAAAATATCAGCAATCTGACATCATTTCAAAATGATAATGAGGATGCTACAATAGATATTCTATCGGGTGGTAAGTGTAAAAAGTTATATGTCTGACAACTAGTGAAAAACATGTCTCCTAATTAATGAGAGGTGATGTAAAAATAAAATTTTAACCCAGTTTTTTTTTCTAACACAGTTTATAACATCAATAATATATTAGTATGAAAAATTGTGACCAAAGTGAAAACTATTTAGAAGAATAAATTGAAATAAAAAATTACTTTACAATTTCACATTTTTAAGCAATACAGAAATAAAGTGTGCTAAACTGGTATATTACACAAAATTATGTTAAAATATGCAGAAACTAAAAAAAGTAATCAGGAAGAAGCTGAATATAATAATGATAATCATTAAAAAATAAATATATTTTTGATGCTACTCAAGGCATGCAGTAAATACCACCTTAAAAGCTTAGTTGTTTTGTTTGTTTTAATACCAATTATATATGTATTTATATAAGCTATAAAAAAAGGCCTCATGTTTATTCAGCTAAAGGTAGGCCAGTGGGTATTATAAGCACCATGATACAGTGCAGTGCCCAAACAACTGCAAAAAGACTTCAAGCTCAAATTTTGCTCAAGCTAATTAAAAAGAGCAGGTCATCAATGGGAGCACCTAAAGGGAGAAGGGTAAGTAAACCAATGTTTTTAAATTGTATATTTTTCTTTTGCTTTAGCTTACAGATGCATTTATTGAAGTTTTACTTAATTTAAATAATTTTTAAGGTAAGCTGAGTTTGGTGTAATATTTTAAACTTTGATGTGAAATTTATCAGCTAAGATCTTTTAAAGTAGTGCACATCTTTGATATAGTCACTAAACTACATTTTAGTAATAAATATTAAGACAGACTGTACTTAAATAATTATACAGAGCTGTCTACAATGGAAGCAGTGCTAATTTACTGAAAAAAAAAAGAAAAAAATAACAACCAGTAATCTTAATGTCTATTCTGTTTTTGTTATTAAACAAGCAGTATCCTGCTAAAATAAATTATGAAAAACATTAAAAGCTAGCTTCGGTCAAAATAAAAAGTCTATCAAAAATCTTTTAAAAAAAAAAAAGATCCCTGGCAGTTGCCTGTCTTTCCTTAAAAATGAACTTTGCCCCTTTGCCATAATCAACTAACCATACATATATATATTACATTTATATAAATATAGAAACTATACTCACTCTTTTTGCTTTTATAGTTGTCTTATCTTTTCCTTTTCTTATGAAGTTTGATTGTTGCATGGCACTTATGTATTACCTGTGAATTTTGAATTAAAATCTTCTTTATGAAGTCCACCTAGCACTACTGTGAGTTTCTTCAACTTCATTTACCTGGTAACAGCAGTTACCTGTCTTTACTGTTTCTTTTTTACACTCCCTATTATCCTTTGTATTCTACCTAGTTCATGATCAGCAGCTACTTATGTACTGGTCATCAGCAGTCTTTTGGTCTTGGTCTGATGGCACACTTCCATGTCACAATAATCTCTTTAGCCAAGTTATTTACAAATAGATTTTTTTCACTGGTCACATCAAATATAATAATTACTTTTCCTCATTATTAAAGATATCAAGCAGAAATAGAATGGTTTTAAATCTTGTAAAACTTTTTAACATTAAAGCATGCAATATAATTTGGATGATTGAAAATTTAAGTGTATGATTGAGTTAACTCTTTAGTTCAGTTTTTAGTTTAAACTTTGTAAAACCTTTTTTACTATAAGAAAGGTATAGAAATGTATGCCGTCTCATAATACATGAAAGCAATACATCATATAGAGTGATGCTTGCTGCAATTTAAAAGCCTCATTTCTGTCATCATTGTGTTTATTGTTAATGTATTTCTTTCTTTGTTGATCATGTAAGATAATGTTTTTGTGAATTAGTCACCCGTCAAACTAGGATTAACTTTCTTACAGGTCTTAGTGTTTGTTGATGACTTGAATATGCCAGCACCAGAAGAATATGGTGCCCAACCACCACTAGAGCTGTTAAGACAATTTCTTGAAATGGGTGGATTTTATGATACAAAAAAAATGGTTTGGAAGGTATGTTTCTTTTTTTTTCTTAAGAACTAAGATAAGTGCAAACTATATTACTCTTGAAATATCCTTAAATTTGTCTAAAGCACATAAAAAAATGTAATGCTATAATTTTTCTAATTTTTTATTCTGTTTTAAACTAAATAGTTAGTTTTTGAAAGCTGATAATGATATTTAAATTCATCATACACAGGACATTATAGATGTAAATATTGTATCTGCTTGTGGGCCCCCTGGTGGCGGTAGAAATCCTACTACACCTCGACTGCTGAAACATTTCAGGTATAATGTTTTATCCTTACCATAGCTTAGTTCTCAAACAAAGTATTTAAGGCAATTTTTAGAACGTGAAATAATTTTTTTTTAATTTTGGGATGTTGTTTTTTTTTAGACTTTAAACAAAATTTATCATATCAAATAATGTTTGAGTTTTAAAATTTAATTTAATTTAATGCATGAATGTTCAATTTTTCAATATTTTTCAGTTTGTTTACACTCCCTCAACCATCTACAAAATCACTTCGACATATTTATCAGGTTCAACTAGGTCGTTTTTTTCAAGAAGGAGAGTTCATGCCTGAAGTTCTGGACTGTTTGTTTTCAATTGTCTCTGCCAGTATTGCAGTATACTACAACATGTGTGCAGTCATGCTGCCAACACCCACCAAATCCCACTATACATTTAATATCAGAGATTTGTCAAAAGTAATTTTTTTTAAACTAATCAATCTGACTGAATGAAATGATTAACTTAATATTTGCAGGTACATTTCTTCTAAAGACCAGTAAAATCATTGAAAAATATAAATGTCAGTCCTAAAGTATGAGATATATGCCTGATTTTTCTATAGGTAATTCAAGGAATGTTACAGTCTCATTCCTCAGTGATTATGGGTAAAGAAAATTGTGCTCAACTCTTTGCCCATGAAGCTACTAGAGTTTTCCATGATCGTCTGACCAACTCTGTGGATAGAGAGACATTTTTTCAAATATTGGCTGACAACTTGCATGATTATTTTAAGGCTAGTATAACCTGATGAAATAATGTTAATTTTAAAATTTATGTTTTTATAATTAACAAGATAGCTAAATTGATTTTCAGTTTCATGCAATTTCCTTTTTTTTTTAACTGCTCAATTATTTTTTCAAAGTAATAAAAAAGAAACTAGACTTTATTACTAATAGTTCATAGCTTTTCAGACATCATGATATGTGCTTGTTTTATAAATATTTCTTTGTCCAAGTATTATGTAATTTTTTGCAGTCCCATACACAATTATGGAAAACACATACTAGAATTAAAATAGTACTAAATATTTCATAAGTTTAATAAGTTATACATATATTATTTGTTATAAAAACTAAAATTTAATAATAACACTGGTAAACAGTGAATTCATTGCCAGTGATATCTGAATCATTTTATACAAAGTCAACTATGCTGATTTAGAATATGTAAGTGCTTTTGCTAGATTGGCTCTATTTTACGAGATAATTAAAATTAATGAAATAATGTATGCACCGTATTTGAAAATTGTCAAGAATTGCATGAAGTAAAATAGTATACTAACAAATAGTAGTGAAACTGTTAATGGTCATGCAGAAATTTGTTCAAAAATATGTGTAATAGTGTTATAGAGGAAAACATTTTCATTTGAAAAACTAATTATGTCTAATTAATTAATGTGTTAATTGTCTATGGTAATGCATTAGCAAATCGCTGTTTGCTCGACTTCCTTTTGTGTGTGTCGTTGGGGCCATTGCGCTGGAGGCTCCAACAGTAGTCAGCCATCATATGTATGTCCCATCTTCCTTGATATCTCTCCTCCATCACGCTCATATCCTGATGGAACCTCTTGCCTTGTTCCTCACTGAAGTCCCCAAGGTTACCTGGAAATTAGTCTAAATGACTGTGCAGGTAATGTACCTTGATGCTCATATTCGCTCCAATGTTTCTGAAGTTAGCGAGAATATCTTGCACCAGTTCTTCGTAATTCTCTGCTCTGTTATTACCTAAGAAGTTCCTGACAACTGAAACAAAACTGTTCCATGAAGCTTCAAGGTGATCCATGAAATTAGTAAAATTTCGATCATTGATGAGTTCTCGAATCTGAGGACTGTCAAAAATCCCAGCTTTCAGCTTCTCCATGCTCAATCCGGGGAATGATCTGCAAATATCATTGAAGCAGTTGCCAGATTTGTCCAAAGCCTTAACAAATTGTTTCATTAAAGCTAATTTGATATGAAGCGGTGGGAGAATGATCTTATTTTTGTCAACCAGTGGCTTGTCGATGATATTTTCTTTACCTACAGTCATGGTTTCCCTTGGAGGCCATGCCACTCTTGTCCAATGATCTTACCTTGCCCTGCTATCCCAAAGGCACTTGAAACATGGGCATTTTGTGTATCCTGACTGCTGCCCAAGCAAGAAGTTTACCATTTTTAGATCAACATAAATTGACCACTGATGCTCATAATAACGGACTTTCTGCAATACTGTTTTGATATTCTCATACTCTTCTTTAAGTATTGTTGAGTGAGCAATGGGAAGAGATGCATAACGGTTACCATTGTGTAAAAGAACACATTTCAATCTTCTGATGGAACTGTCTATAAAAAGACACCAGTCTTCGGAATGGTAGTCTTGTAGTCCCATTTGGAGCAGAAGTCCAGGGATGTCATTACAGTAAACAAGATCTTCCTCTTGGCTGAAATATGAAAGAAGAAACTCTTCTCTTTTCCAATAAGATGTTATTTTAGCTTCTGGTTTGAGAAAATTTCTTTCATTGCGCCTGGACGCTAAAAGCTCAGATGCTTGTTTGGACAGATTTAGGTCTCGTATCAGGTCATTGAATTCTTCTTGGTTGAATGGTTGAGGTGTTGAAGAACTTCCTTCAGTATCGCTTCCACTGTTTTCACCTGCCAAAAACTCCAGATCTTGCCCCTTGTCGGAGTCTGATGGTGAAAGCTATAATGATCCAGTAAACACTGGTATAGGAACTTAACTGCTATGTGGAATTGGTCTCCTTGCAGATTAAAGATCAGGATAATCCCACTTAGATTTCTTGTGTCGATTGAAGCCTTTAACAATCACAATACAAAAATAACAATCACCAAAATGGTCTTTCGGATCTCGCCATATCATTGGTACACCAAAACTTAGATTTTTCTTCTCACCATTGGTCCACTGCCGTAGGCTCTCCACACAGTTTTTGCAGACCTTATGGGGAGCCATCGATCTCAACTTCGTGGTGATGTCATAACGCTATGACGTCATCGAAATATATAATCTCTGCGGTTCGTAACAAAATAAAATATTTCCAACCGCTGTCATGCTTCAGAAATGGCGCTGTAAAACTTCAGATATAATAATTTCAATAAGACACAACAGACACCAAACTTATTGCATTTGTTTTACACAAAGGGTACAATCATATTTTCAAATGGGTCCAATATCTCAGAAACTAGAGCCAATTCAGCAAAAGCAGTGGCAGTTTTAAAATCAGCACCCATGAATTGCTATAAATTCATTCAAACATTCTTGGCAACTTGCAAATAATTTTTTTTGTTGGGCTGTGTAATCAAACCAAAATAACAAAGGTTTTATTATTCTATGTAAAAATCCGAAATAATTAACGTCTAAAATAGTTGATCTCACCTTTACTCAACTGTAATAACTAACCCTTACAATAGCTAAATTAATGTGGGGTTTATGTCCTAGTATTCAAGTTTTATATTAAAATTTTGAGTACAATTTTTAATCAAAATTAATGCAAGTTTCATTGACACAAATTATTTCATTTTTTTTTAAAACAAGTTTGTCATTATATTTGATGGGCTGCCAAAAGGCTCTTAAGTGAGTTTTGTGCAGCTCACTATGAGCCACATATCTGTAAACTATTTATTATTTCCATTCACCAAATCTTGTTAAATTGACTAAGATGTTGCTCATTAAGTATTTTACCAATATGTAAAACCAGAGTGCGACTATCATTGACCTCAAGTCTTACCTCCCCTGTTATATTCTATTAAATAGCTTAAGTAAGCCAGTTTACTTTACAGTTGCATTCAGCGTTATCCAATATGTCTATAAAATTCATTATTCAGATCAGTTTATTTACATGTCATTCAAGGTCCCCAGTTGCAATAATCATGGTTACTTTATTTGCATTTTCATTTTTGGTTTTTCTGATCAATTTCTTTTAAAAGAATCTGGCTTTTTTATTTTTTCAAAGTAAAAGCATTTGGATCAAATTTAGGTTTTGCTTCAAAAATTTTAATATGATGATTTTTTAGCACGTTAATCGTGTGTTATTGGTGATAATCAACAGGACTAATTAAAAGATAAAATGCCTTGTTTACTTGAATTTTACACTTCAATGTACTAGTTCTGCAACTAAAACTGCTTCTTCTAGAGGTGTTATAATGAAAAAGTATATTATTATTAAGAGTATAATGGAATGAGATTAATGCTAGAATTAATTTAATTATAACACTAATTTAAAATCATTGTACTTGTAAAACAATTAGAAAAGAAAACAATATATTACCTTTCGGTAGGCTATATCTTATTTCTCAGTTATGTATAATATTAGTATTAAAATAATTGTGTGTATAAGTGTGTAAATATCTAGCATCTCAGTTATAATTTTTTTTAATTTTTGCACTGTTTATTTTTGTTTTATTATGTGTCTATTAGATGAGGTGGACACCTGAGAAATTAATGGAAGAGTCTGTCTTATTTGGAGATTTCTTTGATATGAGTGAGCATGGATCACTTCACAGAATTTACAGACCACTGGCAGATAAAAACAAAATGGTTCGTGTCCTAGAAGAATATCATATGAGAATGAACATGGGAGAAGTTGTAAGTGACACCTAAACAAAACATACATTTTCTGTCTGTGTTAGCTTTCTCTTATACATGTATTATTATATTTGTATTGTTTAATACTTTTATTTATGCAAGTGCCTAATAATGACAGATTAACCAATACATTTAATTCATAAATAATATAAAATTTACATTAACAGATTGACCAGTTAGTATTCTTTAAAGATGCTGTGGAACATGTAGTGAGAGCTGCTAGAGTATTTAGACAACCAGGAGGGCACCTATTACTGGTAATTTGTGCAATTTTTTAGTTGTCAATATTTTTTCATATATGTAGTAAAAGACAAAATTATTTCTTGGGTTTAATAATTTCAGGTGGGCATTGATGGAACTGGTAAATCAACCTTAGTTCATCTAGCCAGCTACATTGCTAACTGTGAAATTTTCCGCTTGAAGCTTCACAATCAATATGGAATGGCAGAATTTCATGATGACCTTAAAACATTATTCATGAAAGCAGGAGTCAAAGGTGTACCATCTGTGTTTTTGTTGACTGATGCAGATATTGTGAAGGTTGGAGTCATTTTGGCTTTTTCAAAACTTGTAAAATTCACAAATACTATTCTTTAAATATTAATTGTGTATTATTATTATATGCTTTATATCTTGACATAATCTAATAGTTTAACCTACATATTTGTTATACATTTATAAGATTCTTATTAAAAATGCATGCAACAAAATTAGATTGAATTTGGATTTATAGTTTATACACATTTCTAATAGGATTTCGATACATATTTTAGAACACATTTCAAATAGCGTTTTTTAACCAAACCAAGAAAAACTATTTATCCCTTCTTTTTTAGGAATCATTTTTAGAGGACATTAATTCCATATTGAATTCTGGAGAAGTTCCTGATCTTTTTGACAATGAAGAAATGGATGGAATCACAATGGAGCTAAAATCTGCTGCTACTGAAGCTGGAATCCCAGACACAAGAGCTTCAGTTTATGCTTATTTCATACAGCAGATAAGGAAAAAACTCCATGTTGTTTTAACCATGAGTCCAGCAGGTAGTTATTAATCTAAAAATAAAAAATTAGAAGCATTAATTTTCATTATTTTGAGTGCATTAAAAATAAATAATTTAAATCATGTTTTAATACAATGAATTATGAAAATTCTATACAATTAATCTGTTATAAAGATTTAATGAAATCCATTTTTTTCAACTCTGATTTAGTATTTTCTTATTTATGGCCTTTTTTTCCTCTCTGTAACTATTTAACCATATAAGCTACAAAAACCCTTTCAGTATGCAAGGCAGATCCCACATTGCATGGATGTTCTTATTTTTTACCTGTTTTACAAAGCTGTATTTATTCTATTATAGGTGAAAGGTTTCGCCTCCGTTGTAGAATGAATCCTGCCCTAATAAGCTGCTGTACTATAGACTGGTTTGATGAATGGACAGATGATGCCATGCTTAGCGTTGCTAAAGTTTTCTTTGCAAACACAGAATTTATTGCTGATGAGGTTCATTATGAAATAGTGGTATGTGTGAAAAATGTATATTTATCTGTTATTTATCTGTTAATAAGCTGCTTCTGAAAAAAAAGGTATTACCCTAAACTTAAAAACTATTAAAATTTTAACTTGCGTCCATATCAGAAGATTATATTCATATACTATTTTATTTTGTTTAATATCAGCCCCTTGAAAAATGATTTTCTTAATTTTCTTCTCGAAATTTGAACAGGAACTGAAAGAAAAAGCTGCACACATATGTGTTGGCATACATAAAACAATTTCAGAAATGAGTGTGAGATTTTGGGAGGAAGCCAGACGAAGATATTACTCTACTCCAAGTTCTTACATGGAACTTATTAGACTATACTCTCGAATGTTGAAAGAAAATAAGGAAGAGTTTATGAATAACAAGTAATTTCTTATTTAGGGAAAAATGTTAAGTATTAACTAAGACACTTCTTGAAGCATTGTGATGGATATTATTTTATTTACTTTAATATGATATCTTTTAAAATAAATTAATTAAATTTTTTTTTAAAAAGAGGCCGCTTACAGACAGGTTTAAGGACATTATCAAATGCCTATGCTATGGTTGGTACAATGCAGGAAGAATTAGTTTCTCTTGGCCCAATTATTGAATCTAAAGCTAGGGTGAGGCATTTTTAAACTAACTTCAGTAAAAAATAATAACCAAAATGGAAAATGTTTTTTTTTTATTATATTATCCAAAGAATAGCTTAAAGTTTATTAAATGTCATTTAAAATTGCAGGATACAGATATTTTACTTCAGCAGCTTGAAGAAGACAGGCGTGCCGCTAAGGAAGTTGAGGACATTGTTTCACAGGAAGAAAGTATTATGGCCAAGGAGATGAAGATAGTACAAGACTATGCTGATGTAAGTGTTGTCAGCTCTGTTTATATGATATTTCTGTTTCTTTTACACACCTTCTAACTTTGAATAATTTTTAAACTATAGGAGTGTGAATCAGACCTTGCCTCTGTTTTACCAGTGCTGAGAGATGCTGTTGCTTCACTGGAGACTTTGGACAAAGCTTCAATATCAGAAATCAGGTTTATAATAGTGTTGATTTATATATTTTTTTAATTGATAATAAAAATTGTCTCTTAAATTTAGTGTAACTAAATAATGTAAAATATTTCTTAATCCATAGTTTAAAAATTATTTTTTTTTTTGCCTTTAGGGTCTATACCAGACCTCCTCAGCTGGTGGCTACAGTCATATCAGCTGTCTGTGTCTTATTCCAGAAAAAAACTGACTGGGCAACAGGAAAATTATTGTTAGGTGACCCACAATTTCTCAAACTGTTATTAACTTATGATCGAAACAATCAGCCTGATAAGGTATTTATTTTTTTATTTATCATTCTTTTGGTAAAATCTTATATGAAGCTTTAAAAAAATAATTTTCATTTCATTATACAATGCATTTTTTTAAGCTAGCTTATTTTTTATTAAATATTTTTTGCTATATTCTTTCCTTAGGTATTTGCAAAGCTTAAAAAATATACCAAAGATCCTAATTTTAATCCTGAGGCTGTTGGTAAAGTTTCTTTGGCCTGTAAATGTATTTGCAGATGGGTTTTAGCTATTGATAATTACAACACTGTTTACAAGGTAACTGAAGCCAAACAATTTATTGCTTTTTTTAATATGAATTTTATTGTTTTATCTTTTTGGTAACCATTTGTTAATATTTAACGAAGGTGCAATGTAAACTACATTTATTTGTCTGTGAATGCTAAACATCAGAAATTTAATATTTGAAATATTTCATCTGCAAAATTTATTTCTGCAGATGGTAAAACCAAAACAAAGAAAAGTGCAGGATGCCAGAGAAGCACTGCAGCTAGCACAAGATAGTTTAGCCAAGAAACAAAGTAGTTTGAAAAAGGTTGGTTAGATTCTTAAATCATTCAATCTAGTAGCATTGTATATGGTGGGTATTTTGATTATATTTCGCTTATATTTTTTTTTAGATTCAGGCTCATCTTCAGATGATTCAGCAACAATATCAGGAGAGTGTTGATCAAAGGGAAGCTCTAAAAGAAAGGAGAAGAGTAACTGGCATTAGACTTGAAAGGGCTTCAATCTTAATATCTGCTCTGGCAGATGAAGAAGTAAGTACTTTCCCAACTTCCACTTAAGGTTATTACATTATTAGGTTAGACTCATTTTTATAACTAATATGATATATTTCATTAAGCTAACTGACTAAAAACATTAATACCTTGAAACATAATTTATCTTTTGTGCTATTTAGATAAAAATGACTCTAAAACTTGTTAATGGTAATATTATGTTACCAATTTACAAACTGTTAAATCAACAATACACATGAAATGTCCTGTATTAACATATTGAAAACATGCAAATATTTTAATGTAAGGCATATGTCAGAAAGTGTAATTTATTAACACTGATTCAGAAATATAAACTATTTGCAACAACAAGGGGAACACACTTGTGTTTAAAAATATTTAAAATTAAGAAACATCTGTATGATAATAGACACACTGAAACTTCATTATGTTTACAAAGTCAATTAAATTATTGACACGTTGAAATAATATTTTAATGCATGAATAAATATCAAGAGAAAGGACCAATCATGTACATTTTTGTTAAGAATGAATATACCCTTTATTCTTTAAAAATGTACAGGTCCGCTGGGCTGAGTCTGTCAAACTTTTGGATATCAAACTTGAAGGTATAATAGGTGACACACTTGTGTCTGCAGCAGCAGTTGCTTATTTTGGAGCTTTTACTGCCTATTACAGAAATATTTTAGTAGAGCACTGGATCAAAATGTGTACAGAGAATGATGTACCAATCTCTAAAGACTTTGATATTGTTCGATGTCTAGTGGATACTAATCAGGTTTGTAATTCATATTAATGATGTGCACTTAAAAGATAGAATTCTTATGGCTAATAATTTGTGCTCAAATTAACTCGAAAAAAAATTCCATTTCTTTAAAACACTCAATATCAAACGCATTATTTTCTAGTAAGAATAACTAAACCAAACTGGTTAAATGCATTTTTTTTCCACAAGGTAATGAAGTGGCACAACAATGGGCTACCTAGAGATAAACTATCAACAGAAAATGCTACCTTTGTCAGCAGAGCTCGAAAATGGCCTTTATTTATTGATCCCCAGGGTCAAGCCAGTAGGTCAGTCACATAAACTTATTTGGAAGTCAGTTAAATGTTTTTGACCTTAACGGTAGTATTTTCCCATTTTAGACATTCTATGATTTTGTAAAAAGAATAGAAATATTTCTTAGATCAGTGGCTATCAATGTGTGGGTCACAACTCACCACTGGTTCCTGGGTTGATTTGAAGTGTGTCCCCAAAGCTTTTAATAATTAGCTAATCATGAATCTACATGCTTAATTTTAACATTATTTTTCTTTTATATTTTTTTTCTTTCTTAATGGTGTGTCATAAAAAACAAACAGGTTTCTTAGTGGGGTGGGCTGGGAGCAATGTTCCCTGTAAGCTGAGCGCGTGAGCGATCGCTCACACGTATTCAGAGCATCGCTCATACCACATGTACAATCGCTCATTCCGACGAACGACATTGCTTAAATCGCTCACAAATTTTGGCCTCAAACAAAAATGTCGCTCAGAGACAAATTTTCTTGCTCACTTCATGCCACACCTTAGAGGGAACATTGGCTGGGAGTAAAAAAAAGTTTGAGAACCATGGCTATAAATGTATAATTTCTTTTATAATTTAGTCATACTTTTGCTTTGAATGACAGATGGGTCAGGGAAATGGAGAAGGGCAGACTAAAAGTTGTAACTGGATCAGAAGTGAATTTGATGCGCACCATTGAAACTGCCATCAAAGTTGGGGACCCAGTTCTAATTTTGGTAAATAAAAAAAAGAAAACAAAAATCCATGCTTAAATTATTGTTTATTTAGTCATAAAATCATTTTTTAATGTTGCAATTTGATTTGAAAATCCTAACACAGGGCATTTTTCAAGATAAATTATATTAATAAGGAAATTAAAGTAAATAAAAAACAACATATTACTAATTTTCTTAATAATTCTTGTGTAATCAATTACATAATAAGACATATCATATGTGTATGGTCTTATATTTAACAGTTACAAAAGATAATACCTTAACAAAATACTTTCAAAAATAGTTTCTTATACAAATCTACCTTTAAAATTTAACAAGTTTTGGTGTTTCCAATAACTCTATAAAATTCTCTCAAAGACCCATGCAAAAATCAGACTTACATTTTGAATTTTTTTATTATTTAGGATGTTGGTGAAGAATTAGATCCAGCATTAAGGCCAGTTTTACTACAAGAGACATATCACAAAGGAGGCCAGCTAGTCATTAAAATCGGAGATGTTGAAATAGAGTATAATGTAAACTTTAGGTAGTGTTAATTTTGTTTAAATCATCAATTTGATAATTTCATCTACCAATTACAAATCTGATATTGTTATTTTAAATTATTCTTCTACATCTAATTTAATTATTTTCTTTTTAAGGTTATACTTAGCAACATCATTGGCTAATCCTCATTACCTGCCAAGCATTTATTTACAAGTAAATGTCATCAACTTCACTGTTACTTTTGATGGTCTTCAGGAGCAATTACTCTCAGTAGTCGTTAAACAGGTTTTTTTTTTAAATTGTTATTTTTGTAATCGTAAAACATAGTTCACTTTAAAGTAGTAAAATATGAATTCATTTTGAGGCTTATACTTGACATCAGCTACAGTTTTAGACACTGAGATATTTTTTAAAATAGTTTTCTGAACTACAGTATATTACTAAATTGTGTCATCATCATTTGTCACTTAACATGTTTTGTCTTTGGAGGGGGGGGGGGACTTTAGGGACACTGTCATGGAAAGGATCTCCATTCCTCTCTCTGTTGGGTGATTTTATTTAATGTCTCTATATTATGGCCAATCCATTCTTTAATGTTTGAGATCCATTTCTTTCAAGGGTGGCCTGTCCTCCGCACTCCCTCAAGGGCACCCGCATTATGTTGCTCATGTTACTTGTAGTGTAAGACAGGCCCAAACCACTTCAGCTTTTAATTTTACAGTGTATCCAGGAGTGGTTCATGAGGACTCACCAAGCTGCTAATCACTTCCCTATTGGTCTTTTGCTCCAAGTATGAGATTTGGAGAAGTTTTCTTAAGAACCTGGTCTCAAATGTCTGTATCTTCTTTCTGCCCTACATGTAGGGTCCAGGATTCCCACCCGTTTAGCAGGATTACCAAGGATTTTTACATCCTGTACTGGATGCCAAAGCTAATGACCTTACTTTCCCAGATCTTATTGAGTTAGGTCATGGCATCCGTAGCTGTTGCGATTCTAGTGTAAATCTTAGACACACAGAAACCATCATTTGGAGAGCGTTGAGTCCAAGTACCAAGCTCTCTACTTCTTCCACATCTTTCTATTCATAATTATTTCTGCCACCAATTAATATTGTTGTGGGTAACAGAAGAAAACCAAGCAGAGCTGCTTAAACATTGTGAAGAGGCACAAAGGACACTCACTCGAATTTGTCCAAGAATATGGCAGACTAAAGTTATTATGCAACTTCTTAAGAAAGGAAACTTTAAAAAGTGCAAGAGCTGCACAGTAAAGTTATGCTAAAATCTATCCTAAATTGCTTCAGAGTTGCTGTAGAAGAAATGCTATCAGAAGTGCAGACAGGTTTCAGACCTGGAAGAAGCATGGTGGAGCAAATATTTAACTGTCCTTGTAATTTTCAGAAATTAATTTTATTATATTCAGTTTATATTAAAAAATCACACATTTTGACAACAAGGTTGCTTTAATTTTCATGTATTTGTATCACATTAGATTATTTGCAGTATTAATGTTTTTAATCTCCTATGAACACAGGAGAGACCACTTTTAGAAAAACAAAGAACTCAGCTGTTAGAGAGTATTGCAAATGACAAGCAGACTTTAAGAGACCTTGAGGATAAATCACTTTCCATGCTTCATAACACAGAAGGTATAATATTTGGTTAAAGTGTAAAGTAACTGGAATAGTTTCTGTTTTATTATGCCTACATTGCTATGCAATATTATGAGAATAATTATTGAATTTAAAATAAGCATTTACAGAACATCATTCTTTCTCAGGTCATCTTCTTGATGATCAAGATTTGGTACAAACTTTACAAGAAAGCAAAAAAAAATCTCAAGAAATCTATCAAAGAGTTGGTGAATCAGAAGAAACAGAGAAAAATCTAAATAAAGCTCGTAAAAGATATTTACCTGTAATTACACTTTAATTCATTAACTGTCAAATTTTTAAGGTTATACTTAAGCAACATCATTGGCTAATCCTCATTACCTGCCAAGCATTTATTTGCATGTGAATGTCATCAACTTCACTGTTACTTTTGATGGTCTTCAGGAGCAATTACTCTCAGTAGTTGTTAAGCATGTTTGTTATTTTTGTAATCGTAAAATATAATTCACTTAAAATTTCTTTTAATTTGTTTCTTTAATTTTTTTTTTAGATTATAATCTGGGTCAATTATTTTTTACAAGATATTTCATTAACTGGATTGGATAGATACATTATGATAATGAATATAATAATAATTATAATGTATGTATAATTTTTACATAACAAATTTTAAATACAAATAAAAAACTGCAATTTTATTTACTTTTGATCTCAGGTTGCTACTAGAGGCTCAGTCATTTATTTTGTGATAGCTGAGTTGGCCAACATTGATGTTATGTATCAGTATTCATTGTCTTGGTTCCAGTCAATGTTTTCAGCTTGCATTACAGAATGCATCAGTGAGGCTAATAGATCTCTCAGCCACAACTCATTTGCTAGTGGTGTCCTCCGACCTTCCAGTGCACGAAGCATCAAGTCAATGCATTACAGTGATAGTGAAGATGGTAGGAACTAATTAGGATTTTTTTTATACATTTTTCTTTATGGAAACTTAATTTGTTACAACAGATGAATCATCTATTAAAAAATTTTCATTCTGAAAAAAGAAATTCTGGGATAAATCACATTACAATTGGTATAAATTAATTATTTTTTTTATTTATATATATATATGTTTTTAAAATAAAAACACATAAACATTTCTAATCTTATAAATTTTATTTCAAGATCAAACAATACAACAGAAATTAAATGGGAAAAAAATTATAACTTATCAGAAAGTATTGTTATTTTTTACATGCTGAATACCTGTCTTTATTTTATAAAAAAACTTTTATTTTATGAGTTATTTTGATGTATACACATTTTACTTTTTTAATTATTTTCCAATTCTTTCTTTAGAACATTCAGATGAGAATACTGATCTAGACAGTTCTCCTGCCCTAATGGATCACCTTACCAATATGATAGAACGTCTCACATATAATATATATAGAATTGTCTCTGTTGGATTATTTTCAAATCATCAACTTATCTTTACTTTCATGCTGTGCTCTAATATTATGAGGGTATTTTGTTTATTTCTGCTTGGATTATTTAATTTTTTAAACAGTTATATTTCTGACTATATAAGCTTACCCATTTAATGCTGTACAACCATATAAATGCTAAAAAAAAATATCAAGTTTGAAGAAAAAAGTTTTTCTTTTCATAGGCTAATATCAGGAGTAAAGATTCAACAATAACAATGGAAGGCATCAAAGAAAATGAATGGCATTTTTTTCTTTATGGAAATGTTGCCGCAGCATTAAAAAGTCAAGATAAAGGTAAAATGAATGAAGAAATGTGACTTCATTTGAAGTAAAGTCATTCAGTGATGTCCACTAATTCCTTTCTTTACATATGAATTATAGTGATTCAGAAAATTTTTCTTCTATTTTATTTCTAGTTATATTTCAGGAACGTATGTTTGTCTATATTACATTTAGGCAAATTCCAAAAGTTACAAATTGTTGTATCACACTCTTGTTCAAGATAATGACACTACACAATTCCTTATAACAAATGCAATAGCTAAGGATAGGACACCTATCAAGATATTGATTAGATTTTAAATGGGTTTTCTATGATGACTTTAGGCCATTTATTTATTTATTTTTTTAATGTCTCATTTAATTTGCATTCCAGAACAATCAGAAAAAGGCCAGCCCAGGGAAAATGGTTCTAAGGATGTTGCTGTTGAACAAACTGAAGATAAAAAAGAAATAAAACCAACATCAACTTATAAGAAATTATGCCCAAGCTGGATTTCAGATTCTGTGTGGAAACAATGCCAGTTTTTGGAGGCCACAGTAGATAACTTTGATCATCTGTGCTTAAGTTTAGAAAATAATGAACATCAATGGGAGCAGTTTAGAAATGCTGAAAATGTTTTTGAGCTTTTTAGTCAACCTTATGTTACTGGTAATTAAATATTTTTGAAATTGTCATTAAATATTAATGAAATCTAAAAAGCTTTATTTAATTAGTCGGTAATAAAATTATTCTTTTTTTCAGACTTATTATCAAATAAATCAACTGTTTTTGAATGGCAAAGGCTCTCCAAATTCCAGTGTTTGTTACTGATTAAAACGTTGAGATTAGAAATTCTTCCAGCATCAATATCACTGTTTATTAAAGATCAACTTGGATCCAAGTACCTAACAACTGGTTCATTTGATCTACGTGAAGTTTATAATGAGTCCATGGCCAAATCTCCATTAATATTTATCCTCTCTCCAGGTGAACACTTTGTAATGAATTATTGTTCATTTTGTAAAACAGTTGACATACTGTGTTTAAAGATATATCTTTCTGTTTAAAAGTTTTTACCGTTGAACATACCTTTTGCTTGAGTTTATTCTCTTGAATTTATTTGTATAGAAAATGAGTTGTGCTGAATGTAAAGAATGTCAAGTGATTTTATCAGTGTGTGTGGAGTCTTGTGAAATTTTGTGGTAGAATTAACTTATTTTCTGACAAACATTCTAATTAATATTTCTTTTAACAGTGCACTTACTTTCTACTATCTGCATTAAATAATTTCTTAAGCACAGATTTTTTATAAAAAAATACCTATAATCAACAAACTATTGTACTATACTGTTAAACATTTTTAATGAATTATTTACTTCTTGTTTTGTTATTTTAAATGTTTAATTTAAAATTTCAATAGAAATCGAAGTGAATTTTTTAAATTGTAAAGTTTTATTCAGCCTTGAATTAGTCATAATTTTTAACGTCCTTCTTCAGTATTTTTTTTTATATCCTGAAATTATTTGTTTCATTTATTTGCAAAAAAAGTTTCAATATGCTCTAATTATGTGCTTTGTGAGCCTAACCATGATGTTGTCTTGTCCTAAATATTTTATTTAGAAGTGAAACATTTTATTAACAATGACATTTTTTTATGGTTTTATCTAGGAGAAGGTAAGATACTAATATTTTTATAAGAAATATTTTTAGGATTAGAGTCTATGGTTGCATTTATTTTTATTATGTCTTTTGAAGTCTCACTTTTTTATTCCATTTCATAAAATATTAAACTTTACTTTTAGAAAACGCTGATTTATAATAATTATAAAAAAAAATTAACTTATTACATGTAAATTCTTATTATTACTTAAGAATATTCCTAGTAAATTACAGTATTTTTTTTCTTATATTATAAACATGTCTCACTCTTCTTAGCTATTTCTGCATGCAATTTGAATTTTAAACAGTTTTATTACATGCAGTTTCATCTTATGGCCTTTTAAAATCATTTTTGTTTCTTTTTTAAAATAAATATTTTAATTGAAAACATTGTTACTATTTTGTAATAACTTAAAAAAAAAAGACAAACTTTTAAGTATATTTAAATAAAACATAACTGAATTTAATGAAGTAACAATCTCTGTAGATTTTTAAAAATTATTTTTATATATCTTTCCAACTATAAAAGGAATTATATTAGAAAAACTTAAAGATTTACTTATAAATAAAGTGAAAATAGTTAATGATTAATTTATCAGAAAAATATATATTTTACAAATTTTCAACTGTAGTGTTTTTTTTAATGTATGCATATATTTTATATATTGCACCTTTAAGATAACATTTAATTCTTTGATTGAATAATATATTTTAACAACATGTCTGTAGGCTGTGATCCTTCATCTCAACTGCTCAGATTTGCTAAAGAGCTTCGAGGAAGTATCCTACATCTGGACATGATCTCTCTTGGCAGAGGTCAAGGACCCAAAGCTGAAGAGCTTATATCTAAAGCTCAGATTCTTAAAGGCAGATGGGTTTTTCTGCAAAACTGCCACCTGGCTGCCTCTTGGATGCCTAAACTTCAATCAATAGTTGAAAGGTTTCCACATAAACTAATAGCATCGAAGGCATCGATGTGTTAATGAGTTTAATAAACATTTGTTTTATTAATTATCTAAGGCTCCTGTTAAAATATATTTATATTAAAAATCTATGTATGCCAGGTTCAACCAGGGAAATGATGAAAATCTTGATCCTCAATTTAGACTTTGGTTAAGCTCTAGACCAGATCCATCATTTCCAGTATCCATTCTACAGTATGGAATCAAGGTAATACATATATTTTTTATACTTTTATTGAAAATTACCCTAATTTTTAGACGGTTAGAAACACTTTTTTCCCGCTGAATTAGGGGTGAAAATAAGGGTTAGTCCTATAGTTCAAATAATGTCCAGAAAGGCTGTATACAATTTTTTTTCTCATTTTATTAAAATTGTGTGTGCATCTTATTATTAACTGTGTCATTCTTTAAAAAATTGTTTTTTTTTGGTTGAATAATTACACTTTGTATCATGAAAGATTGTGAAATATATTTTTTTTCCCCAGATGACAATTGAATCTCCTCAGGGACTCAAAGCCAACTTATTGAGAACTTTTGGAAGCTCTGGTGGTGGAGTTATATCAGAAAATCTTTATGATAAAGGCTCCACAAGGTTGGCATGGCGTCCATTGCTTTATGGACTCTGCCTTTTCAACAGCGTCATTCATGAAAGAAAGAAATATGGCACTCTAGGATGGAACATACCATATGAATTTAATGATTCTGATTTAGAGGTTTGTAGAGTTTTATTCTGTTAGTAGTGTTGATAAGAAGTGTTCAAACTCAAAGTTTGTCTTAACTGCTAAACAATAATACAAATGTTAAAATTTTATTTTTATACACAGAAATGTGTGCCTTTTATAGTTCATCATTAAATATGAACCTGGTCTCAGCACTGGCTCAGCCCCAGGAGAAACTAATATAACTAACATTGTCTTACAATTAGCTAATTAGTTTATTCAAAATTTATTACACATCAATGTATGACCCATCAAGTGAGTTCACTGTATTGTCTAAGAATAGTTTCTTTTTACCCTAGTAAAAATCCCTAAAAAAATTATGATGCATTATTTTAAAATACATGTAATATGCATTGTATTTATATTTTGAAGTCAACAGATTTATACTCACATACATATCCTTAAGAAACCATTTTAAATTTTTTTATATTTTAGGATTAGTCGATCACATTGAATGCATCACAGTGCGATTCACTACCTGGTCTGGAAGATATATACCCTGATTTTGTACGGGAAGATTATTGGTGTCTCCTGGCCAGACTAAAAAAACTTTTTGCGACAGTGGTGGCACCTTGGTCAATGAGGGTAACCAGAGACCATGATATTCCCAGATATCTGTGGTGACATATGTGGTCAGCACACAACACCCTTCTACTTTGTGCCACTCAAGCACACTGTCATAGTCTGCCTTTTCTGTCTGATCTGTAATATATACACCCTGCTGGTCTGGCCAGTCTGAGCAAGTACTATAAACCCTTTTTTTCTGCCATGCTGGCAGATAAAGATGACACTGTAGGCATGGCTAGTAGTGTTGACAGTGAAAAAAAATATATTTATATATTAGAATTGTGATTTATTTTCAGTTTTCTTAAACTAAAAAATGTTCAAATCAAATGATTTCTATTCCTTTAGGTATCCATTTTAAAACTACAAATGTTGTTAGAAGAGCAGGAAGAAGTACCATGGGCAGCACTAAATTACCTGACAGGCGAGGTCACTTATGGTGGACGTGTTACTGATGATTGGGATAGACGATGTTTGATCTCTCTGCTCAGTAAATTCTACAACCAATCTCTTTTCCAGCCTGGATATAGCTATGATACTGCCAATGTTGGTTTTATACAATTAAACAATTTTTCATGTTTACTTTAAAATTAATTTGACTTTTATGTGTATATTTGCTTACTTTGATTTATGATTTATAACAGATGTATTGTCCAGTACCAGAAAAAACCACTTTTGCTTCTGTGTTTTCTTACATTGAAGAACTGCCTAATTATGACAGGCCAGATATTTTTGGTATGACAGAAAATGCAGAAAAATCATGTCGTGAATTTCAGGCTACTGGTATAATAAAGACAATAATTAGTGTACAGCCTCGTAGAACTACTTCTCTAACTGGGTGATTCACTTTTTTTTTCCAAAAATTCAAAGGAAATAAATGAATACAAAAATTAAATAAGAAGGCTAATAAAATATTTGTATCCAATAGCATAGTATTTAAGAATTTTTAAAATACTAATATGTCTAAGTATGTTTTTAAGCTCACAAAAAAGCAATGACATGGCAGTCTTGGAAATTGCTGAAGAAATCAGTCAGCATCTTCCTTTTTGTATAGAAGATAGCTCTCAGAAACCTGATTCAACAGTCTTGGAGCCTCAAAGGTCACTTAAATCTATCTTGCAAAAAGATGTTGATAAAAAAGGACTAGATAAAGACAAAATTAAAAGTATGCATTAAAAAACTAACATATTATTTTTTTAAATAAGAAACATGCATGTAAACCTGTTGTGCTTTTTAACTTTCCCAATTTTTTGGCTATTATTATTCAAGTCTTAATGATGAGGTAAATTAATACATTCTAATTGGTAAAAAAAATGTATTTAAAAATCTGCTCAGCAATGGATATAATTAATGAAATAGAAAAAACATCTCTATTTTCCTTTCTAATTTGTCAATTATATTTCTTCAGTCTTAGATTCACTGACAGCCAAATTGGCAGGTAACTCAGCACTGCTAACAATTTTGAGACAAGAAATAGACCGGTTTAATAATTTATTGTCTATCATTCAAACATCTTTGACACAATTGACACTGGCTGTCAAAGGAGAGATTGTTATGTCTGAGCAGCTAGAAGATACCTATGATTCTCTTTTAACACAGAGAATACCTTCACAGTGGAAAGTAAGCATAGCACATAATATATTACTTAATTTTTTTTTTCTAAAACTGTTTTCTTTTTATATACTTTCACAAATACATGTAATTTTTAAAACATCAGGTTCAATTACATTAAGTTCTATCTTTTTATTTCTAATTAATTTATGTTAACTTTCACAGAATGCTGCTTATGAATCAGCTAAATCTTTGTCTTCATGGGTAACAGACTTACAAAAGAGAGTCACTTTTTTTGCTTCCTGGGCCAAATTATTATCATCTTCAATTGACAAAAAATTCAAACAAAGTATTCGCAATGTTAAGGATACTGCTGCAGAAGTGGAGATTCCTGCTTCGACGCAGCCAAATTATTTCTGGTTATCAGCATTCTTCTTCCCTCAAGGTGATTAAACACTATTTTGCAACAAATTTTAAAAAAAAAAGACTATTAATTGTCATTGCTTTAACATTTTCTTATTTTTTGTCTTAAGAATTTTCTACAGAAGTTATAAACTTGGAATAAATCTTTCTTGTATCGTAGGTTTTTTGACTGCAGTTCTTCAGAACCATGCTCGTAAAATGGGAATTTCAGTTGATTCTCTGTTTTTTAGATTTGAAATAATGAGATCTGAGCCAGATCTATTGGAGAAAGTTTCTTCCACAGTAAGTTTTTCAAAAAATGTAAAAAAAGTCGGTCATTTATAAAAAAAAATATTTGTATCGAATACCTGACAAGTAAAAAAAAAAAGGAACCCACCCAAATTAGTGCAAATAATCAGAGCAGGAATTAATCGGTTCCACATTAACTGCCAAATCTTTAAAAGATACAATAGCAAGTTTCTTTGTAATGGATAGATTCCTGTAAATGCCACATGAAATGAAGAGTTATGTGAGCATCAGATAGCGCATCAACAATTCCATTTGTAACAATGACATTTGTCCTGCACAATAATTAATAAACTCACTTTTATATTAGATAAAAAAAATAAATGGTAATTTGTGTTAAATCATTATTATTTATTTATTTTTAATTTATGGAATTAATCATGTGAGTTTTCATTATGTTATATGGAAAATATGCTTTGCTATGAGTGCTTTGTGTTATAAGCACTTGAATGGAATTATGCAAAATTGGACTATATGGGCTTAATTTTTTTCCCCATTATATAGAAATATGTAATATTTTTCAAAGTTTTAATCATTTCAATGACCAGAATAACATGTTTCATCTTCTTTAACTAGATTATCCCTCCGGAAAATGGTGTGCTCATATCTGGTCTTTTTCTTGACGGAGCTCGTTGGGATGTGGAAACTCACACACTTCAAGACTGTAACATCGATAAAAGATTCTTTTCACTTCCAGATATTCATTTTGAACCAACAGAGGTAATCTTTTTATTGGAAGTTAAGATTAAATGTTTAATAAAAATATAATTAATCAGCTTATTAAGAGATTATTCTAGAGCTACTGTTCTGTTAAATTTTTTAATCAACATTGTCACAAAATTAAAAAAATTAATCCCAATTAATGCAAGTTTAATCTACACAAATTATTTAATTTATTATTAGTATTAAAACAAGTTTGTCTGTCTTAATATTCCATCTCCCAAAGAGCGATTTTCTATTCTAACTTTTGTGCACTTAATATTGTTAAATTAAATGCTGTGCGGCACTTTGTAATAATTTTACTATATAAAAAAGCTGTAGTGAACCCCCCTGATATTCTATTACATGGCATTAGTCAATTTTCAAACATGACTAGGTTCTCTAAAATTGTTGCAGCTGCATTAAGCATAGGTATATATAAAATTATTAATTCAGGCTCAATGAGAAATTCACAAAACTTTGGCCACCCCAGGTATATACTGTAATCTTGCATGATATCCTATTAAGACAATGGTGACTATACTTTCAGCAGAAAAACTTGATTCATTTAATATTTAAACCAGTAGTTCTCAAACATGTAATCTTCGTAACCTACTTTGACGAGTTTTTGTTTCATGACCCACCTCCAAAGATAAACTACAACAAATGAAAGAGAATAAAAGTGTCATTAATTGTATGTATAGAATTTTACTTAACAGATTGACAATCTTTTATTTTATGACATATAGAGAAACAGAGTTGGTATTATGCATATGTAGATCCTTCATTTATAGAATAAAATTTTGTCTAGACCCACCTGAAATTCTTTCTGGGTCGTGATCCACACCTTGAGAACCACTGGTTTAAACAGTTAAGCCCTAACCAGTTTAATAAAAATTGACTTTTTAAAATTATTTAAAAAAAAAAAACATGTTTGTTAAGCAAAGCTCACTAACATTTACGTAATTGATAAAACTTTTATTGCTATAGCACAGAGATTTGTCATCTACACCAAGCATAGTGCAAGACTCAGATGACTATCAGCAAACATCAACCACAGAGTTACAGACACCAGATTTCACATATGAATGCCCGCTCTACAGAACCTCTGCTCGAGCTGGCACTCTCTCTTCCACTGGACATTCCACAAACTTTGTAACTTCTATTACACTGCCTTCCCAGCAGCCTTCAGATTTCTGGACTTTGCGTGGAGTAGCAATGTTGTGTCAGCTGGATGAATGAGTATTATTAGACACAAGAATAAACACTGAAATCATTCCCACAGGTGGATATAACAGTGATCTCCAAGAAACAAAAAATGGTTTTACTCTGTGTTAACTTTTAAAATCATGAGGCTCTTTAACTACTGTGCTATTAGAATCACCTTAAGACTTGAATTATAATGTGATATTACTGTAAAAAAAAAAGATCACTTTAAAATTAATCATGTTAATATTGTACTATGAGTATTAAATATGTGATATAAGTTACAATAATATTGTGCTATTTTTAAAATGAACTAAGAATGTTTTTATTGTTACACTCTTTTTGCGTAAACTTTTTTTCTTTGCATATATCTTTATGTGCTAACAGATGGATTCTTGCTTTTGTCACTTTTTAATGTATTACTTTACATTCGGAATGATTTTGTGTGTAATCCCGAGAAACATTTACTGCAATTTTTTGAGTGAGATCACAAATTTATTGATGTTTTTTAATACACAGTGATTTAATTTTTATGTGTGAAGTTAGCATTAAAATTGTTAACAAAAATGTTTTTAATAACCTCATAAAAATTCAAATTCTTTTTTATGTCTGTTCACACTATGATTCTTTATTCATATTTTGTGTGGTAATGTGTACAGTGAAATATAGAAAACAAAATTTGATTTCTTAAACATACTGGAAAAAAAATGTAAAATTAGCTACAATATGACATGATATAAAAAATAAAAAATCATTTGAGTGATTTATTCTTCGGAAGAAAATTTTTTCAGTAATATTGTAAAGGTAACATTAGAACAAAACTTAATCTTAAAGCTGAATATACAACAATGCCACAAGTGGAATATAAAATTTTATAATTAAATGCAAAATTTGAGTAAAAATCACCATACTATATTAATAACAGTCTAATGCATATGAAAAAAACTAAAAGGAATAAAATAAATGCAAAAGTAATACGTGTAGGCCTATGTGTGATCCCATACAGTGGAAACATTTAATTTCAATCCTTCAACTTTCTTAATATGGGAGATTTTTGACAAAATGTATCAAATCTTAATCAATGTTAAGAACTATAAACTTAATTAAATGCTTTCTCTTTTATATGATTGAAAATAGAATTTTAAAAAAAACATAATTAATCAATACAGTCCCAATACCATATGAACAAGCCTCTGATTTGGCCTTTCAATTTTTGGTTATTGTAAATAAACAATAATTCAGACAATAAAACTGTAATACATGTAAATAATATCTGTTTTAATAGTGTGTACAAGAATTACTATTTTTAGGAGCGAACAAAATAAGTGCATTTTCTTAAATTTGTCCTTGAATCGGAAATGATCGTCATATATTCAAACTAAAAGATTTTTCATTTCTATGGATAATCAACACAATATCTGGTATCAAATTAGGCATGGTTAATTTTTTTATTTGAAGAAATTAATGTTTTTTAAATTAATAAACACTAATTTTTTTTACTATTCATTACTTCCCTTAGAAAGGACAATTTTTTTTTTCGTTAAACATTGGGCATTTCAATTCAAAATTTTTGCTCATACCTTAAAAACCATCAGTAATTACAGTGCATATCTAGTTTTTCCCCCCAGAAACATGTGGGTTAAGAATGTCCAAACTTTTTAAAATTAATTTTATGAGCAATCAATTTCTAAATTCTAAACTATCTATATACACATTTTCAATTTAAAAGTACATATTTCTTTTATCAAGGACAATTAACAGCCAAAGTGAATTTATGAAATTATTTTTTCTAACAAATCAGTTTTGGTTACAATCTTAGGTCCAAATTTTTCTGTATATGCCAACTGGTAAAATTCATAGAGACGATCTTTCCAAGTCATCCAATAGTCTTTAGAAGTTGACTTGTTTATGATATGAACATGAGCAGGACTTCCATCAGGATATACTACAACAATCATTCCATTATTGACTTGACCAAACTGAATCAACATAATCAATACTTTCTTAGTAATGCATATTATAATAATGGTTTATAAATAAAATTATTAAGATCATCTTATTGAATAATTACAATTGTGCATAATTTTGTAAATAAAGAAATTTTTCAATAACCAAAATATATTTTAAAAAATACATTACTTTTCGAATAAATTTTTCAGAAGCATTAACAGCTCCCATGTAGGCAACTATCTGCAATGGATCATCATATGTATCTTTGAGAAAAGGTCTCGGTTTCTTTGAGACTTTCCAGTCTATGATGCAAAGGAGATCTCTGACAGGAAAAAAAATGTTCATGTTTTTTTTTTGACTTTTAAAAACAACTACACACTTTTTTAAGATTTATCTATACTCACTTATATTTAGCAATGCAGTCAAAAACTCCTCTATATAAAAGAAAAGGATTTAACACTTCTCCTTCAACGGCTTTGACATCTGACAGAATTTTTAATGTGGACTGCAAACTGACCCAGTGGCCTTGATTATCTGGCATAATTTGTATTTCATTTATTGGCTTGCCACTTAGGTAATCTGTGATGTTTGCATGTAAGTTAATGCCCCTTTTTATTGTGGCTGTGTACAGTATAAAAACAAATTTTAGACATCTAAAAAATATTTTAAAATAACTTCAATGATACATTTTTATACAACATGCAAAAATTAATACTAGGATTTGCAATTGAAATAATATAATTAACTTTATTCTGTGTGTTAGAAAGTTGTTTTTTTTTTTTAAGATTTATCTTTTAAAAGAAAATAAAAGTAGCACATAGCTGAAGTTATTTTGGTAAAGTTAAATAAAGGTCTTTAGCACATAGCTGATGTTATTTTGGTATAGTTAAATAAAGGTCTTATTCATAAAAATAGTGATAAGTGGGTCTGTTCATTTCATTTATAAACAATTATAACCATAATAAAGAACTAGCATTTTTTTTCTAACATTGTTATTTTTGCATTACCTTCTTGATGTTGCTGAAATCCTTCGGCTCCAAGCTCTTTGATCAATTTTTCACGCCATCTTTCAAGAAAAAACCGATTTATATCTGGCATGGATTTGCTCAGAATACTTTTGACAGATGGTGGTGCTCGAAAATTTAAAAGTTTTAGATCATTATGAAAAGCCTTTAGTTGTTCTAAATCAGCATCCTCCGGCCACAATGTTCCATCCTTTGGAAATAAAGGGACTTTAGAAATGACATTAAAGGAATTAGGTGGCTCAATGGGCAAATTTGATGTGTCAAGCTGTGGTAATACTTGTCCAACATTATTTATTAAAGGCTGGTGAATTGTAGATGAAGCATGCTGAGGAATAGGTGCCAATTTTGGAATAAATATTTCAGATAACTCATTACTTGATTCTGTTTTGTCTGTAAAGGTTCTGTTAGCCTGATTATGGTTCAAAATGTTAAAAACTGAAAGTTGTTTATCCTTTGTATTTAATGATCCAGTATGTTGCAGTGCTTTATTTTTTGTTAAAGTGGTTTGATCTAAGCTTTGTGGATGATGCTCATCAGCAGCTTTGATTTTAACTTCATTTTCATTAAGTGCTGAATTAAAATCTCCTTTAATTTCTGAAAACTTAAGTTTATTTTCCAAAGAATAAATGTCTTTTTTGTAACCAAATTTAGAATATGCATCATTATCCATAGGCAAATTTTCTGATTGTCTAGACCTCATTGACTGTGATAAGCTAATAGCATGAACTTCTGGAAGAGGCACACTGGGTGATAATATTTGTTCAGGAATACCTACATTTACTTTTACAGTGTTATTGTCATTTTCGGGAACATTTAACTGTGTAAAATCTGAATAAGCACTTAAAATTGACAAATTTTCATCAAGACTGTTGTTTTTTTTATTCTTTTTAATTTTTCCACTTTTAGTTAGCTTTCTTTCTGCACCAAATACATGATTGGTTTCTTTTTTCCACTGAATTAAGCTGTCAAGATCAAAACTATATTGTTTTTTTGTTACCCTTCTTTTAAATGAATATGTTCTGCTCTTTGATGGCATAATATTGACAGAAAATCGAAATACTTGTGTACAGCGATTAAGTGCCATTGTCAGTTTCTAAATTGAGTTTCAGTTTCCTGTGTTGCAAAAAAAATATAAAAAGCAATATTTAATTACAAGCTGATAGGTTTTTATGATATAAAAAATGTCCAAAGTAAAAGCATGTTATTTAAAAAAGTAAAACAATCTAAAATGTGACTCAGACTCTGAGTAATACAAAGCAATTGTTAATTACAGCTGATAGTTTTTTTTATCATAAACAAAATATCTATGAGCTTTTTATGATCAAAGTAAAACTAATAAATCTAAATAAATCAGTGTGTCGCACTTAAGTTGTAAGTCCGATCAGCATGGCCATGGTCTGGCATGGCTGAGCTTTAAGTTTCAAAAACAAGACCTATTGCGTCCTAGCTACTCCAGCTAGTTATCAATGTCTTCTGTAGTGCCTCCAAAGTCACAAGAGCTTTGGCTAAGGTACGGATGTAGAAAGGACACTGCAAAACTATTCCTTTAGTAGTTAAAGGATCAATGAGATCAACATCTCAGCTTAAAGTCAGTAAAGTTTTAATTAAACTTAAAAGTAAGTTAAAGTGCTAACCTTTATTTAGGGTTAACTTTAAGTAAAGTAAAACTAACAGCCCAGGGACAGGGTAAAAAGTAAACCGTTAAAGAAATAGATACTTCGACAGTGCTACAATAGCAACTGCACAGCCCCAACCCAGATGCATAACCGAGTGAGCTCCGACTCTGTCTTTGCTTGCAGCTTTGGAACCTCACACTCAAAGTGAGTTGAGTGAGACTGTTTATTTCGGACATTTCGTTAAGTACAAAATACAAATTTAAAACAAGTCCTATTTAAATATATAATTTGACGGAAGTCAAACTTTAAATGTCAATGATTGAGTGTCCAGATAACTGCTACTAAAAATAATTTAAATTATTTCAGCTACTTACTAATAGATTTTACTTTTTTTATAATCATTCATCTATTGTTTCGTAACCAGAAACAAATTTTTGCCGGGTCATTTTTAACGCACCGAAGTTTGTTAAAAACATTTATTAGCTTCCTGTTTCGTTTTCAAGGTTGTGTTTATTTCTTTCATGCATTACTCATTAACTATTACTACGAATAAGGAAAAGTATTGGTGCCATTTATAATGTAGGTATTTTCAAAGTATGATCAACATTAGGAATATGATATTGTTTAATTACAATTACTTCTAAATTTTGAAGAAAGATTTGATTTTGATTTGTTTAGTGTTTCGACTGTCTTAGTTACGCTAGTCATTGTACTAGGCTAGCTATCCGGTAGCCAAGTAGGTAAATCAAGTATGTGACACGAAAAATGTTTTGTTATGTAAATCGTGCGTGTTTATACATCAATGAAAAGGGCATTGGGTGAGCTTTTTATCGATGTAAGCAACTTTGCAGTCAGTTCGTTTTGAAAAAAGTTGTGAAGATTTTGGTCGCTATCTAGTGATTTTACCCACATATACATAGACTATTAGTCACATAAACTATCATAACTTTGACAATTCTAAAAGGAATACAACCAATTTAGTACTAAATTAAATTTTATCTAAAAAGCTTTACAGTCTATGGTATATTAGGTCACTAGAAAATCCCTTCTTTCTAGATCAGCACTGTAGCCAATCATGTATTTATTACTGATCTAGTGACTAGTTTTATGCCATAGTCCAGTGTTTCCCAAAATTTTGACATCTGCGTACCCCTGTTTGATTTTCATAATGCTGTTTACCCTAAGTCTTAGTACTAAGTCAATGTTTCCCAAAGTCTTGTATGCATACACCAGGGGAATGGGGTATGTGCTACATTGCCTGGGCTGAGAACATCTGTTAAACATAAAACAATGAAATGAGGGAAAACCATGACTGCAAAAGCAAAATGTGCAAGTTTATTTGTTGTTTTTTTACTAGGGGTACTCAGTATTACATAAAAAGAGGAGGGTACACAGATGTCTTAAGTTAGGGATACACTGCCCTAGGTCATTGTTTCCCCTAATTTCCTTGTTTTTGCTTAAGCGGTGTGTTGTTACCTGATTTTCTCAGCTTAGTGCTTTGCATATCCCCACCAAACTTTGGATGCCATAGTCTGTGGCAATGTGTTATATAAGTCCTAATGGTTTCAATTCATACACCTTAAAAAAAATAACAACTTAAGTCAGACTGCTTTAAAACTGAGTAAAATGGCACCCCAGTTGTTTGTGTTACATGTTTTTGAATTAGAAAAATGTATTTATAAAAATGACAAATATTATATGAAAACATAATAAAATAGAATGTAAAGAAGTTATCTGTTATAATAAAGTGTATTTACTTGGAAATTAGCCAACTTTATCTTATGGAAGATGAAGGAGATACACAGAGGAGCTTAATTTATAAATTATTGTAACGCCCTTAGCTGGTGTATACCCTTTATCGACTCCTGTTTATGCACAGTACATATTGTTGAAGCACTGTGCGCGCCTTGCTCATGTTTTTCTATGATTTCCACTTTAATTCAATAGACATCATCTTGTTCCTTTCACTCACTTTCTTTGGACCCATGGTTATAAAAAGGAAAGGTATGAAAGTACTGTAAATGAACAAAAGGCACAAAACTCGAGCACAGCTTATCAAAGATGCTTCGACAGTGAAGCAAACAAGCACACTGACTGAGGTGTTGGGAAATGCAAGGTGCACAGTAAACTGGGTTGTATGCAGCCAGCTGATCCGGTTCCTCGTATTTCATAGCAAAACATCGCTCCCTTGACAGCTCATATCTCAAAAATCTCATATGTTAGGGCTCTTGTATATCGAGGTACCTCTGTTCCTTTGGAAATGTATTTTTCAGAAGCATGAAATATTAAGAAAACAGCTCAAATAAAAATATTTTTTAACTAATTAAAATTAAACATACTTTGTATTACTTCACCGTTATCACTCATCTTTATTTTATTTTTTTTAATGCATGATTTATGCTTACTAAGTATACTACCCTAATTTTTTTTATATAAAACATTTTTACCAACTTTCACCATAACCTGGAAAAATCCCCTTGGTTCTTAAAGAGGATCGAACCCAGGACCCTCAGGTCGACAGTTGAATGCTCTACACCACTTGGCCAACTGTCCCTCAACTTCTACATATATTCATGTCAAAAAATTAATAATATTGATTTTTTTTTAAAAAGTGCTTAATTTTTATTTTTTTTCATGTTCAGACCCAGGAATGGCATTGAACATTCAACCACAGCTCTGCAAAGCCTTGCTCTCTGTTCAGAAAATACCCACCGCCACTTGCAACTTTAGGTAAATATTAGATTATATTGAATAAATAATATGTTTGTAGCCTTCCTCAGCTTGGCTTAGCTTACTGAGATAAACGCAAATAAGTTTCCTAAAATGAACAAAAATAAGAAATGGTCTTTTATTTTTTACAGCACATCACAAAAACTTAATGAAATACGTAAATTAGCAAGAATGAGAATAGTTGATAATAGTGCCATCGGAAAGGCTGCTGCTCAGATTGGAAAACCTCCCAGAGTCATTCATGTCTACAACAGAAGACAGGTTAATTATTTAGTACATTCAACTGCAATAAAATTTGGAATTTTTTTTATTCTAATTTTTTTGCAATCAGCATGTTAACCATTTAACAATACCTGATTTACACTTCAAAAAGATTACCATTTTTAGCTGATGTCACTAATTTATCATATGTCTCAACTAAGTAGTAAATAGGTGTCATTAGTAAGCTAAAATATTAAACTTGAATCAGACATTCCTTGTTTTTTAATAGCCATATCAAAAGTAAATTAGAAAATCTTACCAAGTGAACATTTTTTAAAAGATTAGTATTATTCCCAAGGAAATTAATAAGTCTTCAAAGAAATTATTTCCTAAAACAGTTACTGTGTGTTTTTAATTCCATTTTTAATTTCAGGTTGGTTATCTTGGTGATAAAGTTTTGGTGACAGTAAAAGGAGAAATGAAAAGAGCATATATAGTAGGCTTAAGACAAAAACAGTTACCTAATGTTCCAAGAATGGATACAAACAATATTGTTTTAGTAGATGATAAAGGAGACCCCTTGGGTACCAGGATCATGGTACCCATTCCTTCATCTTTGAGAGGAAAAGGTGGTGATATGACAAAAATTTTATCTTTGGCTACCAGATTTGTTTAACAATACATTTATTATTATATCATTAGTGTTTGTATTTTTATTTCATATTAGTTTGAATTTCTAGTACATGTACACCATTATGTGTTAGAAATAAGTAATTCCTGATAATTTTGTGAACTTAGGTTATATAAGATTTGAGTCATAAATAACTTCCGTTTTTTGTTCATACATTTATTTTTTGATAAAACAAAATCAAATTAAAATTAATCTTAAATGTATTCTCCATTATTGGATACCCTTCTTGAGTCACCCTTTCTGTGTGTGGTTTTGCATTATCATGCAGCAGAATGACGTTCTTGCGGTTGACAAGCGCAAACCGCTTTTCCAACAATTTTTCTTGGGCTCTATGGAGCTGCTGAACATACACATCTCCAGTCACCGTTCATTCCTGTTTAACAGCTTGTGGTGAATTATTCCTTGGCGATCCCACCTTACACACAACAAAATTTTTTTGCCGTGGATGTTTGCTTTAGGATCTGGTAGAGAAGGTTGATCTTTACCCAGCCACTGTCTTTTACGGACGATGTTCTTATTTGTTATCCATTTTTCATCATTATTTTCACATGAGAGCAGACTTGTGGCATCCTATCCGTCTTGCTGCGTTCACTCAATTTATGGGGTACCCATACACCCAATTTGCTGACTTTCCCCAGTTTTTCCAAGTGACGGTAAACAGTTGATGTATTGAGCTTCTGTGCTAACTCTATAGTTGACTGGCGTGGATTTTCTTCCAAAACTGTCTTCAAAACATCGTCATCAAAGTCAGAAGGACGCCCCATCCTTGGCTCGTTTTTCAAGGTCATGTCTCCAGAACTGAATTTCACAAACCAATTTCTTACTGCCCGATCAGTTATCACTCTGCATAGTTTTCGAGCCGTAGCTGAAGCACTGTTGCCTTGTTTAAATTCCCAAAGCATCACATGTCGATAGTGTATTTTTTTTTTTTTATTCATTATGAAGGTAAAATTGAAAAATATTCACGTGCACACTGAAAAAAGTTGTCTAGAGACTGACCACTTTATACCTGCGAAGCGAAAACCAAAATCCCTTATCAGGGTGAATCCCATTGTGTACAAACAATAACGAAAGAGACACACTACTTAGGCGGAAGTTAATTATGACTCGACCTTATAGAATGCACATTCCCACAATAAATAGAAACAAATGAATATGATTTTTTTCATCACATTACTTGGTCCAAATTTATTAATTTACTAACCATTAGCATTTCAAAGTGGATGAACTTCAAGAATGGGTATCACATTTACAAAGTTACATAAAAGTGGAAAGTTTAATCTAGTATATACTTTTTTCTAAAACATGGGTTCATTTTGGAAAATATATACAAATGGCAAAACACAAACTATTATGGCCTAATGTCATTCTTAACTTTCTTAACTGTAATCTTATTATGTGCTGGACAGAAAAATAAATGATTAAAGGTTAATTTTTGTATTTCAAAAAATATAAAAGTGCTGAAAATGATTTAGTTTTATAATTGGGCATTCATTTTCCAAAGCAGCCTGAATGTGATTTTTAAGATGATAAGTATTTTAAATACTATATAATATTTGTAGTAATTTTGTCAGCATGAATTTCCATATTTCATATTGAAAATAAATCTCCCAAATAAACAAAAAAGTTAATGAAATTGCAATTAAAGAACAATTTAGATTAGAGTTTTTTTTTAAATTGGAAAAAAAAATATGCTCAATTCAGCATTTTTTATAATATCATCTGAACAGACTGTTTAACACCAAAACTTTCTCATATTGATGATACAAATAAAAAAATTTAAAAAAGAAGGGCAATTTGTTATTAAAAACATATGCCAGGTATTTTCAGGAGATGAGATAATAGTCACAAGAAAAATTGATCCTTACTTAATGTCTAATTTATTGATAATTCAACAAAACTTAAGATGAAATAATTGTCGAGATAAAGCTCATTACTTTCTTTGTTGCACTATTCAATATAGTGGTAAATATTATGGACTTTTTTAAACCCTTCTCTATTTAATGTTTTTCTTTATTTACCTGTGTGGGACAGATGGCTGAGTGGTGTAGATACTCGACTGTCAACCTGAGAGTCCTGGGTTCGATCCTCTATGAGAACCATGGGAATTTTTCCAGGTGAAATGTGTTTCAAAGTCATCCTACAAGTCCACCCAGCTTTAAATGGGTACCTGACTTAAGTTGGGGAAGTAAAGGTGGCCGGGCGTTGTGCTAACCACACAATCCCTTTATATGCAGAGGTTATAGAAACAGATGAATTCTACAATTCATCTGCCCCGATGGCCCTTTAGGGCTAAGGGAACTTTACTTTTTTTACTTTTACCTGTAGCATTTTAACTTGGTACACAGAACTACTTTGAAATCTATTATACAAATGAGTGTCTTCAGATTGACTAGCCTTGAAATACTTTAATTAAAAAAAACTGTTGTCATGTCATTTTTTAGGTTTATTTTGGTTTAAAAAAAATTTTAAAAAGTAGCTTGGAAACAACATACAATCTTGTGTCCTAACAACAGATTATTAAAAATATAATATATACTGATTTAGGCATTGATGCTGTAGATTTCCTTTCATTTAAATATCTAAAACATCTATTAATGTCCTGGGCTCATTTGTGTCTATGGATGTCACACTTGGTTACGAAAACATAAAAATGCCACTTAGGTAACACATATTCTAATGCTTGGCAGGTATGTCTTCATTCTTGGGCCACTGTGCATTTGTCTAGGGGCCCCAAAATAGTGCTAAGTGACCAATTACATTTCATTCTTGTGAAAGGTTACCATAAAGCCAATGTACAAGGAGAGGTACCCAGCTGGCACATTGCATGGGGGCTCATGAATTTTACTTCATTTAGAGTTATGTATTAGGGCCAACCACAGTGAAATGATGTCCTGTTAACTGGGATAAAAAGAGCAAAGTGGCAGACACTGTAACCTGTAGTGCTATTTTGTCTGCGCTTAGCACATAAAACTCATTACCCTTGAGACTAGGTGTGGTCAAATACGATACGCACTGTGACAGATGGGTGGACTGTTTATATGTAATAATATAAATTAAAGGTTAACGTCATTGACAATAGCAGGCAATAGCAGGGGGGCCAGGTAATACATTTTACTAAGTAGAACAAATAAGCAGGGGAGCCAGACAAAACGCAAGGGGGGGAGGGGGCACGGCCCCCCCTGGCTTCCCCCGCACGCTACGGGCCTGTGCCCAAGATTAGATGGTGACAGCACTGCTTCCACCACAAACTGTATGTAAACTCATTGCGTCCATTGTACTTTGCTATAATAAAGTAAGCCAGTTTAACGTAGATTATTGAAGATTATGTATTGTTTAAGTAGGAATCAGCCAGATTTATTGTATAGTATGTCTACCCGACGATGTAGAGCATCGCGACACGTGCTGGGTTGTATTCTTACCCACTGGTCTTAGAATCAATGTACACTGTGGCCATACTTTTTCCATTGCAGGCCCTTTTAAAGAATAAAGTTCTTAAGCAGCCAAAATGCTTAGGGTTTAGAGCACTAGAGAGATATGGATTTAATTTGCAATACCAACACACACACACGCAAGCATGATTTCTATTAATTAATCCTTTTAAGTCTATAACCTACACGTATACAAAATACACTTTTATACAATAATCTCAGTTTGAAAAAAATAAAGTGAAATACTACACACACACACCGCACCCACGCACAATCGTTGAAAGGGAAAGGGGGGGGGGCATTCGCTAAATTACATGTATATGTCAGTGAAATTGGTAATTTGACTTTAATAATTCTTCATTATTGAAGATTTCAGAGCTAGACTTTTCAGCCTGACTCGTATTATAACTGTACAAAAATGCTTTTGGAAAATGATTCCGTATGTTATAACTTTTTTTACTTTATGATTTTCTTATTGCAATTAATGCATATATATAATTATTTGCGATTATTTTCTTTACTTAAATAATTTAGACAACATAGTTCACATACATTTAAGACACTAGACAGGCCATCATTAATTCATCACCATTGTCCATTGACCCATGTAGTTTACGAGTTTGTTGTAGATGATGGAAATCAGGCATACGGTATGCTAACACCGTTAATCAATATTAATATAGATTTGAAAGAAATGGTTAAAGAATTTAAAAAATGTTATTGAAATCGACCGTTTTCTTTGAGTTTAATGATTAAATTTATCTGATTTGATTAAAAAATGTTAAAAAAAAAACGCAGTGGCTACGGCACCAGCAAGTTAGCGTATGAAAGTCACTGACCTATAATCATCAAAAGTTGCAATTTTAAACAAATATTTTTTAAAATATTTAAATATAGGGTTAGGGTGTGGAGCAATATCTATGGCTGGTACTTGGACAAAAATAATAAGAGTTCTGACTTGCTGGTGCCGTAGCAAGTGCGAAAAAAAATGTCTCTCAGAGGAATCGAACTTCTGGATATAGTCAGCATAAAAAAATGAGTCATGGGCAAGCGTCTAAACCACTCTGCTCTCTTTGAACTCTCTTATGTTTAACGAACCGAGACTGGGTCCCTTAGGGCTCGTGAAATGAAACAAGCTGTGTCTCTCAACATCTGGAGACTGCCATAGAGCCCGATGGCCAGCGAGTTTCCCGACTCGTCCAGTCTGAAAGCCTCCAGACGTGGACACTCATATAGCAAATGATCCACCGTTTCCTCTTCCTCACCGCAATGTCGACAACGTGAGTCGTATTCAGGTCTCATGCCCCCAAAGTAGGCGCCAATCGGACAATGCCCAGTGCGGAACTGGGCTATCAGTGCCTGTTCGTCTCTTCGAAGCCTCCACCACGGGTCGGATTTAGAAGGTCGCTCCATATTCCTTCTTACCTCTCGCCCTGTGGTTCCTCTTTCCCAGTTCGAAAGCCATACAGTTTGTTCAAGGGTGCGTAACTTGGTGATGATGGACTCATAGGAGGCCCCATATGCAGTTTGCGATAAACTCCCAGAGGAGTCCATTCGGGTACCGGACTTTGCTAGGCCATCGGCCCTCTCGTTCCCAGGTAGGCCTGCGTGGCCTGGGATCCACTGTAGCGTCACTGCTACTCTGCGCTTTGTCATGAGTTGTTGGATGGCCTCCACCATGGCCTCCAGTCGTTGCGGCCATTCCCCTCGCCCCACTATGGCTTGGAGAACAGACTTAGAATCCGTCAGGATGACGACTTCCGACGGCGGAATCGCCCCATCCTCGATTCTCTTGTCAATGTGCGCCACCGCCTCTTTATGGCTCTCATCTCTGCTTCTGCTGCACAGAGAAATCCACATGGCCCTGCAACGTCCTCCATGAACCCTGTCTCGTGGTGGACGATGTGAGCACCGTATCCGGACTTATCTTTGCCATCCTCGCTGACGACTACGGAGCCATCAGTGTAGGCTAGGATCGCCCCTTCACGATAGGACTCGATTGTCTTCCTAGCTGCCTCTTGCAGCGTCTCTAGCTGACTGCTTTTCGTTACCTTGGTGTCTATCAGACTCATGCGTACCTCAGGCATGTGGGACTCCATGCCGGGTGGAGACCGGGAGTGGGTCTTCAAACTTTCTCGGTCAGTCGGAAGCTTTGCGTCCTCCGTCAACTTCGTGGCACAGTGCATGAATGACTTCATCGTGAGCCTCTTTCCTTCCTTCCAGTTATCGACCAGTTCTCTGTGGACAGTGGTCTCCTCCAACCGCTTGAACCTCTCGAAAGTGGTCAGGACGGCTCTGTCCCTGCGTGTATTGAGAGGTGCTACATTTGCCATGATTTCTACCGCGGCGGTAGGCGTTGTCCGAAGTGTGCCAGTTATTAGGCGAAGAGCTTGGTTCTGCACTTTGTCCAGGGTCTCTAGTGACGATCGGGACCCGTAGACTTGTGCCACCATGCTGTAATCGATCTGGGATCGGACTGCACCCATGTACAGTGATCTCAAGACATTTGCCCTCGCTCCCCAGGACGTGCTCGCCATCTTCTTCACCATGTTCAGACTCTCAGAGGCCTTCCTTGATACCTCAGAGATGTGCGCACAAAGGGTCAGTTTTCTGTCCAGTGTGACCCCCAAATACTTTGGCTTGTCTTCCCTTTCTATTGTCTCTCCGTTAACTTTCAGCTGGAGTGGCTTTCCAAGGATTTTGGTACCTAGTGTGAAGAGAGTATGGACCGTTTTTGAACAATTTATTTCTAGGCCCCACAGCCTAGAGTAGCAGCTAACTGAAGCCAGGTCTTTCTGGAGTGCTTTCTGAAGGACAGAGGCACTCCTTCCAGTCTTCCATATCGTGAGGTCGTCCGCGTACAGTAGGCTTTCACATCCTAGACAGTTCGGCAAGTCGTTGATGAAGGCCAGGAACAATGTACAACTCAGGGCAGAGCCCTGAGGTAGCCCTTGCTCTAACGTTCTTTTCCTCGACACGCTGCTCCCAATGCGCGTCATGATAGTACGATTACTGAGGAAACTTCGCAACCATGTGTACATTTCAGCGCCGACACCTAAACGCTGTAGCTTCAACAACAATCCCTGCCGCCAGACCCGGTCGTAGGCCTGTTTAAAGTCTAGGAAAACTACTGCTGTGGACTCACCTCTCTGGAAGCCGTCAGCTACTTTTTGGCATAATACCGTGACTTGGTCCATAGCACTCCTGCCTCTTCTGAAACCACCCTGACGAGGCGTAATCAATCCTTTCTCCTCAAAGAACCACATCAACCTTCTGTTAACCATTCTCTCAGCTACTTTCCCAGCACAGGAAGTGAGGGAAATGGGCCTGTAGCTTTCCACAGAGCTTGCGCTCTTACCTTTCTTTAGTATTGGCACTATGACAGCCTCCCGCCACCTATTCGGGAGGTCCCCGGTTATCCATGTCCGGTTGACGAACTCGAGGAATTTGCTCCGTGCTCTGGTGCCTAGGTGACTGATCATCTCGTTACTGATTCCATCACTCCCAGGAGCTTTACCTAGTTTGCACTGTCTGATAGCATGATTCAGTTCGCTGGACGAGAATGGGAACTCGAACGTTTCTCGATTTTCACCTTTTTTGCCGACTCTTTCTCCGTTGCGACGGACTTTGTCCAGGGCCTTCGACCACGTACTCTTCTTGTTTGACTTCCCTACTCCTGCAAAGTGCTTGTTCAGCACTTCGGCCTTTTTGTCATCGCTGACAATCGGCCCTGAGCCCTTTTGCAGTGGGGCGGGACACCTAACCGCTCCCGAGTTTGAGAGATCGCTCAATAATTTCCATGCTTTCCGACCTTCCTTCAGATCTAGCTTAGCGCATGTATCCGACCATTTCTGCCGCTTGGCTTCGGCAGCCGCCCTTTTGACCGTTTCCGACAATCGATTGTACTCTCGGCGGGCTTCCGCCGTTTTCCTCCTGGTGACTCTTCTGCGGGCCACCTGTCTCTGTCTCACTAGCCTAAACCACTCTGCTAGCGCTCTGCACAAACTAAGCATCAATTTAATGTACTATTGAAAAAAAATGTGCTCGGTTATGTTTTCACTTTCTTTTGACCTAGTTTTAGGCCTATATTCTTATTTTGTAATTTAAAATAATTCAAAGCCGCATTTATTTAAAAAAAAAAAATAAATATTATAAAAGCTGAGAACTTAATTTGTATAGAAATTAGCAGAATTTCTTTTTTTTTTAACATTACATCGCTAAAAATACGGAGTCCCGAAAGTCGCGCATGCGCACATATATGGATGGTACCTGGACAAACATAAAACGGCTTCTGTCAGGGACAGAACCATAGCCACTGCGAAAAAAAAAACAATAGATAAATTATTAAACGGACTGGCTACGGATACGAAAAACGTATCCCGTATTTTTTTGCTCCGGGGTACGAAAAAAGATGTGCGTATTTTTTAGTGATATGATGCTAACCCTAACCCTTTTTTTTTCAGATAGCGATATGATGCTAACCCTAACCCCTTTTTTTTTTTTCAGAATGTATCCTTTTAGTTAATAAAGTCGGACGAATAAAACAAAAAAATTATGCGCTAAATTAGTATCTATTATTCTGAAGAAAAAAAAAATTTCTCTGACAGGAATCGAACCCGCACATAGTCGGTCAAAATTGAGTCACGGCTAAGCGAGTAACCCATTCTGCTAGCAAGCCACTCAAACTGAGATACAATTTTTAATATGTTATGTTTTCAATTTCAAAGTCTATTTTCGTACCCCGGAACAAAAAAAATACGGAGTGCTTTTTTCGTATCCGTAGCTTATGCGATTATTAAAATTTAAATGAACCCCTAACTAAGTGAAATTGTAAGTCTTAGACTAACTTAGAGTTAGAGAAGACGAAAAGACTAAGTCTAAACCTAGCTCATTGATATTTAAAAAGTCCTCTGCCAACTACTTAAATAAAATGGTGCCATTTGACACTCATTTAATTTGTGTTATTTTCTTTTTTAAATAATGGTGTAACACCTAAATACACAATGGAATAATAGACAAATATGAAGGGTTTTGCAAACATCAATTTAAATTTAGGATGTGCATTCTGTTGTAATAATTTGTTTCCTGTGGTCTAACGTAAACTAAGCCAGGCCCCAAAAGTACAAGAGAGATAGCTATTTAAAATTAACAAAATTCGTAAAATGATTTTATTATCACAAAGTGTTGTTTATTACTTTTTTTTAATTTGCACCATACATTTATTTTATTAAGTATAATTTGCCTCTTAAAAATATTAATTATTTCATTCTCAGTTTTTAACAGAACTCACAAAACTATTTCAAAAAGGAAAGACATCTGGATCAGTTACCATGACAATGAAAAGATGTAAGATTTAAAGTCTATTATGAATCCAAAACACTCTTCTTATTAGTTGGTTGAGATCAAAATTAGCATGCCATTAAATTTACATCTATTCTTCTTAATTTCAATTTCATACTGGTTTTGTGAAGATTAGATTTTTTAATAAATAATCTCTAATGACAACAGAAAAGTGCAATATAAGCTTTATTGGGTAATTTAAGTCAACAAGCATTTTCACTTAGTTAAAAAAATTCTTGTTGAAAAATTCAAAATTTACACAAAATTATAATTTTTCTTATTTGAAAAATCAGACACAAAATATATATCCTAAGGTTCACATTAGCAGGTTAAGCTTAATTATTATTAATAACTATTATTAGTTATGTGTTAAATATTTACACCCTTATATAGGTACACACATCTTGTTTGATTCCTCCTTTTATAAAACATGTATTTAATAATTTATATTCTGTAAAATTACTAAATCTAAGAGTAAAAGAAAATAGAAAAACCTGACCAATTTGATTTAAGAAATCTACAAAATAGAGATGGATGTGTGGATGTGTTAAATACTGAAAGTTAGAACAGATACTTGTACTTAAAAGTAGGGTGTGCCTAAAAAAATTATTTTATCAATAATTTATCAGTTCATGTCATTAAGTGTCTATACGGGTTTTGTAGACTTCTGGCAAGCTACTTTACATGGAATTGAAAAAGTGGATGCTTTATCTAAATTAAGAGGCACTTTTTGATTCTATAATTATGCTTTCCTATCCAGAAAAGGTTAGAACCTAGATATGTGGTATACGAGTTTGTGACTACTCAGAGATAAATGGGTTCTACTCACCCAATGCAAAATAGTGTAATTGTTGAATAAGGACTAGTTTTAACATAATAAACTTATGAGACTTCAGAGTAATTGATATCAGTTGTTTTTGATTTCCCCAAACCATTGAATCCAGCATGGTTGAGTTAGGACGTCTGCCTTTTCTCTTCATGACAAACACATCTTTTTACAGTTCTGTGGTTAATTAGTGTGTGAAATATATCATTTTTCAATAAAATGATTTAGAAAGGTTTATTATATTTTATTAGATTTACAAGGAAATCACACAATTATAAGTATGCACAGAAAATCATCTATTTTAAAATTTTACAACTTTAGAATCAGTTTGTAACATTTTCTATAACATTGTATTTAGATGATGGCAGATTGAAGCCAAAACCTAGAAATGGAAATCTCCCAGAACCCAATGAATACAAATGTCTTGTCAGAGCCACACTGGGAAACAAAAAAATTACTACAGTGGTGAGTATTATTGTGAATTCTTTTTTTTTCCTTTGCATTGTTTGTTAATCATTTTTGATAGTGTGTTATTTTTTCTTTTAGTTTTTTAATGTTTTTTTTTTTGTATTTTTTTTTCAGATAAATCATAAAGATGTTACCAAATTTCAGATGGTAAGTTGTTTACATTTGTAATTAATGTTGTGATCACTTAAAAAAATTATACCCAAGACAATTTAAATTGTGTGATTCATTTATTTTTTGCTTTTTAATTCAGGCGTATGGAAACTTGTTGAAAGCCAATATGGATGGACTCAAGAAAAAAGATAAGAAAGCAGCAAGGGGAAGGAAAAAAACAAAAGCCACACAATAGTTTATGAAACTCTTCATGTACATTTTTTATCTTCATTTAAGTAACTTTAATAATGATACCTCTTTGTCAAGACTTAGTTTTACAGTTTTATTTTTCCACAATTTTTTGAAAAATGTTTTGTTGCTATAAAATATTGAAACAAAAGTTGCTTTTTTTTTTGTATAACTTTTGGATCAAAAATAAAATATGCCTGGATATGCTATAAAATATTGAAACAAAAGTTGCTTTTTTTTTTTTTGTATAACTTTTGGATCAAAAATAAAATATGCCTGGATATTTTTATGTTTACATTTTATGAGAAAAATATTTCTCATGGTTCTCAAAATAAAACATATTATGCTGTTGCCAAAGTATCTGTTTATGACAACAATAGATGTCACAACCTCTGATCTCTTGACTGAGCAATGGTTCTGAATTTAACATTTACAACTGACCAAAACATTTTCCATCAAGTGTCTTCAAACTACACAATTTCGAGCAACTGATATGACTAGATAAATTGCATAATTTTTAAAGGTTTAAAACAAAGAGAAAACAAATTAAAACTATAATTAATAATGTTGGCGTTAGAAAATAGTTAAGACTAAATGTTAGTTGGTTTGCTGTCAAATTTATTGATCTTGTATTTCTCTATTAGGTGTACATAGTTTTTTTTTTTCTTTGTGGTTTCAATGATGATAAATCTTATGTTAGGCCCAAGCCAACCCCTTTTCTTTAACCTAAGCAAACATTTAGTCTCATTCTCTTCTGTAATGCAAAAAACAAATAAAAGGTATCATATTTGTTTATTTTCATACACTGTGCACATGAAATTGAAACCTGTTTACATGGCTATGATTGGTTAAGGTGATACATTTGTTTTAAATATTACATGAATTGTTTACATTATTTACTTGAATTGGATGATATATATATATATATAATTTGAGTAATATGTTATTATTTTATTGTAACTCACAGAATTTCAATTATACAGAATGTGCAATCCTCAATTTGATTGATTTCTGGCATATTTGTTCTTAAATGAGCTCACTGAGACTTGTTGCTGTGCTATATGTGTTTCTGCTATAACTGTTTATCAAACATTTTAAAAGTCACTTAAAAGAATGTGATATAGTTTTCCATAGGCTGGGCTGATATTTTCATTAGCAATCTATCATTTAGTTTATGATATGGTATTGATTTAAATAGACAAAGTTGTTTAAGAATTCATTGTTTTTTAATGCAGAAGTTTTTTTTAATACAACTTCTATTGTATATCAACATTTTAAAAAGCCAGTAAGGGCGAGATTTTTTCCTGTCAAAGATAAAAGACTTTTTAACAAGCAATGGACTTTCTGTATGATGTGTATGTTCTGTGTTGTTAACTTTCTGTTTGATTCACAGAATATTTTCAAATTTTCCTTAATCATTTTATCTTTTTATTTTAACATTTCATTGAATTAAAATTTTTTCAAAGGGCTTTAGTATTGGTTCAAATGAATATTCTTCAATTTTTTTTTATTTCTCCAAATAATAAAAATAAATACCAGTACTTTCTTTGTTACTTATTTCACCTGTTTTCAGGAATAAGGTAGAAATTGTTAAAGTAATATAACATAAAGAAATTATGTTAGATAAACTTAACCTACTGGGTTCATGACTCTCTAGAATTCTTTAATGACTAGCATTATCAAGTTTAATTTCTTAAAATTCTAAATGCGGTTAAACATATTCTTTGACAATAAAAAAAAATGATGTTTAACCATGTGAAAGTTTGTTTTAAATTTTGTTATATTTGTTGTTAATTTATTTTAATTATTGATTTGAAAAGATAAACCATTACTTTTATTTTTCTGAAAATTTTCAACATTGAAATACAAGTACAAAAGATTTATTTTGATTTTGAAATATGAATAAAGGCAAGATGAAATAGCAGTTTTTTATTATCCCTTTTTCTCAAAATGGCATTTAACACTAAAATTTCTAAGGCTCTGTTAATTGCAAAGATACTTGCTAAAAATTGGCTGGTATAACTGTGTAGATATATATAGTAGCGAAAATTGTATGTTTTGGTATTAAGCTATGTTAAAATTATTAAAAACTTTATAAAATATTTATATATTTGTATTATTATTTTTTTTTTCACACAAATTTTCAACTTTTAAAACTATCTAAAGTAGAATAATAAAATTAATTTAATTTATAGATTAAGTTAATTTCAATTCTGAACTCAAATAAGAAAGACTTTGTGGCAACCATGAAAACCCTCTTTTAAAAAAAGAACTTTTAAAACCCTCTTAACATTTTCAAATGTTCAGAAGGTTTCTAATCATTCTGTGTAAAAAAAAAAAAGAACAACAAATTGAACAATGTAATTGCTACTGGAGATTTTAAAAAAAAAAAGCTTTGTTGAATGATGTTGTAAAACTAACTACTGTAAACATGAAGTCAACTCTTTATATCATCTGAAACTAATATTCAGTTTATTATAACTAAAACAATGTTTACATATTAGAAGGATAAATAACTGACTGACTCAAGCTTTAATTTTATTAGACTTATTGTGTCAATTAGATGTTTGTGTGTAATTCGATGCTGTTTTAAATTGACAAAGGCTCAGCTCTTTTTAGTTCTTTGTATTAAATTAAAAAAAAAATAGAAATGCAGCTCACATCGGCCTTATTCATGACTACCCATATTGTATGTTATGATGGCTACCCATATTGTATGTTATGATGGCTACCCATATTGTATGTTATGATGGATACCCATATTGTATGTTATGATGGCTACCCATATGGTATGTTATGATGGCTACCCATATTGTATGTTATGATGGCTACCCATATTGTATGTTATGATGGCTACCCATATTGTATGTTATGATGGATACCCATATTGTATGTTATGATGGCTACCCATATGGTATGTTATGATGGCTACCCATATTGTATGTTATGATGGCTACCCATATTGTATGTTACGATGTACATAGTGTAACCCAAGGTTAATAACCAACCAGTTAGAATGGTTCCACCCAGCCCAGTAGCGTGAAAATTCTACAGCAGGGGTCAGGCCAATAGCGGGGGGGGGGGGGGGGAGGCAGGAAACAAATGTTACTAAGTATAGCAAACAAGCAGAGGGGGGCCAGACAAAACGTAGGGGGGGCCCGACCCTCCCTGGCCCCCCCATCGCTATGTGAAAATGGAATGAGATCCGTAGCTTTTATCGGATGTATAGTTCACATTTACACACACACACACACACACACACACAAATATATATATATATATATATATACATATATACTAGTACAAGGTTCTCAAAGTATGGGTTGTGACCAGGGCCGCGTGCGTACCTGTCTTACTGCCCCGTCCCCCCTCCTTACAACTCGGCCATATTATTCAATGTACAATCACTGCCACAAAGGAGTGCTTTGATGTTGTTTGTTTTGATATGCATTTATGTTTGATAGAATCAGGGCCACCTTAACGTCGTCGTGGATTGATATTGTCTTTTACGCCTTATGGGGAGAGCTGTTTATGGAGGCCTTATAAGTCGGGTCTAGCGCTTTCAAATCTAAGTTCTCTAAATAAATCGTCATTATAGTCACTCTTCACAAGGTCTAAGACTGCCCTTCCTTGTGGTGAGAATGACTGTCAGCAATATAGGCTTGCAAGAATGTTTAACTGAGAATGACTATAAGCAATATATATATATATATGCAAGAGCCATTACACCATATTAGCCTAATTCAAGAGGCGGGCTAGGCTAGTCTGGCTTAAAACGCTATAGCGGACCAAGTTTTTTTTCTGGGGTATCAATATATACGTTTGCTTTGGATCCCAGAATGTAACTTTGCCAATGGCCCCAAAATGTACATCTGCTTGAGGCCACCAAGATAGGGTCCCAAATGCACTTTTATTAGGGTCTTTTTACGTTAGCTATGATTAATTTTCGAACTGATGTCAAGATCAAACAAACCATGCTACATCACTATGGTTGTGGACTATGATATAATCAAAGGACAATAAGATGCCATTCTGGAAAATGAACACCTCATAGACAACACAATATAATGGTTTAAAAGTAACTAAACTTTTATTAATTAAACAAAGCACCATTTTTTTAAATTTAAAAATGCAAAATCTTTGTACCATTTAGCACTGAAAACTGGTGTGAGTCCAGCAAATAAAAATGGCGAAGAAATATGATTCTGTTGATGGTGATTATATCAACTATGTTGCCAAGATGAGATTCTCGTAAGTAATATTTGTTCTCATTCTTTGATTTTCGTAATATTTTTTTTTATTTAATGTTTATTTATTTCGTGTTAGTTCAGCATAATGTTCAGAATAGGTCGTTGTATATGTTAAATGACATTCATTTAAATTATTATCGTCACACTCTTGCTATCGTGACGTATCGTCACACTCTTGCTATCACACTCTTGCTATCGTCACACTCTTGCTATCGTCACACTCTTGCTATCGTCACATCACATTTTTGGTGGGGATTGTTTTTTTAAGGACCTGACTTATTTAACTACGCCGACCGACGGGTCCACCGCCAGAAAATTTGAGGTCCCTGAAACACGTGACAACTCGGGTAAATGTCTATGGTTTCATCCCCGGCAGGGATATATTAGCTAAAGCAGAGCCGGGGATGACAGTACTCAGTGCCGGGGATATCCCCGGCGGTAAATCGAGCCCGGCTTGGGGTACGATTAGCACCGGTTGAGAACCGCGGCCCTTATAAGTTTCTTATGTGCTGGAGGTATTTTAATATTAGAATTGCTGTTTAAAACGACTTTCCTCTTCATTTATTCTTAAATATTCATATTAATTTCATCGATTAACTTTTTCAGATTTTACAAGTAGAAGAGGTAATATGGCTTTTCTGTAGCATATCAAATGGAATAATAATAATAATAATAATAAAACAACTAACAAACAAACAACCTTCGATTGTTTACACAGAGCTATATATTGAGACAATGACAAACAGGCAATATTTAGTCATTAGCCAGATACATTACGAATGCTTATCATTATTGAATTCATATGAAAGTGGAAGTCTAGCAGCACATGTGTTGCTATGATTACAAAAAAATTAAGAAAAATATGTCGCGCAATTCATAGTTTGGTGATATTATTCTTAAAGGGTTTGCTTTTTTTCCTTTCTCTTTTTTTTCCTCTGTCGATTTGCAAAGTAAAGAGATGATCAAGAAAGAAAACGTCATCCACCGTCACATTTGGCCAGAGAGGTGGGGATACATAGCGCCTATTTATAAAGAAGTAAGGTGTTTTTATTTTTTTCATTATTTTACAAGCCCTTATGTCTGTTGTTTTAAAAGGCCATTGGTTGCCGAAAAATGCGACTCTTTGGTGAATAAATGTATGGCTCCCAAAGAGCAATGGTTAGAAAATTACTTTTATTCAATAAATCTTGATAAATCTATAGTGCAGCTCTTTTAAGTATTTCAATCTGTATAGAAAAAAAATCAACAGAGTGCGGCCCCTGATGCGTTGTTGTGTTCACCCCTGATATATTTGGGTCTAATATATAGTCACTAGCGGTGGTGCATCTTTGTTTACAATCTACTTACGCCATGGCAATATGGCCAAAGAAAAAGCCAAAAAAAAAAAATCACATTCTTTTTCGCTGCATTGGTCCCCAGATTTTCCCTTCATAGTCGTTGATTTACGTAACCTTTGGGTTAACATAAGTGTCGGCGAACGTTTTTTAAACGGTGGGCAACATGAGTTTCTCAAATTTGACAGAAGGGTCGGATCAAGAGCAGATGGATGAAATGTTCTTATGTACACAGGGCCCGATTAAGGATCTTGTAGGCCCCATGTACAATAGGTATATAATTTAATATTATATAATTGTAAATTTAAAAAAAATGTTAATTTTTCACTTTTGTAGGCCCTATTTTTGTTTGTAGGTCCTAGGCATGGTGCCTATAGTGCCTAGGCTTTAATCGGGCCTTGTATGTACACAAAGAAATCAAACCTAAACGTCAATGATGTGAAGAGGGGCAGAGTACTAGTATGGTCAATTAGCCTGGCGTGCAGTACTTGGCCCGCGAGCCATAGGTTGCCCATGCCTGGGTATGAGGTACCGGCAGAGGGTTTTCTGCAAGCACACTTTTAGATATCTTTAAAATATGGCCTTCATCAAAAATGTGTTTAGCATCTGTCAAAAATATGAATGGCTAACTCTATCATATCAAAGATTGTTTTTTTTTTCAATATCAGTTACATTTTCGGAAGTAAGTTATGTGGTCATTGACTAAAACCTAAAGGCGGCTATTATATTCGGTATTGGTCAAGTTTATTTAACATTCTACTGCTATCAAAGTATCATTTAAGATTTATTAGTATCAATAAATATTATTTACGAGAGAATATTTGGAAAAAAAAGTGTTGAACTATAATCAAGCAGGGGCGGGGAGGAGGGGGTCTGGCTGGATGGAGGGGGGGATGGTCGAGCGTTGTAGACTAGAGTGCACGACTGTCGTCATGAATCTCCCGAGCTCGAGTTCCACTGAGCCCTGTCGAAAGTTCCTTAATGTCCAACCAGTCTAAAATGGATAAATGAAATTAGTAAGCATGGAAATGGTGTGGATTAAAGATGGACACTACAACAAATATCGTAAAGTTAACAATATATATATATATATATATATATATATATATATATATATATATAATATATAATAATAATAAAAAAATATACAATTTGGAAAACTATAAATACAATTACCTTCTCTCACATAATTTTATGAATGCATTACGCGACACACAATAAAAATAATAATCATGTCTTCACTTTGTAAGCAGCATGTATTTTGTTGAAGTCATAGAATTATGACAACAACATTCAGAGGTGGATCTAAAGCAGGGGCGTCATTACTGACACGGCTTGGGGGGTCAGTGACGTCACTATGGTTGGCGTCACCCGGTGAGGAAAATTCAGGGTGTCACCCTAGGCTACTGCTCTGCCTGGTGCCCCCCCCCCCGTGCTACTTATCTGCACGGTGGCGAACTAGGTTACTGCTCTGCATGGTGACACACTGTGCCAATGCTCTGCATGGTTGCACCCAGTGCTGCTAATCATGTTTTTAACTATGATTGGTTATAAAACCCGACTAGACCGAGTCCTTTCTGATATGAAATTTAGAATTGTTCATTATGGTGTCATTCCTATGTGGGTGTCACCCGGTGCGGCCCGCACCCGCTAGTGACGCCACTGGGGGGGGGACAATACTGGTTAATTGGCGTCCCTCCACCATTTTGTGCGGGTTTTTTCCCCTCAATGTTTTATATCAAAAAAAAAAAAGTAAAGTTCCCTTAACCCTAACGGGCCATCGGTGCAGATGAAGTGTAGAATTCATCTGTTTCTATAACCTCGGCATATGAAGGGGTTATGTGGTTAGCACAACGCCCAGCCGCCTTTACTCCCCCAACTTAAAGTCAGGTACCCATTTAAAGCTGGGTGGGCTTGGGGACTTTCACCAGGACCTGAAAAAATCCCAAGGTTCTCATTGAGATTCGAACCCGGGACCTTCCGGTCGACAGTCGAGCGCTCTACACCGCACGACCACAAAAAAAAAACGTTTTTAAAAATGGCAATAAATTTTGACATTTCATGTCATGTTTACTTAGCTGGCGGGTTTTCTGTGGATTTTTAAAAATAAAAGTTTCAATGGTTTACTTTTAAAATATACGCCATAGGCCAGGACTTCTGAAGTGCATCAAACATCCAATGTGTACGCTATCAACTTTATATTCTCTGACTACACTCTGTATTTGTAAAGGGGCTCAATATTTTAATTACACCCGTCGCCCTGCACCTCCCACCGGATTTTAAATAGCTTATGGCAACAACATTTGTTTCTTCCGTCTATCCAGATGAATGAAGAACTGGAAAAACGAAAGAAGAAACCGCTTCCTTCTCAGATAGTCCGTGTTGACCCGGCAGATTTTTCACACATGTGGCCAAATCAAGAATTGCGTGGGTAAATTATTTGGCTTATTTATTATGCCTGACGATTCATTGTCTTTACCAACGTGTTATTTTAGTAATATACAAGGGGTATGGCCATTTCATTTGACTGTTGATGGTTATATTAATTAGAGATGTTTACATGTCGTCTGTCACAGGTTTGAGCCTAAAGATTCACTGCCGCCCATCAGATCAAGCAGAATGTATGGGTGGAAGATTGGAAAAAGTATAGTGGACAAAACAGACCGATGGGTCCAGCCCAGAAGTCGGTACAACATGTACAAGGACTTAGGATGGAAGGAAGATTGTATCTGGTGATCGGACAGGTCACGTGATAATAACCCTGCCCCGTCTGAAGTTATTATCGATAGCTATTGCATCGAAATGGTAGAAAAAAAAATTCAGTTTAAAAAAAATGCATTTATGAAATTAATGTATAATAGAGATATGAAACTTTTATACCCTTGAATTCGAACGTTAGGTTTTCATCATAACGTGTTTCGTTTTATTAAAACAATAATGCATTCCCACTTTTACATTTCTATAACTTATATATAACTTGTACATTTAAGGCCACAGTGTGTCCTGTTATTTTTATACCTTTGAACAAGCAGGCAAGATTCGTTCTTAGGTCTTCGGGAGGGGGGGGGGCAGAGACCTCCACAGGCCCGGGGTTAGGAAGATGCCCAGCCAAAAAAAAGTGTTTTAAATACAAAACAATTTCTCGTTTATTGTTGTACTTCCAAGTCTATGACGACTAGTAACCTAAATCTTCTTGCCGGGTCATGGGTTGCATCTCTGTAAAATAAAATAATTTAAAAAAAAAAAAAAGGAAAACACGAGTTTTGGTGTTGATTTTGTGTTGTTGTTCATGTTGCTGTGAAAGTATACTTAAAATATAGATGGTGATCATTATAATAATTGTCATTAGCTGCAGTAGCCGATAACACACACACACACACAAAAGCCTCAAAGTAGATTAAATAAAAACAGTTATTTAAAGTATGTTTCTGCCTCAAAGAAAACATATATGGCTTACAAAATAGTATTGCATATAGACAAGGGAATACAGATAAAATTTATTTTAACGTTCCAATATTCGGGCTAATTGAAAGATTTTTCTAGTTCAATGCCACACTCTGGGGGTGGGGGGTGACACCCTGAATTTTCCGCACCGGGCGACACCAACCATAGTGACGCCACTTAGTTTAATGGATATGCTTTTCCGTACTATTTTATTCCATTAATTACTTCAAAGAAAAGTAGGTCGGTCTTGTATTTCAATGCGTAAGGTCACACATGAATAAATTATAGTCCGCGGGCCAAGTACTTTTTTATATATTCTTTCTAACCGTTCCTCCTACTCCAGAACTTACCGTTTTTATTTATTATACATTTATTTCTTTATTTAAGTATTTATTTGATAAAAAAATTTGTAATCGATTTTTGAGAAAAGTGATATATTTTCTTGAAATTTCGCATACATGTTCTTGCTCCATGACAATAATTTTGCAATTAATTATTGTTTTTAATTTTTTTAACAAATATGAGTTTAAAAAATTTTAAAAACTAATTAAGTGATATAGTCGTGCGTTACTATGTTGACACTAATAAATGGGCTACTACCCTTGCATTAATAATACTATATATGTCTTAGATCGAGCCGCGTGCTAGTTGGTCAAAGCAGCGGAACACATGCATGCATGCGCTCCCACTTTTACATTTCTATAACTTATATTATGTGTAACTTGTACATTTAAGGCTATAATGTGTCCTGTTAATTTTATACCTTTAAACATGCGGGCAAGATTCGTTCCAGATCTTTGGGAAAAAGGAAGGGGGTGGTGGTGGTCTAGGAAGAGATCTCCAGAGACGTTTGGGGGCCCGAGATAAAAGTACTAATGTCAAGGTCCTCATAGCACCATATCAAATAATGATTGAGATTGAAAAGGGAGGGGGGGCGCGTTTGGGTGGAAGGGGCCTGGGGCATGCTGGGTGTCCAGCCAAAAAGAACGCGTCTTAAAAACGTTTAAAATACAAAACAATTTCTCAAAACGTTTGAGCATCAGGTACATGTACTTCCAAGTCTATGACGACTAGTTACCAAATTGAAATGATTTTTTTTTCTGCGCGTGCCAGTTCTATGTTTTTACGCGCAGTATTTATAATATGGTTTATCTTTGGTATTCCAAGTTTGGTGCGCGTGCTGTGTAATTATCGACTCTGTTATAGACCGACAGATGCACACCTTTTTGAGCTGCCCACGTGAAACTAAGGGTCAACAGGTCTAAATGCAAACTCACGTCCTTTCTATCATATTACACTATTTGACTCTGGACAATGGACAGCTCACAAACGTAGAACCTTGCTTAGATCTCAAACCTAGCTTATAATATGTCATTATACAAACACCAGTTAAAAGTTATTGGGCTTCACTATCACCAACATATAAAAAAACTTAAATACTTTCCAGAGGCGTAGCGCGGGGGGCAAGGCAACTTGCGCCCGGGGCATTTTACCTTTTTAATACCCCCCATTCGAAAACCATATAATATTATATGTAAAAATATACCATTTGGCGCCCCTGAACCTCGGCGCCCGGGGTCATATGTACCCCCCGCCCCCCCCAGGTACGCCTCTGATACTTTCAGAAACGTATAAATATACAGACATGGAACCATAGATATATCTATGCATGGAACTAAGTCACAATTCTACCGGAAGATATGTGTTTTGCCATTCTTGTGATAACTTCCGGTGGCTTCCTGAGTAAATAGTCAATTCATCTTCATTTGATTCTTGATATCTGTTAATGTGGTCTTGATTTCTCTTTAGCTGTTTACCACTCAGGCCCGATGGAGGCCGATGCAATATCTTGACTTACCTATTCTGGCTTTGGCATCTTCATCTGACCCTCATTTTGGCAGCGACAGTTTTAACATTATGACCTGAATCCGACAGAGGTATGCTTCTATGTTCAAACAGTGTACTGACTCCACAGATTGTTTCCAAGAAACTTCTGCCCTCTGGTTGTACTACTTGTAGATGAGAGAAACCTTACAGTATTTACTTATACAATAACATTTATCAAATGCCGTTCTTCGTATATCAGCTAAAGAAAGTAACCCGGATGTAGCCTACGTCAAATAAATATCACTACTGTCAATCATATATAATAGTCCAACACCAATCTTGAGTAAAAACACCAATCCTGAGTACAAACACCAATCCTGAGTAAAAGCCATGTTGTAGCTGTGTACACTACCAAGTCATCACTGCAGTGCAATCACAATAAATAAAACTGTCCAGTACAGTTTGAGAAAGAAAATTTATTACTTTCTTACTGTCACTAAATACAGTCAGACTTCACATTACTTGGCGGATACGTTTTAAGAGCAATAACATACCAATATCCGCTATTCAGAACAGCAATAAACAGGATTACCCGTACATGCATATAAATTATAAGGATAGGTAAGGTGTTTGGCCATATTACTATACATTTTAAAATAAAATCTTTTTTTAAGAAAATGTTATAATTTATTGCTAAGCAGAGTAAAAACGTACTGAATGAAATGTTATAAATAATTGTTTATAGGATATAAACTAAATGACATGTTTAGTAGGATTAAAAAAAAAAACTATTTTAAAACATGTTATACATTATTGCAGGTGTGTAAATTGTATAGGCTCTTTATAAGAATTATATTTTTAGCCCTTAAATATTCAGCATTAGTAATTATATAATTATGTATATGCTCAAAAGAGAGTGCAGAGATTTCTGAATAGTGAACTCGATGCTCGGCCCCCCCCCCTCACCCTCCCCCCCACCGGCGGTCTCTGCTCTATTTACCTTTTACATAGCGTGTTTTTCTATATTCATTTCACATGAATGTAAGATATCCGGTTTTGTTCTTCTGTTGAATTCACCATTGTTTTAGTATATTTTGAACACATAAAAACATATTGAACACTACCAGGCACGCCGAGAGGGGCAGGGGGGTCATTGCCAGGGGCCCCGCATCTGTAAGGGGGCCCGCCCGACCATGTCAATTTTTTTCACGACTCATTGTTTAAATAGGGGCCCGCCATGATGTCCTGCCCTGGGCCCTTGTTGGCTCTCGGCGCTTCTGAACACTACAGACCAGCCCCGTAGCGTGAAAATTCTACAGCAGGGGCCAGGCATTCTACAGCAGGGGTCAGACAATAGCAGGGGAGCCAGGGTATACATTTTACTAAGTAGCACAAATAAGCAGAGGGGGCCAGACAAAAAGCAGGGGGCCGGCTCCCTGGTCCTCCCGCACGCTACGGGCCTGCTACAGACACACACACACACACACACACACATACACTATTATTATATAAGAAAACACCCGTTTTAAAGGGATCTCGACCTTTTTGGAAACTGTACCCCAAAAGTATGTCCGCGGGTAGCCCTCCAAGATAAGTTCGCGACTAAATGTACTTATTTTCATAAGGCAGTGGCTACGGTTCGGTCCGACCGAACCCGTATTTTTTTTTACTTCGGGTACCAGCCATAGATAATATTGCTCCACACCCTAACCCTATCCCTAACCCTAACCCTAATCCTGAAAAAAAAATTCTTAAAAAATAAATAAATAAATATATATGCCATGTTCCTTATACCCTAATATAATGGTTTTGGCTGGTGCCGTAGCCACTGCGTTTTCATAATGGAATGTGCTTACATTTCGAATGTATTTCTATGTATTTATACATTCTGATCTTAAACCACAGGTCAGTATTTTGTACGTTTAACATGATGGCTTTCAATATGTAATAATTCTGTTTACCAAGAAGGGATGCCCAAAGATTATTTTTTTTAAATTTAAAAAGTACATCGTATAATGGTATAACGTCTACCATGCTCAAGGGATTAGGTTGTGTTATGACGTCCGGGAAGTGACGTATATGCAAATATTGACAAGAAAGTGTTTCTAAAAGTGTAGACGTCTTCAATGTGAATATTATTGAGTGTGTGAGTGTGTGCATCTAGAAGTGTATGTATGAATGTCCCTATGAGTTGTGCTAGTGTGTGTTTAGAAGTGTATGTATGTATGTGTTTATGAGTTGTGTGTGTGTGTGTGTCATAACACACGCTGTATCATATATTATATATATATATATATATATATATATATATTGTAACTTTATACTGTAGACATTGTGTTAAAAAAAACGGATCTTCTTGACGGTTGAAACGAATTTCGCAAGAACGTGGTGAAGTATCGAAGGACATAAATTATTCTTTTTTTTCACCAGCCCAAGTCAAAATACTGACGACATGTCTTGCTGTCGTCTGTCAATGTCCTTAAACAAATAAAAGGTTATGTAACAAACACTGGTGTGCTTGAACACAAGATAAGCCATTCCAGTCCTTACCCAGCTGGGCTATTTTATGTAAGGTACTGGTTTAGGTTTTTGGATATCTAGGTATGAATTGTTTTGCTCTTAATTACTTTAATTTTTTTTACTTATTAAGCGTTTATTTGGCGTCACTTTCTGTGGGTGTATGAGTTTGGATCTGTGTGTCTGTAAATCTTGAAACTCAATTCGGATCTTATATTATTTAGCCAGAACAATACAAATTTGAACACGTGATATAATAATTACACTATTTTGATAATTTCTAGTCCATTTTGCGGCTTTCGTCATACTTTCCCGCGAAAAATTTCCCTGGGATTTCTTTCATTAAAGCTACTCACATGATTTCGCTTCTTTTTTTTTTTTAGCAGCGGGCCGCATTGAGTAAATACATTTTACCGACCGGCGTGTTAGATGTCATAATCTATATAATATTGCTAAGAGTAGCCTACATAATGATATATATATATATGAACAGCTTGTAAGTAAGAAATAAGATATTTGTCTCAGTTTCGGTTTTCGTCGACTGTTTTCAGTCGGAGTTATCAACACCATGAAGACAATTAATTTCATTTCTAGTTAGATAATAAATCTACATTAAAATCGGATAACTAATGGCAAAGTAGGTCATACAAGTGACAATTGAGTTACATGAACTAGATGCTAGGTTTTATTTTTAAATTAATAATCATAATTACATCGTAAATTAAACGTATTAGTCATTCTCATCTGCTTGATCTGGTCCGCGCTCCACTTTTATGGACCCCCCACTTAAGGCCGGCCTTAGGCCGATTTGACCGATTGCTCCAAATTGGGCCCCGCGGCTGGCAGGGACCCCGCAATTTACATTTAGCTTATCACTATCAGTCAAGGCTATTGCCACAGGCTTAGAAGAGGACGCTCGCAAGCGTCCGTTAAACTGGGCCCCGCTATTCGTACGGCCGGCCCTGCAACCACTCGTTCACAATAATGACATTTACTTTGTTTAATTTATAGAGTTTCATATAAACATCCATACTGTCGAATTAAAATCCTCATGTGATGCACGGTTCAAAAATAGTTTGCCAACTCTGGGTTAAGGTGCGTAATTTGTGCATATCTTTACCTATCTTTACCTAATGGTGTGTGGTTTGGTTTAGTTGATTTGGTTGGTTGGTTTGATTGGCTGGTTCGATTGGTTTGTTTGGTTGGTTTGGTTAGCTGGTTTGGTTGGTTGGTTAATTAATTAGAATTCATTTTTCTTAGCTATTGACGTATAAATCAACTTTAGAAATGCATTTACTTTAAAATGAAACTTTTCGATAATAACATGTTTTCATTGACTTTTTAACAAGAAGACATTTAGAAAGCGAATGATTTCATTCAAATGTTATGATTTAATTTCAGACTCACTAGATGTCTGCTTTAATCAGGACGCTTGTTGTTGGTCTCTGTGTCTGTGTTTTTGTACAACCACTGAACGCAGAGCCACTCGTCTGCGCCACTTACCGAAATGCATTCCCAACATGTTCCTGTCTGACCGCTGAAATCAGCAATGAAGGTATCATTGACTGCTCTGGTCTTGCACTGACCAGTGTGCCAGTTCCAACTGTGGCCATCCCTGATGTCATATTTGAAATGCGCCTCAACAATAACAACATTACCAGTTTGAGAAATAACTCATTCACTGGACTCAAGATAAGAAAACTGGACTTCAGAGACAATAATGTAGCTACCGTTGAAATGGGCAGTTTTCAAGGCTTACAGAGTTATTTATTTTATCTTTACATAGATGGCAATGGAACATCAGCACCACCAAGTGAGGCTTTGAGAAGCCTGCTTAACCTTCTTGAGCTGACATTGAGAAACTATGGGTCGACAGCTCTAATAGCATCTTCAGGTCTTTTCTTACCATTTCGAAAATTACAGAAGCTGACTCTGGAAAACTGGAAGTTAACATATATTGAATCGGGAGCTTTGCTGGGCCCCGAAAACCTATTCAGCTTTACATTAAACAAACAGAATCTTGTCGCTCTTCCACTTGATCTTCTACATCTTGAAGATAATTTAATCACACTGAGACAGTTGACTGTGACAAACACAAAAATACAAGATATAAGTTCGTATGCATTTCAGAAACTGGTACACCTGCAAGTCTTGGATTTAAGTCAAAACCACATTGACACGCTTGAAGAATTCTGTTTTGATGGCCTAGCCAACAGTCTGCAAAATTTGAATCTAAGTGGAAATATTCTTTCAAGTTCAACCGGAAGAATGACAGGATTGACCAGCTTACCTAAGCTAACGGAACTGGATTTGTCAACTAATTATCAAATATCTAATATACCAGATTTATCTCAACTAAAATTAACCCAACATTTAAAACTTTATTTGGCCAACAATCAAATACAAAATCTGGGAGGCGAAACTTTAAACAGCTTAGGAAGTTCCCTTCATACTCTTGATATTTCTAATAATAAAATCAACGTCATTGATCCAAAGGCATTTAACAACGCCCCTTCATTGTTTATACTTAATTTATCCAATCAACCACTTCCCATTAATGTTTGGTCGGTCATCATTAATTTAAACAAATTAGAAGTTTTGAACCTATCAAATACTAAATTAAATAACATACCGAATTACACATTTGAGAACATGACAAATCTTCGTGAACTTGATTTAAGTTCTACTAAGTATGCAGCCAATGCCAATAATTTCCAAACGATTACGCCAGAAGCATTAGTGGGGCCATACAAAAGTCTGAAGGGACTCTATCTCTCAGGCAGTGGTCTGACAACTCTTTCGCCTTGTTTATTCAATGGATACACCAGCTTCCCTATAACTATGTCACTTGGTGGAACCTATCTGGCATGTGACTGTGATATTTATTGGCTGTGGTTGAAAATAAAAAACAAGAACATCACTTTCCTGACAGGGGAGGAGCCAAAATGTTCACCCAATGGAAAACTTTTATCAGATCAACAACAGTCAGAATTTTGTTCTAATCCACCAAGTACACGATGTACTGATCATTACGTTTATCCAAGACCGAACATAACACTGCTTGTAGGTGTAAGAAACATTTCAGCTTCATGGAAACTGGGTACCTTGACAAGCAACATTCGCCTGTTGTCATTCATCGTACTACTTGAAGACTCTAATAGCCAGATTGTACAAGAATTGAATCTCACTCCTTCCACTTATCTATATATATTTTCAAACCTTCTACCTGGCTCTCAATACACAGTCTGTGTCATTGCTGTGTACACAGACGAAGTAAAAATGCAATGTAATCCAACTAAAACACTGAGACAATAGAAATAAAAAGGTCTCTTTTTTTTGTCATTGTCACTGGCAAGTACTGTCAGATCTATATTTACGGCAACGATCCGTACGAAAAAATAGGCGAAAAACGGATTCAAAATACATTCTTAAAACACATTTTATAGAAAGCAAAAATAGTTTTAAATGCTTAAGACAATTAGGAATCAAGAAAAAAAAAAGATGTGAATAAAAAGATATGAATAAATTAACTTGAAGACAGCAAGAAGACGAGTGAGAGAACCTACATTTTTTTTTTATTAAACTACGGGGGAAAAATACGTAGATAATCGACGCAAATGAATCAACCGATGTAAACCTCATCACACGATAATCGGCGTTAACAGAGTTATGACTTGGATATGAGAAGTGATTAAATGGAACAAAAAAAAAATACCGTACCTTGCCACGTAAATGTTTCCAATGTAAAAGATGTATTTTTATTTCAGCAACAAACAAAAAAATTAAATAAAAAAAAATCAAAAAAAAATCATAAAGTTATTGTACTCAAGTTATTTTCATCATTAAAAACATAATCATTGCTGCCAGAGCTCCCATCAGTTAGTATGTCCGCATATGTGTCTGATAACGACGCACTTTTTTTTATTGCCCCATTCTCAATTCTTTCTGTAGAAATTGAGCTGCGACCATTGCACATGTTGACGCTTTCAATTTTTACCCCAGATTTTTAAAAAGAGAAAACTGAGTCAAACACAGGGAAATATAGTAATAACTTATACTAGCTTGCTTCCACCCAACTTTAAATTGGTACCTGACAATAAGTTGGGGGAGTAAAGGCGGCTGGGCGTTGTGCTAACCACACAATCCCTTTATAGGCCGAGGTTACTGAAACATGAATTCTACACTTCATCTGCCCCGATGAGCCCTTTGGGGGTTAAGGGAACTTTTTTTTAATAGCTCGCTTTAATGATTAGAACAAATAATTATATTACGCCCCTAACCCCGGTCCCAAACCCTACATCACTTCAAACATGTCACTTACTGGCCATTTGTCTCAAACATGTCAGTTATTGGCCATTTGTCTCAAACATGTCAGTTATTGGCCATTTGTCTCAAACATCTCAGTTACTGGACATTTGTCTCAAACATGTCAGTTATTGGCCATTTGTCTCAAACATGTCAGTTATTGGCCATTTGTCTCAAACATGTCAGTAACTGGCCATTTGTCTCAAACATGTCAGTTATTGGCCATTTGTCTCAAACATGTCAGTTATTGGCCATTTGTCTCAAACATGTCAGTTATTGGTCATTTGTCTCAAACATGTCAGTTACTGGCCATTTGTCTCAAACATGTCAGTTATTGGCCATTTGTCTCAAGAACATGTCAGTTATTGGCCATTTGTCTCAAACATGTCAGTTATTGGCCATTTGTCTCAAACACGTCAGTTATTGGCCATTTGTCTCAAAACATGTCAGTTACTGGCCAATTGTCTCAAACATGTCAGTTATTGGCCATTTGTCTCAAGAACATGTCAGTTATTGGCCATTTGTCTCAAACATGTCAGTTATTGGCCATTTGTCTCAAACATGTCAGTTATTGGCCATTTGTCTCAATACATGTCAGTTATTGGCCATTTGTCTCAAACATGTCAGTTACTGGCCATTTGTCTTAAACATGTCAGTTATTGGCCATTTGTCTCAAACATGTCAGTTATTGGCCATTTGTCTCAAACATGTCAGTTATTGGTCATTTGTCTCAAAACATGTCAGTTATTGGCCATTTGTCTCAAACATCTCAGTTACTGGCCATTTGTCTCAAACATGTCAGTTACTGGCCATTTGTCTCAAACATGTCAGTTATTGGCCATTTGTCTCAAACATGTCAGTTATTGGCCATTTGTCTCAAACATGTCAGTTATTGGCCATTTGTCTCAAACATGTCAGTTATTGGCCATTTGTCTCAAACATGTCAGTTATTGGCCATTTGTCTCAAACATGTCAGTTATTGGCCATTTGTCTCAAACATGTCAGTTATTGGCCATTTGTCTCAAACATGTCAGTTATTGGCCATTTGTCTCAAACATGTCAGTTATTGGCCATTTGTCTCAAACATGTCAGTTATTGGTCATTTGTCTCAAACATGTCAGTTATTAGCCATTTGTGTCTCTCTCTCTCTCTCTCTTTGAACTCTCTCAGTAATCTGCGGGCTGAGACTTAGTCTCTTAGAGCCTGTGAGATCAGACTTGCTGTGTCTCTCAACATCTGGAGACTGCCATGGAGCCCGATGGCCAGCAAGCCTCCGGACTGGTCCACCCTGTGTTCCGCCAGTCCGGGACACTCGAAAAGCAAATGATCCACGGTTTCCTCCACTTCCCTGCAGTGTCTGCAAAGGGTGTCGACATTGGGCCTCAACCTCCCAAAGTAGGCGCCAATAGGACAGTGCCCAGTACGGAACTGGGCAATTAGCGCCTGCTCGACACGCTTGAGCTTCCACCACGGGTCAGTTTTGGACGGCCGCTCCAGAAACTTTCGGACGCTAACTCCGTTCACCCCATGAGCCCAGCCCGAGAACCACTTCGATTGTCCAAAGAGGCAGATCATGGAACGTGCTGCCTCGAATGAGCTCTTTCTTGCACTCACGGGCAGCACTTGGGAATCTGTCGACTGGACTATTGCCTTAGCAATGCCGTCTTCCCTTTCATTTCCGGGCACGTCCGCATGCCCGGGAACCCATTGAAGGGTCACATGCACGCTATGTTGGGACACAAGACCCTGTATTGCCATCAGCATGGCTTCCAGCAGAAGCGGCCATTCTCCTGTCCCTTTTACAGCTTGGAGGACAGAGAGCGCGTCAGTGAGAATGACAATGTCCAGAGCAGGCAAAGTACCCTCACTGATTAACTCTCCTATGTGGTCCACTGCCTCAGTAATGGCTGTCATCTCTGCCTCGTAAGCACAGAGCGACCCACATAGGCCAGCATGGTCTTTCACAAAGCCAGTTTGTGGAAAAGTGATGTGGACCCCAAACGAGGCGCTTGTCCGACCGTCTCTACTGGATACAGAAGCATCAGTATAGGCCAGTATAGCGTTCCCCGAATAGTTTCCAATCATCTCCAGAGCTACATCCGTTATGGTTCGGCGATCCTTTGCGTTCCCAGCATTGGTTTCGACCAGGGTCGTGCGTACCTCGGGCATGTAGAAAGCCTCGCCAGGAGGGAGCCTTGAGACAGTCTCCAGCATTAGGCGGTCAGTCGGCAGCTTAATCTCGGAGGCAAGCCTTACTGCGTGGTGCATAAAAGACCGCATCGAGAGCCGCTTCCTTTCCACCCAGCCATCGACCATCTCCCTTAGGACAGAGGTCTCCTCCTGCCGCTTAAACCGCTCATACGCGGTTATAACGGCCTGCTCTCTTCGGATACCCAGAGGTGGCACATTTGCCATGATTTCCACCGCTGCTGTGGGTGCCGTTCGAAAAGTGCCTGTGATCAGCCGGAGAGCCTGGCTTTGTACAACATCTAGGGCCTCTAAAGAGGACTTAGACTCATAGACCTGTACAACCTGGCTATAATCTATCTGAGACCTTACTGCACCCATGTACAGTGACCTCAGGACATCTGCTCGAGCCCCCCAGGACGTGCTCGCCAACTTCTTGACAATGTTCAGTCGGTCAGAGGCGCAGCGGGCAACCTCTGACAGATGTGTGCAGAGAGTAAGCTTTCTGTCAAGTGTAACTCCCAGGTACTTGGGCTTAGGTTCCAGAGCAAGGACCTCACCCTCTACCTCCAGTCTAAATGGTTCCTTAAGGATACTCGTGCCCATGGTAAACAGCGAGTAGACGGTCTTCGAGACGTTAATCTCTAGCCCCCACATCCTAGTATAACAGCCGACCGTAGTCTGGTCCTTCTGGAGTGCGCTCTCAAGGACTGAGGCACTCTTTCCGGTCTTCCAGATTGCTAAATCGTCGGCATACAGTAGGCTTTTACAACCCAGAAACTCAGGCAGGTCATTGATGAAAGCTAGGAACAATGTACAGCTGAGGGCAGAGCCATGTGGGAGACCCTGTTCGAGGGTCCGTTTCCTCGACACGCTGCTCCCAACGCGTGTCGTGATAGTACGATTACTGAGGAAACTGCGTAACCAAATGTACATCTCAGCGGTGACACCCAACCGCTGTAGCTTCAACAATAGTCCTGGACGCCAGACTCGATCGTAAGCCTGCTTGAGATCTAGGAAAACTACCGCCGTTGACTCAGCTCTCTGAAAGCCGTCGGCTATTTCTTGGACTAGGAGCGTGACCATGTCCATCGCACTCTTACCCAGCCGAAAGCCTCCTTGCTTTGGGGTAATGAGCCCTTTTTCCTCTAAGAACCACATAAACCTTCGGTTGACCATGCGTTCGGCTACTTTCCCAACACATGAAGTGAGGGAGATAGGACGGTAGCTTTCTGCTTGGTCAGTCTTTTTCCCTTTTTTAAGTACCGGCACTATGACAGCCTCCCTCCACCTCTGAGGGAGCTCTCCTGTCAACCACGTGCGATTGACAAACTGGAGAAGCTTTGCTTGTCCCGCTGCCCCGAGGTGTGTGATCATCTCATTACTGATCAAGTCACTGCCTGGGGCCTTTCTCATGCGACACTTCCTGACTGCGTATGCCAATTCATTAGCAGAGAATGGGGCTCTGAACGTGTCTCGATTTTCCGTGCCAAACTCAGCCTTCTCTTTGACTCTTCGGACTTTATCCAGTGCCTTGGACAGTGTACTCTTCTTACTCGACTTACTGACCTCTGCAAAGTGCCTGTTAAGCACTTCGGCCTTCTTGCTATCGCTAGCCGTCAGGCCTGAGTCCGTTTGCAACGGGGCGCCAGTTCTAATCGCCCCAGCCTGGGTCAAGTCTTTCAGCAATTTCCATGTCTTTTGGCTCTCCCTTAGATCCAACTTCTCGCAAGTATCAGTCCATTTCTGCTTTTTGGCCTCAGCAGACGCCCTTTTTACTTGCTCAGTTAGTTTATTGTACTCACGGCGCGCCTCAGCCGTTTTCAATCGACAAGCTTTCTTTCGAGCGGCTTGTCTTTGCCGAACTAACCTTGCAAGGGCTGTAGTCCAAAATGGTCTGAACTTACGTTTCGGTAGGTTCTTTGGGATCGTCCTACGTGCGGCACCTAAGATCGCTTCAGTGATCTCCTTGTATACAACGTCGACTGTTCCACACTCGGTATCTACCCTCTCCAAGGCAGCGTCAGCTGCTACCTTGAAGGCGTCCCAATTTGCTTTTGAATAGACCCAGCACCTGTGCTTAGCTCCTGGGTTTCTCTCGGGTGGAGGAATATCCACTGAGACGAGAACGGGTTTATGATCACTACCGATGCAATCTAGCACGCGGACAGAGGTGTTACAGGCCAGGTCAGCCGAGACGAGTGTTAAGTCGGGTCTCGTTTCGCTCCCACTCGCACCGTGCAGCAAGGTGGGTGCAGACTCATGGTCCTGCAACCTAACTAAATTTGTAATATTACAAATTTCCTCAATCCTCTGGCCAGCCGCGTCAGTGCGCTCATAGCCCCATGCCGGAGACATGGCGTTGAAATCACCACATACGAAGGTGCCAAGCAGAGTATCCTCAGCTGTTATTAGACTGAGCTCCGTCTTGGGGGAATTGTACACGTTAACACAATGGTACTTCCTCCCATCCTTATAAACATCCACCGCAAGCGTATCCGTTTTTCCGCGCGAGCCGTGGGCGCTGCTCGGCTGAGCATTTAACGTATTTCTGACCAGGGTCACCAATCCCCTGCAGTTCTTGCACCCACAACGGAAGCACGAATAGCCAGTGATGTGGACTGTCCTAAGTCCAAGGATGCACTCTTGTAACATTGCAACATCCACGTCATTCTCGTTCAAAAGCTTTGAGACTTCTAGGCTCTTGGGGATGAGACCCCGGACATTCAGGTGGACAATCCTGAATTGAGCCTTACCAGAGCGTTTCCCAAGTCTTCGCTTGTCAGTTGTGGTGCCGGCCACCTCAGGCGGGGAGCTTTCGGCTACACCCGGAAACAGTGACCTGCTCTCCTCAGCTTTCGGCTTCCCGCTGACAGAGCAATCAGCGTTTATCACCGAGGGCTGGGCTTGACAGTTCCCAGTCTCTTTTGTCTCGCCGGGCACCATAGGCGGGGAGCTTTCGGCTACACCCGTTGGCAGTGCCCTGCCTATGTCAGCCTTGGTGCCGGCCACCTCATGCGGGGAGCTTTCGGCTACACCCGTTAACAGTGACCTGCGGTCCATGACTTTCGGCTTCCCGCTGACAGAGCAATCAGCGTTTATCGCCGAGGGCTGGGCTTGACAGTTCCCAGTCTCTTTCGTCGCGCGGGGTACCATTGAAGGGGTACAGCTGTCTCCCCTCTCTGTTACCCTGCCAGGGTCGATTTCTGCACTGTCGGGGTGTACCTCGGGGGTACGCACAGTGACTGGGTTGCCCTTGGTAGGGTTCCCCAGGGGTAGAGGCCGACAACCTTCCGCCCTGCATCTCATTCCCAAGCCGGGTACCAGCGGCGGAGCCAGCCATCTTTCCAGCCCTGTTCTCGGTACCCTGCTGGTCGTTACCATCGGTTTTCCGCTGGAAGAGCAGCCAGCGTTACCCGAGGACCGGGCTCGACCTGCCACGGCCACTTTTGGGGGTCTGCCCCCCCCCCTCGTCTCCGCGTGGTCGTACGTTCTGATTTCGTGTTAACAGAGCAATCAACACTAGTCAGGGACTGGGCTCGACCTGCCTCAGCTTCTTGTGAGGGTGTGCGAGTTCCCTCGTAGCGCTGTTCAGCGGTCACTCGTGCCTGGGTCGAGTTGTTAGAGCAAACAATCGTTACCAGGAGCCTAGCCTGACCTAGCTTGGCCTTAACCTGTGATGGGACGCGACTCCCATCTGTTCGCTTTTCCGGTAAACCAGGCGGTGGACACTCAGTGCCTTCGATCCGCCTTAGTGGTTCTCGAGCTGAGCCGAAAGTAACCATTTTTGCGATGCCAGACCTTTCAGCCGAAGTCGTGGCACCGGGGCAAGTAGTCGAACTTTTTTCGATGGTGGCCCTACCGCCCCCTAACCATCCATCGAGGCATGTTTGGGTGCTGCCCAGACCCGCTTTATTCCTTTTAACGTCCTTATCCATTTGCTTTTTGGGTGCCCCAGGGGGGCGGGTTGGGTGGTCTGACAAGTAAGCAGAGCAGCTCAGTTGCCTCCCTTGCCTCGACCCAGGTTAAACCAGTGCCGGGGCGTGCCTACCGCCGGACATGTCTGATCTCTCGGAATGAGAGTGGGTTGGCGTACCTTTTTCCTCGAAACCCCGATCTGCCATCGAGGGGCTGGCTCCGTGCAATACCAGCGTTCGGTCACAGTGTCGAGTACACCAGGGTTCACTTCCCGCGCTTGTCCTGCAGCGGGGGAGCGTTTAGCAGTTCCCTTGCGGGCATCCCACCACCATTCACCTAAGAGCGTTCAGGTGCCCTCCAGAGCGGGGTGGGCTGGTGGCGTAGGTAGCGGCATTACCTAAGAGACACTTTCAGATTTCGCATTGTTCCCAGAGCAGGGAGCCTCCCAGAGCAAGGAAGCCCAATGTTACTTTCTATTTGGATCGCCAATTACCGGTCAGATTTTGGCAGTCTTTATTGTCTTCTGCCAGACATGAGGCCGGCCAGCACCTAGGGATGACCTCAGCCCCCATAGTACCGGCCGGGTGTGGGTCTCAGGAATCCTCCAGACGAACAGCCCCGACCAGCCACGCGTACTGTAAAGGTCCGATGCGATTGGCCCACGTCAGAGACGATGCCGCCAAGTTTCGTTTTGCGAGCCCTTACCCGTTCCTAGGGTTTGGGTTTTTCAAGACTAGTAGTCGAGGGTTCCGCGCCGTACGGATCTCGTTCTTACGTAGCCTTCACTTTCAGTGCCATGTTATGGTCCGAAACGGCTCAAGGCCCCCCAAGAGCAGAGGGTCGTGAAACCGCATCTCAAGAGTCCTCGCATTCCAGTACTGGGAAGCCGGGGGTACCGGCCACGCACAGTCGTGGTACGCTTTTCGCAGTTATGCACTTTCGTGCTCCCAGATTAGCCGTTAGCCCAGAGCAAAGGCTACCGTTGTCCGCCCGGACCGCTAGGAGGTTCTGGGTTTTAAGGCCCACCTGGGGAAAGTTGTCGAGAGCAACACATCCCAGCCAAGACACACTGGGCTTAGCGTCTCCAGCCCCACGCCTTATGGCCGGTGCAAGTAAAGTTCACAACCGACGGCATGCATGAGGAGGCCTGACACTAAGGCTCCACCTGGGGAAAGTTGCCGAGAACAACACATCCCAGCCAAGACATTAAGGCACAGGCGTCTCCAGCCCACATGCACTAAGACCATTGGCAAGTAAAGTTCACCATTGGCAGCATGCACGGGGAGGGATCCGACGCTCTCTCTCTCTCTTTGAACTCTCTCAGTTTATCTGCGGGCTGAGACTTAGTCTCTTAGAGCCCGTGAGATCAGACTTGCTGTGTCTCTCAACATCTGGAGACTGCCATAGAGCCCGATGGCCAGCAAGCTTCCGGACTGGTCCACTCTGTGGTCCGCCAGTCCGAAGCACTCGAAAAGCAAATGATCTACGGTTTCCTCCACTTCTCTGCAGTGTCTGCAAAGGGTGTCGCTATTGGGCTTCAACCTCCCAAAGTACGCGCCAATAGGACAATGCCCAGTACGGAACTGGGCAATTAGCGCCTGCTCGACACGCCTGAGCTTCCACCACGGGTCAGTTTTGGACGGCCGCTCTAGGACTTGCCGGATCTTAAGTCCGTTCACCCCATGAGCCCAGCCCGAGAACCACTTCGATTGTCCAAAGAGGCAGATCATGGAACGTGCTGCCTCAAATGAGCTCTTTCGTGCACTCATGGGCAGCACTTGGGAATCTGTCGACTGGACTATTGCCTTGGTTGTGCCGTCTGCCCTTTCATTACCGGGCACGTCCGCATGCCCGGGAACCCATTGAAGGGTCACATGCACGTTATGTTGGGACACAAGACCCTGTATTGCCATCAGCATGGCTTCCAGCAGAAGCGGCCATTCTCCTGTCCCTTTTACAGCTTGGAGAACAGAGAGCGCGTCAGTGAGGATGACAATGTCCAGAGCAGGCAAAGTACCCTCACTGATTAACTCTCGTATGTGGTCCACTGCCTCAGTAATGGCTGTCATCTCTGCCTCGTAAGCACAGAGCGACCCACATAGGCCAGCATGGTCTTTCACAAACCCGGTTTGTGAGAGAGTGATGTGAACCCCAAACGAGGCGCTTGTCCGACCGTCTCTACTGGATACAGAAGCATCAGTATAGGCCAGTATAGCGTTCCCCGAGTAGTTTTCAATCACCTCCAAAGCCACATCCGTGATGGTTCGGCGATCCTTTGCGTTCCCAGCATTGGTTTCGACCAGGGGCGTGCGTACCTCAGGCATGTAGAGAGCCTCGCCAGGCGGGAGCCTTGAGACAGTTTCTAGCATTAGGCGGTCAGTCGGCAGCTTGATCTCGGAGGCAAGTCTCACTGCGTGGTGCATAAAAGACTGCATCGAGAGCCGCTTTCTTTCCACCCAGCCATCGACCATCTCCCTTAGGACAGAGGTCTCCTCCTGTCGCTTGAACCGCTCATACGCGGTCAAAACAGCCTGCTCTCTACGAATACCTAGAGGTGGCACATTTGCCATGATTTCCACCGCTGCTGTGGGTGCCGTTCGAAAAGTGCCTGTGATCAGCCGGAGAGCCTGGTTTTGTACAACATCCAGGGCCTCTAAAGAGGACTTTGACCCATAGACCTGTACAACCTGGCTGTAATCTATCTGAGACCTTACTGCACCCATGTACAGTGACCTCAGGACATCTGCTCGAGCCCCCCAGGACGTGCTCGCCAACTTCTTGACAATATTCAGTCTATCAGAGGCGCAGCGGGCAACGTCCGAAAGATGTGTGCAGAGAGTAAGCTTTCTGTCAAGTGTAACTCCCAGGTACTTGGGCTTAGGTTCCAGAGCAAGAACCTCACCCTCTACCTCCAGTCTAAATGACTCCTTAAGGATACTCGTGCCCATGGTAAACAGCGAGTAGACGGTCTTCGAGACGTTAATCTCTAGCCCCCACATCCTAGTATAACAGCCGACCGTAGTCAGGTCCTTCTGGAGTGCTCTCTCAAGGACTGAGGCACTCTTTCCGGTCTTCCAGATCGCTAGGTCGTCAGCATACAGTAGGCTTTTACAACCCAGAAACTCAGGCAGGTCATTGATGAAAGCTAGGAACAATGTACAACTGAGGGCCGAGCCCTGTGGGAGACCCTGTTCGAGGGTCCGTTTCCTCGACACGCTGTTCCCAACGCGTGTCGTGATAGTACGATTACTGAGGAAACTGCGTAACCAAATGTACATCTCAGCGGTGACACCCAACCGCTGTAGCTTCAACAATAGTCCTGGTCGCCAGACTCGATCGTAAGCCTGCCTGAGATCTAGGAAAACTACCGCCGTTGACTCAGCTTTCTGAAAGCCGTCGGCTATTGCTTGGACGAGAAGCGTGACCATGTCCATCGCACTCTTACCCCGCCGGAAGCCTCCCTGCTTCGGGGTAATGAGCCCTTTTTCCTCTAGGAACCACATCAACCTTCGGTTGACCATGCGTTCTGCTACTTTCCCAACACATGAAGTGAGGGAGATAGGACGGTAGCTTTCTGCTTGGTCAGTCTTTTTCCCTTTTTTAAGTACCGGCACTATGACAGCCTCCCTCCACCTCTGAGGGAGTTCTCCGGTCAACCACGTGCGATTGGCAAACTGGAGCAGCTTTGCTTGTCCCGCTGCCCCGAGGTGTGTGATCATCTCATTACTGATCAAGTCACTGCCTGGGGCCTTTCTCATGCGACACTTCCTGACTGCGTATGCCAGTTCATTGGCAGAGAATGGGGCTCTGAACGTGTCTCGATTTTCCGTGCCAAACTCAGCCTTCTCTTTGACTCGTCGGATTTTATCCAAAGCCTTGGACAGTGTACTCTTCTTACTCGACTTGCTGACCTCTGCAAAGTGCTTGTTAAGCACTTCGGCCTTCTTGCTATCGCTAGCCGTCAGTCCTGAGTCCGTTTGCAACGGGGCGCCAGTTCTGACCGTCCCAGCCTGGGTCAAGTCTTTCAGTACTTTCCACGTCTTTTGGCTTTCCCTTAGATCCAACTTCTCGCATGTTTCAGTCCATTTCTGCTTTTTGGCCTCAGCAGACGCCCTTTTTACTTGTTCAGTTAGTTTATTGTACTCACGGCGCGCCTCAGCCGTTTTCAATCGACAAGCTTTCTTACGAGCGGCTTGTCTTTGCCGAACTAACCTTGCAAGGGCTGTAGTCCAAAATGGTCTGAACTTACGTTTCGGTAGGCTCTTTGGGATCGTCCTACGTGCGGCACCTAAGATCGCTTCAGTGATCTCCTTGTATACAACGTCGACTGTTCCACACTCGGTATCTACCCTCTCCAAGGCTGCGTCTCCTGCAGCCTTGAAGGCGTCCCAATTTGCTTTTGAATAAACCCAGCACCTGTGCTTAGCTCCTGGGTTTCTCTCAGGTGGAGGAATATCCACTGAGACGAGAACGGGTTTGTGATCACTACCGACGCAATCTAGCACACGGAAAGAGGTGTTACAGGCCAGGTCAGCCGAGACGAGTGTTAAGTCAGGTCTCGTTTCGCTCCCACTCGCACCGTGCAGCAAGGTGGGTGCAGACTCATGGTCCTGCAACCTAACTAGACTTGTAATATTACAAATCTCCTCGATCCTCCGGCCAGCCGCGTCAGTGCGTTCATATCCCCATGCCGGAGACATGGCGTTGAAATCACCACATACGAAGGTGCCAAGCAGAGTATCCTCAGCTGTTATTAAACTGAGCTCCGTCTTGGGGGGATTGTACACGTTGACACAATGGTACTTCCTCCCATCCTTATAAACATCCACCGCAAGCGTATCCGTTTTTCCGCGAGGACCGTGGGCGCTGCTCGGCTGAGCATTTAGCGTATTTCTGACCAGGGTCACCAATCCCCTGCAGTTCTTACACCCACAACGGAAGCACGAATAGCCAGCGATGTGGACCGTCCTAAGTCCAAGGATGCACTCTTGTAACATTGCAACATCCACGTCATTCTCGTTCAAAAGTTTTGCGACTTCTAGGCTCTTGGGGATGAGACCCCGGACATTCAGGTGGACAATCCTGAATTGAGCCTTACCAGAGCGTTTCCCAAGTCTTCGCTTGTCAGTTGTGGTGCCGGCCACCTCAGGCGGGGAGCTTTCGGCTACACCCGGTAACAGTGACCTGCTCTCCTCAACTTTCGGCTTCCCGCTGACAGAGCAATCAGCGTTTATCGCCGAGGGCTGGGCTTGACAGTTCCCAGTCTCTTTTGTCTCGCCGGGCACCATAGGCGCCATCCATTTTCAGGGCTGGTTGATTCGGCAGGTGAGTTGTTACACACTCCTTAGCGGATTCCGACTTCCATGGCCACCGTCCTGCTGTCTAAATCAACCAACACCTTTTATGGTGTCTGATGAGCGTCTGCGTTTGGCACCTTAACCGGGCAGCCATTTGTCTCAAACAAAGCCGTTCTTAGTTCTGTGGTGGCCCTAGGAAGAGACTTCCAGTGGCGTATGTAGGCCATCGGCAATGTTACCTGTTTGGGGGGGGGGGCTTTTAGCCTCAGATTTAATATAATGTAATATTATATGTAAAATATACCATTTTGCACCCCTTTGTGAGTAGCGCCCGGGTCATGATGCCCCCTTGCCCACCCCTCGCTACGCCACTGATCACTTGAGTTATTGCAATCATGGGAACATTGTACTATAGTGAAGGGTAGTTTATAAAACCAGTAGACGAAGTTGACTAAAGTTTTAATGGTTAGTTAGACAGGCCTTGTATGTCAACAACATAGTCTCATCCAATATAAATAATTGAAAGGTTTATCTTACATGATTCATCTAGAATAAAATACAAACAGGCCTTGAATGTAAACACTATGGTCTCGTCCAATATAGATATTTTAATGATATAATAATACTGTTTTAATGCGCTTTTGCATAATACTTAGTTGTTTTTTTTTATGAATACAGAAGATTTAATTAGTAAATTTCTTTTTCAGTAAACCGTCTTTATGTTTTGGGGGACATTTGAAATAGTCAAATTTGAAATGATTTCATACTGTCAGAAGGCCCTTCACTATCGGGGGCCCTAGGCAGTCATCTATTTGGCCTATGTTCATGGGCGTCCCTGCTGTTTAATGCCTTGCCTGTTCATTTGATTTGGATTGTGAAGCCATCATTGCACTCGACCTGATAGACTTAAGACTTTTTGTTTAAGGTCCTGGTGAAATTTCCTAAGTTCATCTAACTTAAATGTGTACAGACATAAGTTGGAAAAGCGTGGGTTATAGGCTAGTCACCTACGTATGTCTCGTGTTGCCTCCACAGCTACTGCACTCTCAGCTATGGCGGGGAGAAATGAACAGTCCCATTAGTTGTTTATACGATCTAAGAGATATATATCCCATATTTACACGGAGTTTATACAAAAAATGTCACCATAATAAATAAGTGTTTCTATGTTGTTGTTTTTTACGTTTCGTACTTGTCCCTGTATGAATTTACTCGATTTTAGGCACTTTTTAGTGATAGATTTTATTGAAATTTTGCTTACATGTTCTTGCTTCATTTCAATGCTTTTTAACAAATATGAGTAAAAAAAAAATGTCATTACATTAATCAAGGGATAAAACCGAGTTTAACTATGACAAACGACACTAATACATGAGCTACTTTCCTTGCATTAGTAATTCTACAAGTATGCGTTTCCAGCTGATATATTCTCATATCAATTGCTGCAAATTGGGAAAGGAAAGGTGCCGGTTGACCGGACATCAGAACGAATTTCATAGCCCTATAACATCTGCTATTTAAACATGATAAAATTAAAATTAATCGCAAAATTATAAAAAAAAATATATTTTAGAAAACGGTTACTTTTTATCGTGACCTATAGTTTTTCTGCATTGTTTATAGAGGAAAGAACGGATTAATCCAATAAAGCTATAGCCTTAGGCTCTGAAAAAAAAATTGCCTCCGTTTCAACGCTAACTTCATACAAGAAACCGGCAAAACATCTGAATAACTCTTTCCGTCTACTGGAAGCATGAATACTAGTGTGATATGGGGAAGGATAAAACACATTTTAAGGTGAAAGTCTTGTTCGCAAAATTAGGTTAATTTTTTTTTGTTCGTAAAGAGTCCACAGTAACATTAATCCGGCCCAGCATAGATATATGACCTATGGCACAAATTTAATCCATCACAGGCTAAATTTTATCGTTCACTTGCATATATTTATCAACCACTTTGCGCGATTGTCAAAGTGTCAAATGTGGTGCCTAGAACCGTAGATGATGTTTATGTATGCAGCTACATATATGGTACCTAAACACTCTTTTCGCGATCTTTGCCTCATCGGCTTAGGGCTATTGAACTAGCCCCCCCTCCCCCCCCCAAACACACACATCCGTGCACACAAACGACGACGCTTTTGCCGCCTGAATTTTAGCTAGGAAATTCTTTGAAATAAAGTCTTTGTTCTGACAACAATAACATTGAATTTTTAATTATTTACGTCTTGAATAAATTATGGGAAAAAATACAAAGTACGAACCAAAAAAAAAAAAAGAATTATAATTGAAACAGCATTCATTGTGTCAGGGGCTGTGAGATGTTGCCATGACAACGTTTGTTTTGGTGAGTGTCTTGCAAAAAATATTGAAATGAGATCAAATGCAGTTTTACACATTATCTCTGTGATACTGGGTGACTTGGTATGGCAGACTTGCCGTTAAGTTCACTTGCACGATGGCAAGTTAGCCCCCTTTGAACTGTACACTTCGCGGGACTCTGCCATTAATGAAATTGTTTAGGTCTATCAGGACGGATGGTCGTGTGGTAAAGCGCTCGACTGTTGACCTGAAGGTACCTGGTTCGATCTCCGGTGAGGACCAAGGAAAATTTTCAGGTCTTGGCTCAAGTTCCCGATATATCTCCCATGGTGCCTCCATGGCCATTGCACTATCGGCTATGGTGGTGATGAAAGAAAGGCACAATAACAACCGTCCCATTAATGGTTTATAGGACCTAAGAGATTTCATCTCATCCTTACAGGGACTTCACACACATCAGAATCAAATTATATCATCATAGCTTCACTCACGTTCTCTCTCCATCTCTCTCTCTCTGAACTCTCTAAGTGATGGCTGCGGGCTGAGACTTAGTCTCTCAGAGCTCGTGAGAACTGCCATAAAGGCCACTGGCCAGCAAGCTACCCGACTGGCCCACCCTGTGGTCCGGCAATCCGGGGCAATCTATTAGCACATGTTTCACGATTTTTTTCAACTCTGCAGTGGCGTTAAAGAGAATCGACATTGGGCCTCAGCCTACAAAGTACTCCCCTATAAGACAATGCTCAGTACGGAACTGGACAATTTGTGCCTGCTCCACGGCTCAGTTTAGACTGCCACTCCATCTGACTGCGGACTGCTTCATGCTGGCAGCTATCATTTTAAGACACAGTACTCCTCTGATGACCTGTTATATTTTCTTCGTCATTTGAATTTAACATTTAATATAAGGGAACGTCCAATAAAATAAAAGGCAGAAAATATATTTTTTTTTAATTTCCATTTTCCCGTACCTCATTATAATCCGTTCTGAATGAATGGATGAATGGACTTAGTTATATAACGTTAATAACGTTATATAGTTCTATAGGTTAATAACGTTATATATATATATATATATATATATATATATATATGACAAAGTCCGACCACCCTCTTCCCCGCTTCTTACAATTATAAAAGGGGCATCTCTCCATTCATTCCCTATCTGTGAAGAAAATTTGCTGATTTAATTTCATTGAGTGTGTGTTGTGCGTGCGTGCTTGTGATCTATATCAGACATGATCAACTTCCCCAAATCGCACTAACTCATCCTCATTGATGGGATTATAATACCCCCCCTCCCTTCCCTTTACCATCATTTGTTACACAATATATAAACGGTCTTACTATTTTTTGTTTGTTTGTTTGCTGTCAATGGTCGTGATTCGGTTAGTAATAGTGCGGGTCAGTGCATGAAACGTTAAATGAAAATAGTTCCCTGCTTTTGCTGCTCGCGACTTAATAATCGTTGCAAGAGATGATTTAACTAAAAATAGTCCTTTCAGTATTTCCCTAGTACAAAGCATTCAGTCTGTAACTGTCGATCATCTCTTCGCGCAGGTAAGTAGTACTGTAGTAGCCTACTACGTTTGCACTGAGCATGTTTTGCCTGGTTCGTGTTATGTTCAGTTTTGCAAACATTAAATAAATATTATGCAAGATAATAATGAAAAGTTATGTGCAACAACTGCAGAGGGCGGCGGCATCTGCCGTGCTGTACTACCTCAGAATCTGAAATGAATTCTCTGAATTCCAAGAATCCAAACCTGTTTTGTGTTGTTTTTTTCCCATTATACTCATATAAAATGGATGGATCCATTACTGTATCACACCAAATATTCGATTGTGTACATTATTTAGCTTCGTAAAAAAAGGTGGAACATGTTTGGGTTGGCATCTGACGTACTTGTTTGTTTCTCTCTATTTAGTGCCGAACCTAGTGATTTGGGGGCCCGGGGGAAGCTTGGCTACTTTGGGGGGAGGGGCCTGCATTTTGACATTCGACACCATGCTATGAGATAATGTACTTAATATTTAATGGAAAATATTTTTAGGGGCTCCCGTTAAGCTAGGGCCCGGCGGACTTTCAAATTTGGACCCCCACTCCCCCACCCTAGGTAAGCCTAGTTGTATGTTGTATGTCTTTTTCTATTTCTATCTCTGTATGTGTGTGTGTGTGTGTGTGCTTTTGAGTCTGTGGGCACATCCTAATCAAATGTTGTACCATATCTAGCCTAATATTTGCTTCATCGTTATGGCTGTCGACTAGTTCGTTGACACATTCCTAAATTAAGTTTACTACAAATGGGCTTCTTGTTTATAAGACTGTTTTTTTTTTACTGATTTATTGCTTTTTCGGAGTATAATGTAAAAATATTGAATTATTTTTTTTTATTAAAAAAGCGAAGTGTCATATATACAGTTATGATGATCTCATATTTTTTCAAAAGTGCTCAATTGTTAACTTTTTAGAGTATTTTCGAAAAAAATGCTCTATTGTCCCCCGTTTTGTCTGTCTGTCCGTCTGTCCGTCATCACCCTAGATCTCAACAACCATAAGTCCTAGACCCATGATTTATATATCATTTTGTAGGTCTTGGCCTGCCAAAAAAAACACTTTTGTCCGTTTCGCGATCTGACCTCTCAGGGCCGTAAAAGGGGGCTTATAAAGTACCATTTTTACTATATAAGCTATATTAACAAAGGAGCGCCCTATATCTCAGCAACCATAAGTCCTAGACCCATGATGTATATATCATTTTGTAGGTCTTGGCCTGCCATGTGTACATCAAAAGTTCATTTCGCGATAGGACCTCTGAGGGCCGGGCTTCAGGGCTATTAAGGGGCTTATATATTATATATATGGCCCCATTCTACACCTTGTACGTTCAATAACCCATTCATTTGGTGCGAAATACTGCAGCACGTAGTTTCACCAAGATTTATTAAGAAACTCATCAAATGAAATAGTAAGCTTGTGTTCTGAGTTTAATTGAAAGTATCAGAGCTATGCAACAATTGACGGAGTTTTCGGACGATTAAATGACTACATTTTCGAATGTTTTCAATTATGAGTCCTATTTCAGTAACCACAAACCACTTGTAGTTAGATTTAAGAGAAAATAATTTTTTTTCAAATATAAAGAAACGTCTTTATAATATTTTTTTACAGATATATGCATTACACAATTGAATTTATAAACATTTCCAAAATTTACAAATATTTACTGAAAGCTAACAAACGTACTGATACATAACACGAAAATGCGCTAACACGTCCTGTGTCCAGAATGGAACAGGCTTAATTGCTTGTTTTTTATACTGGAGGTTTGAACAAAAAATACACAGATAATGACAACACAGTTATCAAATTGCGTGTTGTCGTTTGAGAGGGTGTGGCTGAACAGTTTAGGAACCTTAATACATACTGGCAAAAGACATCAGTAAGATTACAAACGTAGTTTAACGTACTCGTACGAAATACCAATACAACCATAAGGATACAAAATACCAATAAAACGTACAAAATACCGATAAAACATACTAGTACACGACACTTATAATCAATACAAACGACTTCAAAAAATGTCACCAATATATACAAACACAGTAATACAAGACACAATCACTATACACACATATTAATACAAGATTTACAAACTAGCATCCAGTGCTCGATTTACCGCCGGGGATGCCGGGGATATCCCCGGCACTGAGGACTGTCATCCCCGGCTCTGCTTTAATTAATTTCATCCCTGCCGGGGCTGACATTTTTCCCCGGCTCTGCAGAAATTTTTTTCACTCCCGGCACTGATTTTTTCTTAAAGTAGGGAATTGATTTTGTAGTATTACTACAAATATTAGACGAAAAACACAGACGAAATCAGCTGATTTGAACTACGCAACACTATTTCTGCTAAAAACTCTGTAAAAACACTCGTCCGATTGTTTGCAGATAGTTTTATGTAAAGCAAACTGGCCAAAAAAATTCTGAAAAACTTATGTTGTATGGAGATCATGAAATTATAGAACTTGGCAAATTTTTTAAAATTGAATCATGTCATACTTCAGCCATAGTACACCGATTTCGCAAAAGATGGCCATGACGCTGACACAGAACTTAATGATTTTTATATGAGATTAGATGTTCTGCCAATATCTAGCGCATAATGCGAGAGAGGATTCAGTGCAATGAATTTAACACACATCTCTTCGCAATGCATTAGAAGTCGAAACCATCAAACATTTGCTGTTTTTTAAAATTAATGGTGCATCACCTCAATATTTTGATGCAAAGTTATATGCCACAATGTGGTTAAAAGACGGAAAGCATTCTGCCTGCGATGTACCTTCTAGCAAACCAACAAAAGAATTAGTTATGGAACAGCGTTATAATTTGTTTAAATAACTGAGACAATTGTGAATAATGGAATATTTGATTTCAACAAACAGAGAATAAATGAAAAATTTTCATTTTTTGTTAAAAATAAATTCATTACTTGTCCTATTAATGTGCCGTTTCATATTTGTTTGAACCAACATGAACTATGTTAATTAAGATTCACCATATTTTCTATTATTTTTGTTGGTTTTGTCTAAGATGAAAATCGAAGACCCTATGAAAATAAATTAGTTACTTGTCCATGGTTTGTAAATTGAATATCCTAAAAAAAATTGTTGGCATCTCGCCGCCGCTGTGGATGCTGTGGATATCCCCGGCACTGTGAATTGTCATCCCTGGCTCTGCTTTAGATTTTTTCATCCCCACCGGGGATGACATTTATCCCCGGCTCTGCAGAACATTTTTTTCATCCCCGGCACTGGTTTTTTCTTAAATCGAGAACTGCTAGCATCTAATACCAACATAAACTCACTTGTCCATGACACTGATACCTATACAAACACAACAATACTAGACACAATACCAATACAAACATACTAGCACAAAACACCGATACCAACACAAGTACTAATAATTATGTCCGTTACGTGGAAGATTTAAACATTAACGGAGTGTGAAGTCCCTGTAAGAATGAGATGAAATCTCTCAGGTCCTATGAACCACTAATGGGGCGGTTTTTTTTTTATGGCGACCTTCTTTCATCCCCACCATAGCCGATAGTGCAATCGCCATGGAGGCACCACGGGAGATGTATCGAGGACAGTCGAGCGCTTTACCGCACGACCATCCATCATCCTAAACGTTAACTGTAGCCATAACAATTTGATACCATTTATTTTATTCCGCAGCTCATGTAATGGGGATCATTTTAATTACGAAAGTAGAATTACTTTCTGTTGTTGGCCTTCTTGCATAACATTCATTTTTCACACGTCTGCAAATTATACAACATTGTTGAATAGTTGGTCGTTGAAAATAATTGAAATACTTAAGGCGATTAACAGACTATTCAGATGTTTGGTGAAAAATAAATCGATAACAAATTTTCTTATAAGCATAAAAAGAATGAAGAAGCATTTATTATAATGTAAAAGCCATTATTGTGGCCCAAAGTTTTAAAGTAAAGCCGATTTATTTTTACTTTATTAGACATTTTTTTTTAAAAAACCAGACGTGAATCAGTTTTGTAAAACTATAAAACAGAGATTGCCTTAGTACTACGTGTGGCCTAAGACTAGTTTGAGATGTGAGGTAAGACGACGGTCATTCACGGGACCTGAAACATTTAGTTTTGTTACAGGTAGATAAAAAAAAAGATTTCACGCATTGGGCCCTTCTAGTGCGTGGTGCGTTGATGTTTGGGGCTTTTTTTAACATGTTCTGTGCTCACTATTTACAGATTGGGGTGGGGTGGTTCCCCCCCCCCCCCGCCAGATTGGCACTGTTTTTCGGGAGTTTTAACTCACTGGTATGTTGGTTGGTTTGTGTTGGGTTAAAATTTGTATATTTAAGCAAAATCAATCAGAGATATTCATATAAAAGACGTAAAAAAAATCATTGATGGGACGATACCAGAATTTTTAACGATGTCGACCTGATTCCGATTCTTCTCTAAAACATCGATTCTCGATTCCTATTCCTAAAGTACAGTCAACCTTTGATAGGAGTCACACACACAGATATATTGATATGATAGATCTACAGAAAGGAGATACAAACAGATTCGCTGAAACATTATTAACACATCTATTGGCAGCAGGCCCGTAACGTGCGGGGGGCCAAGGGGCTCATACTCATGGAAAAACACTGACACATATACACAGTTATTGGCACTTAATATAAAGAGACTCACTGTCACACACATATTTCGACAAGAAATACAAACCTAAACTCACTGACACGTACACATCTATACATGAGATACAGTAGAATCAATGACACATACATGTATTGACCGGAGTTACAGCCTCACTGACACATACATTTATTGACAGGAAATACAGTAAACTCTCTGACAAAAAGTAATTTATGAAAAGATAATAAATAATTGTATTTTCTTTAAAAATTACATTGGCCGTCATTCGGTAGATGGCAATACTTCTCTATACTTATAAGACGCATTTGCTGTCTGTCTGTCTGTTCCATTAAAACTCAAGATCTAGACAACCAAATAACGTGAAATTTCGTACACGTACACAAAATTACATGGGGAAGGTTCTTAAACATGTTTCGTTCCATCTCAATGGGTACTTTAATTGTAATTAATTATTTTGGATATTAAAGTCATGAAAATTGGCCAAACTTTTACCCCGATTTCAGGTTTTACGAGCTTCTCTCCCACATAGCTAACTTACTATAAATATGATCGATACGGGGAACCAAATATCACATTATTTACTACATTATTACATTCCATTCCTTCATCCATAGGAATTGTCATCTTTTGCTACAGTCATGCCTAAGAGAGGGGGGGGAGGAAGGGAGGGAAGAGAGAGAGGGGGGAAGGGAGGGTTCGAGGGAGAGAGGGAGGGAGGGAGGGAAAGAGGGAGGGAGAGAGGGAGGTAGGGAGGGAAAGAGGGAGGGAGAGAGTGAAGGACGGAGGGAGAGAGGGAGGGGAGAGAGAGAGGGAGGGAAAGAGGGAGGGAGGGGGAAAGAGAGAGACAGAGAGAGAGGAACTTACAAAAATGTTATGTATCACATTGCTTTAAGATAAATGTACCCTTTTATTGCATGCAAATAAACCCTTTTTTACGCGTCTTATTTTAAATCTTAATTAAACGTCAAATTACGCTTCTTAAATAAACAGAAAACCTTATTTTAAACCCGGGCAAAGCCGGGTACTTGCAACTAGTTTTAAAATATGCCACAACAACTCTCAATAATGTGATTACTGTAAAATGTAAATTAATTATAATTTCTTTCAAATATTAAATTTAAGAAATAAATCAAATGAATTATGAAAATGAAAATGATACATATAAACTAAAATGAATTACAAAGTTGAAAAAGTTAAACAAAGCTAAAATTTTAGGGGGGGGGGGCAGACTGGAAATTCAAGGGGGGGGGCGCTGCCACCCCTTAAAAGTTTTAGGGGGGCGCTGCCCCCCTGCTCCGCCGCCAGTGATGTGATGTGCCATATGTGATGTGTTGTGTCTGTATGTGCTGTGTCTGTATGCACTGTGTCTCTGTGTACTGTAAAAAGAAACAAAAAGAAACCTTTTAAAAAAATATAATTGTAAGTACATGTTTTGATACAAAAAAAATTACGTTTGATTTCAGATATAAATGGAGATGCCTATCTCAGTAAATACTCTAGTCGGATGTCTTCTTGTCTGCTTAATTGTAGAACCAGTGAACTCAGATACACAAGTCTGTGATTCATTTCGCAAAGCATTTCCGAAATGTTCCTGTCGGGCAGGCAAAGACAGCAATGAAACTAAAATTGACTGCTCTGGTCTTGCACTGACCAGTGTGCCAGTTCCAATTGTGGCCATCCCTGATGTCATATTTGAAATGCGCCTCAACAATAACAACATTTCCAGTTTGAGAAATAACTCATTCACTGGACTCAAGATACGAAAGCTGGACTTGAGAGACAATAACATTGCTACTGTGGGAATTGCCAGTTTTCATGGCTTACAAGACTATTTATGTTACCTTTACATAGATGGCGATGGAACATCAAAACCTCCAAAAGAGGCTTTAAGGGATCTGATTAACCTTCTTGAGTTGACAATGGGAAATTATGGGTTGACAAATCTCAAAGAATCTTTGGGTTTTTTCTTACCATTTCGAAATTTACAAAAGTTGACTCTGGACAACTGGAAGCTCACAAACATAGGATCAGGAGCCTTGCTTGGACTTACAAATTTAACCAGTTTGAAAATAAACAAACAAGAGCTTAGAGCTCTTCCACTTGATCTTTTGCGAGACAATAATTTAGTCAGCCTAAATCAATTGACAATTACTAACACAAAAATAGAAGATGTAAGCTCGTATGCCTTTGAAAAGCTTATAAATCTACAAAATTTGGACATAAGTCACAATCTTATAAACATTCTTGAAGATATATGCTTCATTGGTCTTGACAACAGCCTCAAAAGTCTGAATCTTAGTGCAAATATTTTGTCAACAGATAAATTGCATGGATTGGCCGACTTACCTAAACTAGAGGCACTTGACTTGTCATCCAATGTACACATTTTGAGCACGCCTGATTTATCCAAGCTAAAATTAGCCCAAACTTTAAAACTTTATTTGGCTAACAATCAAGTGACATTGATACACCCATAGTCGGGTTAACACAATGGCATGGGTGGATCAAACTTCTGCAGTAATGGGAATCAACTATGGAGTATGCAAATAAACCCATTCAAGACCATTTGATAAGTTTTGAGAGTTCAAATTCATACCAGTAATAAAATAATATTGCAACGACACAATCCATAACAATACATTTGTGTTGTATTTATTTCATCATTTGTTTTAAAGAAATCAGTGGTTCTCAAAGTATCAGTACCGGATAACATTTTGGTGGGTCGCCCCAAAGGGCTCATCGGGGCAGATGAAGTGTAGAATTCATGTGTTTTAGTAACTTGGCATATGAAGGGATTGTGGTTAGCACAACGCCCAGCCGCCTTTACTCCCCCAACTTACTGTCAGGTACCCATTTAAAGCCTTGGGGGACTTTCACCAGGACCTCAAAAAGTTCCAAGGTTCTCACCGAGATTCGAACCCGGGACCCTCCGGTCGACAGTCAAGCATTCTACACCACTCGACCACCTGTCCCCAAAATTTAGGTCTATAATTAATGCATCAAGAATCCATGTGTGCATAATTACAACTCTTTTTCTTGATATGTTACTAATCTACAAACTGTATTTTCTGCAATGTAAAAGAAACATTCATATATATGTGTGTGTGTGTGTGTGTGTGAGTGTGTATGTATATTTCCTAACTTTTTTTTTAATACATAAACAAGATTAAGACACTTCAAGAAGTAATGTGTATTATTTAACTCATGATAAATGAAAGAAAAACTTTTTGATATTCACCAGATTAACACACACAAAAAAAAACACAGTCAAATGATTTCAGTTTAATCTTTTCCAATGATCATTTTTTTTTTTTACAGCAGGAAAATGATTAAGTCATTCTCAGAACAAATCAATTACACTTATTATGTGTACATAACATACACTTATTATGTGTACATAACAAACACTTATTATGTGTACATGACAGGTAAAGTAAAATCCAACATAAAGAACTAAATAGATAATATAATTTCCTGCGTTAAAAAGGAAATTAAAGCTACAGAGTCATAACAGAAAATACATTAAACATTTTAAAAATCTCAATTTTTTTTTTTTAACTGACTGTATAAAACTTTAAATCTTTGTACATGCAAATGTTTGCACACTAAATGATTATGAGCTGAAATGTAGGCGAGAAGCAAAGAAACTCATTCAAGAACATTTAAAATTGAGGAGTTAAAGCCATACAAAGTAATAAAATATTATTGCAACAAACCATTGGCAAAATTAACATCTGTTTGTTTTCTTTATTATCAGCATTCATTTAAAAAAAACAACAGCATTATAATGTGAGATGCAATGCCAAGAAGACTTATAAAAATTATTTTAACACTAAATAAAGGGTCTTTAGAACTAACAATTAAACATATGATGCATATAATGCCTAAATGAAGTTAAAAAAAGAGACTATTGAAGGTTAATTTAACACACTGCCATGTATATTTTTGCTAAAAATTCAAGTATGACAGGTAAACATTTCAGAATAATAAATGTTTCAACTAATTATTTTACACTTGTAGTAAATAGATGATGCAGTGTCTAAAAAAAAAAGCAACAACAATATTTACAGATTTTCCTTTCCATATTTTTCGCATCTAATGTGATTGTTTGGGAAAAAAATTTCAGCTTTAAGTATATTACACTGTTATAGAGAGTTATTTAAAAATTAAAATTAACACATTAGCCCATGATGCCAGTTTTTGGTTGGCATGTATCCTTTTGTATATTTTATATGACTTAGTTTAAACTTATGACAGTTTCATGTATCCTTGTATTTAAAAACCTATGACAGTTTAAACTTATGACATTTTCATGCATCCTTGTATTAAAAAAATTTGACAAGTTAAACTTGTGACAGTTTCCTGCATCCTTGTATTAAAAAAATATGACAAGTTAAACTTGTGACAGTTTCATGCATCCTTGTATTTAAAAAACTATGACAGTTTAAACTTATGACAGTTTCATGTATCCTTGTATTTAAAAAAACTATAACAGTTTAAACTTATTATACATTTTTTTATATTTTATAGTGCACATTAGTGATTTAATATCACATGTGAAATTAAATTAAATCTACTACATTACTCATAGACAATAATGTATGACTATTTTTAGCCTAATAATAAAGGTTCTAAAATTAATAATAGTCAAAATAGTAAATCAATATAATGATATGGCTAAGTTTAGTCAAAATAATAATTTCTCCATTCCATTAGGACAAGTGTGCTGTGTACTTGAGATTATAAAATGTTGACAGAATTTAACTTTTAAACATCTTGTACAATTATTTTAGATAAAACAAACAATAATTGAATAAAAACTAAAAATTTAAAAAGTTTTAGATAAATCTATTTTAAATGAAAGCAAACAGTCTGTGGTTTTTATTTTTACTGGTTTCTGTTGTACAAATCAATGTAAGCTAACAAGCTGATTGTTAACCTTTTGAGTCTGCAACATTTGATAAGTTATATTTTACAATTTATATTGAAATACTGACAAATCAAACAAAAACTAAATTTCATGCTTGTTTTGGTCATGTGTAGCTTGTAATGTATGCACAGACTTACTTTGACAATTACATGCAATGAGAAATTTAATGAAACAATTAATAAAGCAAAGGAATTATTTTTTTGTAATCATTTGGTCATAAATATTTCAATAAAAATTCATAAAGTGTTAAATTTTGGTTCTGCTTAACAAAAAAACTTAACAAAAATGGGATCAGAAAAAAAAAATTCCTTAAGAAAAAGTAACAAAAAAACTTTATCTAAAAGAAAGCTACAAATATATGCATGACTAAATCTGATAAAAAAAAAGAACTTTCATGGTAACATTTTCAAAAGTATAAAATATGGAAAATGAAAAATAAAAATGATGATGTGATTTTGTAAGATTTTTTGTTCTATAAACAGATGTTTAGCATGACATCCAAATATAAACTTTTACAATCTCTTCATTTGTAAAGAAGTCAGAAGCTTAGACAATAATAACAATTTTTGGTAATGTACAGATTACATAATAGCTTGTTAATGTACATACTGATCAAGAGTATGAAAGCATTTTGAAATAACTATTTTAATCAGAAGCACTAGTAATATATATACTTGATAAGAATGCCACTCCACAGGCAATGGAATTGAATCATGAGTGGGAACTGGATTAATTCCCTAGACTAAATATTGGCCAGCCCTGAATGAGTGAGTCCTTGCCACATGAGTTAAATAAACCAAGCTTAACTTGCTAAATGGACATCTCTACCAGTAAATTCACAGTGCAATCAGAAATATAACTGCCTTTATATTGTATCAAAATATTGCATATTTATTTTAAAAAGCAAATAGATGGAATTATCAAAAATAAAAAAAAACACTTACTAAAAAAAAAAGCGAATTCCATAGAAGGAAACTTAGTTTTTTCGATATTTTTAACAATTATAAAACTGTCTCGTCACCAACCAGCAGTAATGGTAGATGATAAAGAAAAGCCTACAATTTTCATCAGCACACTGTAAATGTTATTTCCAACGATCTTCTTCTTCTTTCATTTTGCTTGGATCCACTTCATTTCTGACACCCTGAACAATACTGGTCCCAGCCTCGGCCAGCAAAGCTAAAGGCTTAAATAAACACTCTGGTGCTGCATTCCTCAAGGCACCCCCAACAACACCAACATAGCCTTTGTGAGCACTCTCTTCACTGACGATAGCAGACAAGCTGGAAGCAGATTCTTTCACTCCCTGATATGAGACGAATAAAAACTTATACTTAAAAAAAATGTATGAAAAACAGAAACAGGGATTGTGAATTACTCTTTATAAAGATTAAATATAAATCCAACAACATGAAAAATCATAAAAACTAAAGGAAGTTTGGAAATGTGAATATTTTGATATACATGTGTGCAGTATATATATATATATATATATATATTTACATGTATATATATTGCAGTAAGAGTCCCAGAATAATTTCACATTTACATAATATCGATTTACACTTTTATGAATGTACAGTATATAATATGAATAATTTCACTGAATAAAGAGAGATCTACATGTATGATGTATCAACAATATAGTAATATACTTTGGTAAATATTCTCACTTACCTCAGTCACCAGTGTCAAGGCAGTTTTAGCTCCTTCTGCAATGGTTCTTGGCTGTCGACTGTTTTGCCGGAGCTGCTTACGACGTCTTACACTAGGTCCAGGGGACATCATATCATACCCCATCTCTGCACAATACTGTACTCAGAAAAAGAAAGCAAATAGTTTGCAAGAAGAATTTTACCAATTTATTTAATTGTGTTTTACTTTTACTAGAATCTAAAAAATCTTTTTTAATTGATAAAATAGCCAATGTGGACTAATCAAAAATATTCACTAACTAACAACTTTTAAAATTTGTTTGAATATTTTTTTTTACATTACTTTTTGGTTATATTTATCCTGTAGGATTGCCATTCTTATAATTTCTGTCTGGTGGTTTTTGGTTTTTTTAAGCAGAAGAATGCAACTCACCTGTATAGAGCCAACCACTTTATTGGTCAATTCAAGGATAGCCATTAAAGTGTTGAGAGTAAACGAATTAGCACCACGCTGTAAGCCTCGGATAATCCTCCTATCTTTCTGATATTGTTCAATGGGAAGACGAATTAGGTCCATCACACCCTGAACTATAAAAAATAAGAAAAAAAAAACTGATGTAGAATCTCTTTTTATGATATAAAAATGTGTGCTTACAAGTCTTAATTACAAAGAATGTGATTAAAAATTAGTGAATTTCTAAAACAGATAGTACAGATTAAAAAAAAAATTTCTAAGCTATTAGGAGAGGTAATATTGAAATAATGTAGAGTTTAAATATTTGGTTTACCTATTTGAAATACAATGGAAAGACTACCAACACCCTTTAAAATGGAGTGGATTTGATTGGATCTGATATCATTCAACCACTCACTGTAAGCATACATGAGTAATTTGTCCCAGCCCAAGATACTGAAAGAAATTGTTTACAGTTTTAAATACAGCCATTAAGAAAAATCAAAGACAGAAATAACAACAAATCACTTAATTTTCAAATCATTGTATAATAAGATAAAATAAATCTCAGCCAGTTTAAACTATAAAAAAGCATCAATCACTTGTTATGTTTTATTTAAATAATTTACCCTTTCTGGCAATTAATTCTTTTTAATTTAACCATTGAACCAGTCAGTGAAGCCACACCAAGCATCATTCCCACCATGCCCTGTAATTATTGATTAAAAATAAATAAATCCAAAATGAATTTCATTTTCCTAAAATCATTAAATGTGTGTCAAGCTATTGTGATTATAACATGTATAAATATATATAGAGAGAGAGGGTGAGAGAGGTTATACATACAATATTATTTCAGATATTTTATATTTTCTATGAAATCATTTATAAGTATTTGGAAGCAATACAAAATAAATAACAACATTACCACTGAAAAATAATTATCTAACAGGTATTTATTTAAATTCTGCCCAGTAAAAATGCTAATTAAAATCAAGAGAATATTATTTTCAAAGTTAAAAAAAAAGTAAAATGAGAACTAAGAGATCATTTTGTTCAAAATAAGGTCTTACTTTTACACCCCTAACAATGAATTAATATTAAAAAAAAAAAAGTATGTTTAAAGTTTCCATCACACAATCAAACATTTTATTATTCCTTGGCTTACACTTTTTTTTAAACAAAAAAACAAAGAGAAACAGAAACATTTTATAATTTCTCCTTCTGCCAATATACATTAAACTTTCTATTTTCACTTTTTCTTTCTTTAGGTTGTTTAATGGGTTATATAAAGTGCAATTTGTTAATTTATAAGCTGTCATATTTTAAAATTAAATCATTATAAAGCTAATTTTAAGAAAATTCAGTGATCAAATAAAGAAAAACTAACACCATACTAATTATTGCTATTATCTAAAGCACTGTTCAAATACAAAGTGCACATTCATTTTAGGAATTTTTGTTTGATTTTTCTAGACTTTTGAAGTTTAAAATAAAGAACACAAAAAAAACTTACACTATCCATGTCACACCTTTTCCCCCTATAATCCAATTTAATAGTGACATCAGAGATGAGGATGAAAGACCTAGAATAAGTAAAAAAAATTTAAATAACATTATTTAAGAACAAAGGTTCCATTTTATTAAAATTCTATAGAGTACTGATTGTAATTTTCAATATTTTTACTTACTTAATAAAAACTGGTAAATCTTCTTCAGGAATTTCTAGGTTGAGATTTTCATTTAACCTTGCCTGACAAAATGAATACAATATTTTGACAATTTTACTTTGAGATGAGTTTAAGTTTTAATAGAAACTATTAATAATCTCTAAGTAACAGTTTTTCAAATGTATTCAACGAGGAGAGAACCTGTAAATACAAGCTCTGCTGATTGGTGAAGTCTTCAAACTTCATCAGCAGTTCTGTCTGATCCATGCTGGTTTCACTGGTGGATGAGGAGCCTACTCTCATGATGGGATCAGTGCTGGTTATGGAGCTGCGTGGGCTTGACGGTGCAGGGGAAGATCGGCCACCAAGAGGAGAAGATCTGCTGCCACTCTCAAGAAGGATTTCACCTTCAGGCTCAGACACTTGAGCAATGAATTTCCATAAGAAATTCAAGGATACCTGTTGGTGAAGTTTTCAAAATAATAAAATAAATTAGTAATTGTTTTATTAGTTACCATTAATGATTAAATCAAAGTACATTAAAGGTGTTAAACCAGAATGTGTTATTTCAAAGAGACTATTACTTTCACTTCATTTTCAAGCAAACACTATTTTAATGATACAAATATCCCTTAGTCATTCTCGTTATAAAAAAATGAAACAGTCCAAAGAAATTACTAATGGTTATCTTTCATATGGAAATTTTGAAAAATAATATAAAAAAATGTATGGACTTCTCAGTTGCTAACACAGTTCATAATAAAAAAAGAAATGCACTGAATGCAGCAATGCAAAAAAAAAAAGAGAAAATAGTATATTTTTCTTTTAACATCTAGACAAATAATGGTTTAGCATTATAAACAACATATAAACCTATTAATATAACTTAATATTTTTACATTTAGAATTCGCTTTCAACCATGGAATACACTCCAATATGAATAACTCTTACCTGGTCTATGTTTAGTTTGATTGGGAGACAGAAAGCCTTGACTTCACATTCCTTCCTAAAAGGTAAGTACTCTGGTCTAGTAAAAACCCCCGAAATCATCAACTGTAAGAAAAAGAAGTTCGGCAACATAAAAATTGTCCAACTACAATAAATCTGCAATGAGAAAAAACTCATTCAATAGAAAAAGTATATAAGAATTACATATAATACAATGAAAGAAAACAAAAACAACAGGTCGGACTATTATTTATTTATTCAAATTACTGCTAGATTAAAATTGGTAATAATGTATACATTTGACATTTTATTACCATGTATGCTGAAGACTGTTCAGGATGCTCTTTATCCACAAGTTTCACCAACAGTTTGTTAACTTCTGAAGATTTAATACGATCTCTGACTTCAATATTATTAACTAGTAGTTTAAACCTTGAAGCTTGTTTAGTGTGGTTAGGGTAGACTTCATAGCGAAACCTTATCTAATGACAACAGATAGGTTAAATCATTTAAAATAAAATAGATTTAAGTTAATTTGTACAGATTATTTCTAACTGAAGCATAAATAGATTTAACAAACCTTGTTGAGATCAAGTTCCATCAAAACATTAAAGTCTCGAAAATCACCTCCCCTGTGTCTCCAGCTGTGCCGGCGAGTTTTACTGCCACTTTCAGACTTTCTTAACTCCCTTGGACTGACAACAAAATTAAATTATGTTTCATCTTGATATATCAAAAAAAAAAAAAATTCTAGCCCTAGAATATATATATATGAAAAGAGATAAGTAACATCTAACTTCTAACAATCACAATTAGCATTATTACTTTACAAAATGGTTAATATTAAAGGACAAAAAAAATTCTCATGATTAGATTTAATAAATGTATAGTACACTGTATTAACAAATTGTATGATACTTTTCAGTTTAGTCTCACAATAAATTATCTGATAAAACAAAAATGTACCTTGAAATTCCTTTAGAATGACTTTTGCGCTCTAAACATAGAATAAAAAACAATACTTTCAATTGCTTGTGTACATGTAATTATTTCCAGTTATGATTAAATATTATAAACACAGGAGACCTGGTCAACAATTTTCTTCTCTGAAGGCTATAGTGCCTGGATGAAACCCAGGTCTTCTAAGTTGTTGCGCATGGATATTCCAGCCAGCAATACTTTAGGGTTCTAATTAGTACAATACAAATTTGTTACCAGAGCTGGATCCTCTATGTGGATGGGAGAAGTCACTTCCGCCATAGATGTGCCAAACAACTGACATCTCTCGTAATGTGTACTGTGCCTCAGGATCTGGAAATTTTTCAGGAGCTTTGAGGTGATCGTAGCTTGTAGTTGGTTTCATTATGAAATTCTCATTGACTTCTATGGGTTTGGGTGTCAACATGTGCACCTCATGACTTCCTTTGATGTTCTAAAAATAAATAAATCAATAATGAATAATCATTAGGCTATCTGAGGCTTTTGTAAGAAAAGCAAAATAAATAGCTGATTTGAATGTTTAAGCTAATTATTTTGTAATGGTTCTTTATACTTACAAGAAAATTTAAACCTTCACATATTCTGCTAGATACAGAACATTTAAGTAATGTATATGACGCAAAAATATTATGATAAAAAAAATTTTAAGTCAAAATTAGCCCACCGTAACTTCTTTAAAATGACAGTCGACAATTTCAAAGTCTTCCATGTCTCCTGAAGCTCCTTCTTCATCAGGTGTTGTTGAGTCTGAGCTGTCAGAGATTGTGATCTGGAGCAAAGCACGATCAATGTCATCCCTCATGGTGGGCATCTGCTTACTGCTGTCACACTGAAAGAACACTGTTGTCATCCTCTGAGGCTTTTCTTTCTTTCCTGACTGACGTCTGATCTCTACAAACATATACAATAATATGGCTATGTATAAATATAAGTTTAATTAAATTTTAGGGACCTCCACTATTAGTTTGTTGTAGTGAAATTGAGGGAGTTAGGGGTGGAGGGTGGAGATGGCATGGACCTGACAGTGCTATTGATGAAGTTTTTAGACTGTACCTATAATCAGTGACTGGTATAAAATTACCAAATATACAAATAACAATGTTAAAAAAAAAAGGTGAATTGTTTTATAAAAATGACTGTCTAATAGGTTCAATTAAGTATCAATGAAAAGGTCTTGGTGTATTTTCCCCAAGTCTGCTCAGAGCAATCTTTGTGAATGTCTCTTATTTCATTATTACTTGATTACATTATTACTTTACTGATTATCAAGATTTTTATTACACTTGTATTCATCTGAGTGATATTTCACCATATGCAGTCTTAATGAATAATTAAAAAAAAACTGGAATTTGACTATAAAGAAGCTTATTTCTTTTAAAAAATTAAATCAGTGAATTTATCTGTAGTCCAATATTAATTTTAAAAAAATGAGACCACCAGACATCATAGACCAAAGGTGGCCATTAATTCTATTGTTTTAATAATTTCGTTTACTAAATCTTGATGAACTGACTATGGTGCAGTTCTTTGACAATATTTTCACTACATAAAAAATGGAACACAGCTCTCATCATCATAGTGCAGGGCGCCATTTAAGTTATGGATTTTGTGTCATGTACATAGACATTTTATCAAAAGACATTATCAGAGCTCACTTTGTGTCTCAGGACAATCAATCATGGCTTCCTCTAATGCAGCCTCCACAGAGGCCACTTGTTCTGGAGTAATGTTCTGTAGAACGGGTGATGAACTAGGCTCTTCATTCTGAATGCAAGACAAAATATATCCCCTTAATATTTGGATTAAATGTTATAAAACTGAGCAGATGTAGATAAGTGAATTTCAAATACAAACAAATTCATGAATTCAATAAAACCGATTGAATTGGAAAATAAAAAAGTAAAATCTAGGAATTACTGAGATCAATGGAGGGAGTTCTTCACATCCTGTTGGGGTGATGTCTCCAGCATCCCCTCGTTCTTCTAAATCGCCATCATTTACAATGTAGTGAATCAAATCAATCAAAGCTTTAGCAGAGTCAGCACATGTGTACAAATTCAATTCATTGACCATGAATCTCAAGTCTGATTTTGGGGCTCTCTGTGAATCAATACAGCTAAATATGCTCAAAAGATATTTAAAAAACAAAGATTGCTGCAACATAATAATAATGGTGACAAAAAAATAAATAACATATTCTTTTAGTTATTTCAATATGTGTCTGTAACATGCTGCTAATATTTCTCACTTATTAAACGAAAATCCTTAAATATACCTGGTATCCTTTTTTGTCATAACAGAATTGTAGCCAGATTTTAAACTGGTCTATTTCTGCAATGCACACATAGTCTGTGGAAAAAAAAAATTTGTGGTGAAATTAAAAACATTTTCTGTTCATGAATGTTCTTACAATAAAAAATATATTAATTGTTCTTCAATTTAAGAATCTAACTTATTTTTTTAAAAATACAGATGCAAATTTATTTACAAATAACAGCTACAGACTTTGGAAGTTACTTAAAATATGATGATATACATTTTATGTTTAAAACTCAACTGAACTTGGTTTCGGAATCTAAATGATTAATGTTTCATTACATTACAGTTACTAATTTATATTAATGTTTTATAAAGACTAAACTAAATGCTATTAAGCCTTACTTTCACATTATTTTATGTACTTTTAATATCAGCTAGAAAAGGACATTCCTATTAAAACTAAGGCTTCATCAAATACCTTTTAACAAGTTTACTTCCTTATTACATTTCTTGGAGACAAACAAAGCAGAATCGTCCAGTGAGAGTCTGATCTGAGAAAATGCTGATTCAGCAATTATATTGCTGCAGATATTAAAATGTTCAACAGTAAGGAATGTCCAAATGGGCAGGTTGATGGGTCTGCAACAAAAAAAAAAGTTAGGTGAACACATTTATAAAAATTTCATTTATTTTGTTCTTTTCTAAATAACACATACCAGAAAAGAAATGAACTGTCAATTTTAGCTGTATTAAGTTAAATTTGTCAGAAGTATTTATATAATTACAAAAAAAAACATTTATTGTAATATAAGAGGTTCATGGATAATACCTGTAATCCACACAACAGTGATCTATTTGAAGATGAATTTCTGTCATTATTTTAGGCAAAGTGTAGCCAAGAATAGGGAAATCTTTCAAGTCAAACAAATCTATAGTCTGGTAAAAAAAGAATATACATGTACTAGTTACACTAGTCTTAATCACAAATATACATGTAAACTCCAACAGATATATTTAGAAAAAAATTGTCCAAATAAAAAGAGATTATAGAAAAATAAAAGGCTTAATGATACAAATATCCCTTAGTCATTCTCAATTTAAAAGCCAGAAAAAAATCATGTGATCCCTTCCATTTGGACAGTACTTTCATCCACAGTGATTAAGTGATAGAATCAAAGCCTAAATTAAAACATTACATATATATTCTCATAGCTAATATACCTGTGATATCCAGCTTTCTCCAGGCCTATGCATCTCATGACGTAAAGTTGCACCATCTACCCTCAAAGCCAGCGTGAAGTTCTTTATTTAATATATACAAAATTTGAAAAAAAAAAGTTTAATGAAACATAGCAAATCAAGAAACAAGTATAACAACTATTATTTTGTAGTAATAATAAATTCTTTTTAGATTTTATTTCACTAACCTTGACATTGTTCAATGTGTCTATTTTAGTTTTTACAACCAGTGTGACCATATCAGGAGAGTCCTGGCCCCACCCAGCTCTCCCCTGGGATTTATCAGACACCCATCGATCAGATCGATAGATCTTTGATTTTAAATAGTCAGGAATTCTGTTTCTGATTTGATCAAAATTGCCAGGTTTTACTGAATGAAGCAAGTGAGCTAAAAAAAAATATGGAGGTGAATAAATATCAAAATAGAACATAGATAAGTCCAAATTTATAGATGACCATAAAGGCAAAATACAAATGTAAAAAAAAAACCAAAAAAAAACAGTTAACATTAACAAGTGATCAAGCTACCATTGTGATACAGGTGTGCCTTGTTTGCCTGAAGACATAAATATTTGAGATCAGGGTCGCCTCCATGTTCATTCACTGAAAACAAAAGGCCATCTTTCCAATGTAATCATGATCTCAAGCTGAAGATCTGGATTGGACTCGTCCTAAATGACAGATGATACACATGTTTTAGAAATCACTACGTAATAGAGTGAGGAGAATTAAAAAAAAAAATTGTCACATAATATTTTCTTTTAAAATGATAAAAACATTATTAACTTTCAACCTGTATAAAAATTAACTAGAATTTAAATTTTAACATTATAATCTGTAAATTTTTTATACAAAAAAAAAATAAACTTGCCTGATGGGGTACAATAGCTAAAAGAGATCCACTGCCTATGCTGAGAGAGAAAGTGAGAGTTTATTCAGCCAACTTTGAGGATACATTTTTTACGGCTTTATTGCATATATTTGTGATCATGGATGGAGTAAATGCATGGACTCATCATCATCAGAGTCCGAGTTTTCATCATCTGTAAAGGAAAACCAGAGGGCAAAACTGGTAAGATTAAGCAAGAAAGAAGTACACTTACTTAGGCAACCAGAGCAGCTCATTTAATTTAAAGATGGGAAAAGATTTTAAAAAAAAGGTGTTTTTATTTTTTAAAAATGTGGTTAAAATTTTTACTTTCAGTATGGATAAAATTGTAAACATTTAAATAATAAACTAATAAATTTAATTGACACATGGAGCCTTTAAATATCTTAATCTGAGGCAAAGTTTGGAAAAAAAACAAACAGATCTGCACCCTAAATATTTCTATGTAATTGACAAAACATACCTGAGATGGTCTTGGATTTGTCATCCAGATCACCCATAAATATTCTGCAGCATAGCAGCAAATCAAGACTTAGGTGTTGGATGGGACATGCTAGTAAGGTAAGTGTTCGCCTAGGAGGTTGTGGTTCACAATCAACAGATCGTTATTGAATCTGGCCGGTGAAGATTAGTATGACAGGTTAAGAACATAATTACAACAGTATATTTTTACATTTTGGCACATATGCTATCAGAAGCAACATTCAAATAAAATCATTTAGAATCAAAGCGCCAGTAGACATTGAAGAATGTTCATCTGCTATGACTCAAATGAATATAAAACCTTATGGGCAAAAGGCATATTAATTTAATATAAGGTGAAATCAATTAATTTAATTAATACAAGGTGAAATTTAAAAAAAATTGCATTGAGATACAAATATTTTAAATTTAAAAAAGTGGGAATTTCAGCTTTTTTTTTTTTATTACTATAAACTACATTTACAAAACTTTAATGCTATGAAATAATTTTTTTAATTATTTAGGTAGAAATAGCTGCAAACATATTAGTGTAGAAGAGATGAGGAAAAAAAAAAAGCCCACAAATTTATCTTAACATTTTTAATGGATATTTGGGATAAAAAATTTAGAAATAAATTTTGTCACAATATTAATAAGCATTTGAACCACCTGTTGTAGATTAATTCCAGGAAATCTCTGCTATGAAGGAATGCAGTCACTGATGGAATAGTGATGTCAACAGACAAACCTGTATGGGCCAGGCATTCTTCACGGAACTGTCGAAGCTCGTTAGTGTCCCCTGGCATGACCATCTAAGAAAATTATTTTTTTTAGAATTACAATGTATAAGACTAAAAACATTGCAAATGTACTGTAAGTAATCAAATAAAAAACAAAAAGATATGAATAGAATTATAGCAATGATCTAATGGATTATGCAAAAAAAAATTACATACAAGGAGCTAAAATAAAAAATGTTATGATAAAGAATACATTATGATGACCTCATCATTGACTGGATTGCTCTGATTGAATGAGAGATCATCTCTTTCATACAGACTTTTCTTTTTACTGAATGGACCAGATTCTCTCTTTAACATTCCAGGCTCCATGTAACTGTCTATACTGGTGGCTGAAGCATCAGACTCCTCCTCTGTCTCCAAAGCTGAGTTGGCTTTATTGCTGACATTTATCACAATCCTGGACCAAGAAAATAAGTCAACAGCATGATATTCACATAAAAGCAATTTTACTATTCAGAAAATAATATTTATTTTTTTAAAATATTGCTAGTAAAAAAAATGTCACCAATGATTTATCACATATGAATTTATGAACTACACTATTAAATGCATAAATAATTAACAAAGGTGTCATGAACACGCTACGATTTTAATTCTGATTTTTTTTATTATATCAATTTACACTGAGCTTTAAAAGATTTTCTAATTACTATTAATACCAGCTTAACAAAGCAAAGATAAAAGAAATAAAATCCATGAAGATTCAATGATCCAACAGGAAAAAGCATTTTGACTTTTTACTTTATTAGCTCTTTAAACCAAAAGCTAACATAATCCTTAACTACTTTTGATTTTCCCCACCTTAACAAGCATCTTAAACTGATAAAGGTTGGAAGATCTTTGGAGAATAAACTGGGTTTTAGAAGTTTTTCCTAAGATTCATTCATGGTTTCATCAATGCTGTGTATCACACTATAAACCCATGTTACAGTATAAATTAATAATGACTAAGTTTGTAAAAGTCAAATTACACAGTGAAATGTTGCTGTAGCAGAAATGGGAGGGAGGGGGGCAACATTTTTTGTCCTGTTTCTCTTTTTTGTATTTTGTTCATTATAGATATGATACAATAATCCAAAAATAGTCCAAAATATTTTTGTTTATGTTTAAGTTAACTGTAACTGTATTTAACTAAATGTTTTATCTTTACCAAATTTTTAGAGTAAAAAGAAAATAATGGAGATAACACCCTTTATATTTTGCATTAAAATTTAATCAGTCTAAATGATTGATTACATGTAATGTAATAAATAAACATTTTTTTATACACATTATGCATTTTTAATAACATTTAGAAACAAGGTTGTAGGTCGCAAAATTACTGCATACATAAATGAGTAAATTTAAAAAGTCACTCTCATCGGTATTTCAAATCCCTGTTTCCATTCATCTCTTTGAGTATTTCTAATTAGATATTTAAAAACTATCAATATGTATAAATAGTTTCCCTAACCCAAACATAAAGATCACCTTTAATTAATCTACAATGTTTAATGTCATTGTCAGTTCCCATCAAGTCCTTACCCAAGCAATACAGGTATAATCACATTATACTGAAGCTATACCATAGCTGTCAAACACTAACAAAGTCCCCATACGGCACATTAGTTGGCTAATAATAGCTGTCTGTACTTCTAAAGATCAACCCCTCACACTCCCCCAACTCCACATGCAGCTAACTTCTCAGTTTAGTAAAGTAAGGTAATTTTCGTAAGTGCTCATTGCTATGTTATGTGCATTTTATTCCTCTTCATTCCACCCCCCCCCCCACCTTTTCCCACAAATACTTTTTTTTTTTACCATTCTTTAACTGAGAGTTAAGTAATAAGTGAACAGCACCATTATTGATTTTTTTTTTCTTGAAACCTACGGTATCAAAGATGCTTCTCCCACCCTTAAATTGACCAATCTGCTGGGATTTGTGATTTTTTCCCCCCATTGTGTGAACTGCGATGCATGAAACCTTCCCCCTTTCATCTATCCCACTCATTATCTGTTTTTCTCAGGCTGTACTAAAGCTGACTTTTTAGTTTGGGAAAAAAATATTGGCAAAAGGTGTATTTTTTCCGCAATAATGAATTTATGTTCGTGATAATGGCTAAAATATTACATAGCCATTCATAATTATCAATGAGCATTTTACCTGGGCCAATTAAAATGATGACCATCATGTGCTGTTGCTTTAGGGTCTTCAACTGTTACTTCTCCAAACAAGATCGGCTCTTCATTTATGTCTTCTTGAAGATATGCTTAAAATATCAATCATCAATTTATTTTTAATCAAATTTAGATTAATGATTCAACACCAAACTTGACATTTAGACAAATACAATATAAGCAATTCATTTAGTGTTAGATCATCAATCATCTCTATTAAAAGTAAATGTGGACCCTACCAGTTATTTTAAAGATCTGAAGCTCTAACTGCCATGGTTCATCTGTTCTGATATTTGTTCCTGCCTCTGGTGAATCCATCTTTAGAAGAAGAACTTCCTTGTGAAGGTTTCGCCTCCACCAGTCTCTGGTGTGTGATGGCCTGTCTACACGCAAGTCTGGAATGGGAAATCTAAGGAGACAAAATGAGTTAAGTGCTAAATTATTTCAAAAGTCTTCTTATTAGCTCATATATTTCAACCCAATATGCCTATTTGAACAGAAATTGTTTCATAGGCCTATACAAACTGAGACTGTTTCAAGACATCTGGATAAAATATAATATTTGTCTAAAATTTTCATTTAATTTTAATGGACAGATCAAATTAGTACTATAATGACACGTAATAAAAAAGAAATACTTATTAGTAAAGTACACGAATCAAGTTTCCCATGAATTATTGACAGAAATAGGGGTGATTTCAACATTTTGATGCAGTCTTTGTATATATTTAAATTCCAGTATACTTGAGATCATGAAAAAGTATACCATGAAAATACATAGAAAGTACATAGAAAAAAAGTTGACAATTTAGCTTCTTAACTTATTTTGATAATAAAATGATCAAGTTATAACAATTAAAATGTATAATACTTATTTAATCAAATTAAAACTCTAAAAAAATGTTCAATGCTGTTAGTCAAGAGTTGAACTAAGAGCATGTGATTTTTAACAAGAATAATATTTCATTTGATTGAATAGCAAATTTTTTGTTAAGAAAATATTTTAAGCAATTTTGTTTTGTTATATCATATGGAATAACAACCAACCGGACTCTTAAAGTTGCATGAACAGCTTTAGCTTGGATGTCCAGATTCAATTTCTTTCCATTGTTTTCGTCTTTAATGGCTTCTTCAATCTAGAATATATTGCAGTCATAAATAAAACATAATAATGTCATGGTGATAGGTAACGATAAGCATTTTTTATTTTACAACTTTTTAACTCTACACTACCATGTTTAGTAAGTCTCTTTTCATTTTGATTCTGGATTTTCAAACAATTTATAAATTTAAAAAAGTCCAAAATATATACTAGTTTACAGGTGGGGTAAGATCTTAGTTGATCATTTACATTTTTTATGATTCCAATAGCCTAAAATAAAATAAGTTGATAAAAAAAAAGAAATATTTCTACTGTAGATTTAAAAAAAATAATAATAATAAATTAAAAAAAAAAAATACAATATAAAAAGAGAAAGGAGTAATCAATACAAAATTAGTAATGAGGAAACAGTGTTTAAGGTTTTTTTATCACTGAAAGTGTTATATGAAAATTTTTTGTTGTTTATTACTGTAATGCAAATATTTTTATTTTAATGTAAATATTATTTATTAGCTTTTAAAAATTATATATAACATAATTCTGTAACTTACACCAACTTGTCCATTTGTGTCCATTAAGTGAGCTCCCAAACTGGTCCCACTTCCATTGAATGGGTCTCTGTGTATGAGATTGGTCAGTCTGTCAATGATTGTGACATCCACCTCAGACATCATGCTATTGAGGTCCAACTTGACTTTCACAGCAGGGCTATCTCTTCCATGTCTTTTAGACTAAAATTAAAAAAAAATTCCATTTTGTAATAATATGACACCAAACTGATGACAATAAAAAAAAATGCTATGAACTATACCTGTACTGAATCTATTGTTACTGTCAAGGCAGACTGGGTTGTCTTAGTTCTTTCTGAATTGAATACATTAAACGGATCATATGGAAGTGAGCTTTCAGTTTGGCCATTGACATCAAAGGCCAACAACTGTGTAAAATATAGAAAATAAAAAATTAGTCAACAAGCTCTTTCCTGTTTAATGTGTATTCTGTAAATCTATTTTTTTCAAAAAAAATATTTAAGAAAAACTATTTTTTTTTACATTATACAGGGTAACCTTTCATTACATTTATGCACTGCATTTCTATTTAAAATTGTAAAGTGTTATAATTTAATGGCTAATTATACAGTTAAGATGAAAAACATAACTACTGAGGATATTATAATAAGAATACATAATTAAAAATATTCTGTTCATTTTTAAATAAGTGTACATTCAACTTCAAATTATACACACACACACACACATATATATATATATATATATATATATATATATATATATATATATATATATATATATATAAAATCAGCACATGCTCTTGTTTTATTGTGGCTGAAGTTTTTAAATCAAATCAATGACTGCACCGAAAGAAGGAAAGCAAAAAAGAAAGAAAGATTGTTATACAATTACCAATGGTAAAATCAAATAATTCCTAATATTTTTTTCCTTTAATCAGCACTTTTAAATGTTGCCTGTCATCTATTCAAATGCAAAAAAATGTTTCCATTTCATTTGTCGTCTTAAGTTATTTGATCTTACCATTACACTGTAATGTGGGTGCAGCCCAGATAATTGGGGGGAGGATTTAGTAAAGAAAGCAAGCAAGAAATTTATCTTCAACTGGATGAGTTAAGGGCCGCAGAAATTGTGAAGTTCAGGTGATGAGGTAAATAAAGTTTTTTTCATAAATATATTACAAATCAGAAAGTGTTAAGAGATAGTGTATAATAATCATTAAAATCCTAATTTAAAAATAATTTATAAGCTAATGATAGCTGTATCCTTTTAATTTAACTTTGGTAAACTATATTTGGAACTTTTGAATACTATTGCAACAAAAATAGAATCCTTACATAAATTTTAAAAGCTAACAAATATAAACATGGCAAATAAATAGAGAAACTAAATTATTAAAAAACAAATATGCAACTTGTGTTTGAAAAACTTTCAACACCATAAGTTAATCTACTATAGTTATGGTCTATTTTAAGAAAAAAACATTTTTTATCAAGATAAATACTCTAAACTAGTCTAAACCAACATTTGGCAACCTTTTTTTGACCTCACTGACAACCAAATTCAAACTTTTCAGTTGACACCCCCCCCCCCAGCCATTCTTCACCACCCCTTAATATTGTTATAATATATAATTGTTTGTAAAATTATGATCAGATAACATTTTTTGCAATGACAGCAAAGCTAGCTTAATTTCAACGTTATACATTTAATAAAAACATTTAGCTTTAAAAAATTACGTAAGTTTTATAAGTTTTAATCTGGCATTTGCTCCTGCTTGTCTGAAATAAGTTTGGAGTTCCAACAATATCTCAACAAGATGAAAAGATGTTTCTATTTCAACTGCTGTGACAGATGAAACGTTTTTCTCCCAAAAATATGCTTTTGAAAACTGATTACATTTTTTTCAGTCAGCCAAGGATATTTTTTTTCTTATGGTTAATAAAAAAATGAGGTCTTGATAAGAAAGATTGGAATTTAGCTTTAATACTGAGGTTGGATAAAAGATCGATGAGACTTTCATTATCCGTCAAACTTAAATTGTTGTCTTCAGTTTTTTAATAGAATGGATAAATTATTTACAAGTAGTCATGTCTTGGATATTCTTCCTTTTCAAAATAATGACAAAACGCTTTAGCGAGATATTGTGTCTTCATCAAACTATAAAATGTCTGCAGATCTTCATCTGTTGACTATTTTTCACAAAAGTATTTTCTCCCAAACCCATACATTTTTTATTCATTTGGGGGTCCCATTTAATACACACCATTAAGCTTCACTTGCAAATATAATCTAAGTTTATAGAAAGTAAAAAAAAAAACACCTCTCAGATAAGCAATGTTAGTTTTTCACTTTTAGTCAAAACGAGTAAAAACAAATACAGTTTGAATTTAACAGTTCTATCCACAAAATGCCAGCCGACAGTTGTCTTGAAATGCAAACAAGTGCACATCATTAATTTATTTTATCAAAAGGTGTTTATTATTAAATTAATAATGAGAAGCAATGTCAGCCTCACTGTGATTCACCTCTGTCCCCAATAAAGTTGGCCTACAGTTTGTGAATTGAGTGTTCTTGCAAGCAAACTTTTTTTTTTTTTAATTTGAATATATTGTTTTAAAATTTTGTTTATAATATAAAGAAATGGCTAAAGAAGTCCTTATCTTTCTGTGGACCACCAAAATTTTCTCTGGTTGCCAAATGCTGCTCTAAACTGTACAAACAATAAAAAAAAACAGCTAGATATTTCAAACTAGTATATGATAGAGGTTTTGTTTTATTTATTATCTTATGTTTAAATTCTCTGAGTGTGATGTAAAAACAAACAAAAAATTGAATACAAAATACTGATGTGGTTGAAGCAAATTCAGCACAACAAAATGTCAACAATACTTGAAAATTTACTAAATTTTACTTGATACAAATAAAGAAATGTCTTAAATTAGTAATCAATATTAATTGTCATCTTTACATATAAACAGTACAATACGATCTGCTTCACATATGTTGTTTAGTAAGAATTAATTCGTTTTATGATAAAAAAGTCACCTGCATTTAAACTTAATTAACGGATTGTTAGTTAAAGTAGAGAATGTATATTCATTGTAACTAATAAAAATCTTCATAAACATATTTTAAAAAGAAAAAAAAACTAATTAACAGGTTTTATGCTCATGTTATATTTTATAGGATAATGTTTAAATAAAGTTACTGTGATATAAAAATTAAACATAAAGATTTAAGACTAAAAAACCCCAAAACAGAAAAGGTTTGACAGCCTAATGCAGTGATGGCTTAATGGCAAGCTGGCAAAGTCTGTGTCTATTTCTAGTATACCTGATTTTTGTGTATTTGTTTGAAGGTGGTTGTCTGTCCTTTTTTCTGTGTATAAAATTGATATACCAAAATTATAAGTTTGGCTGGTTTAAAAACCATTAAAAAAAATGGCATAATATTTTTTTTCAAAAAAAAAAAAAAAAATTTTAAAAGCTACAATAAACAATGAAGAAAAAGTTAAGCTTGAAGATTTTCAAATATTATTTCCCCCTTAATGCAGGGGGGATAAGTAACTCCACAGCATCAGGATGTCTCCTGGGAGAGACAAGAGGGATGGATAGAACCATAGAAAAATAAGGCCCCCAAACAAACACACCCATGATATTCAGGCAAAAAGGGAAAAGAACAACAAATAGACAGTTTAAACAAAAATAAATCATGTAATTAAAATTAAAATTAAAAAAAAAACAACAACAGACAAATAAGCCAAACCACATGACTAAGGTTTTAAAGCTATTACTTTAGTGCTGATTTTGCATTGTCTATGTTTAACTGGACAAGTTTATTGGAAATAAATAACAGATACAATAAAATAAAACATTTGATTGGCTTAACCAGATAAAGCTTCAGTGGCGTAGGGAGCTTTTTAGCCCCCCCCCATTCGAAAACCATATAATATTATATATAAAATATACCATTTGGCGCCCCTTTGTGAGTAGCACCCCTCTCGCCCACCCCTCGCTACGCCACTGTAAAGCTTATTCGTCACCACACAGACGCGAACAAGTCACAATAGGATAAAGCCTGCTAAGCCATACGGACATTATTAGGCCCTGAATTAGAATGAGTTTATCGTGTGTCAAAGTTAAGGCAGCGTTACCATGGATGGACATGGGTGAGTCGCTCTGGTCGAACCCGTGACGTTCACCAACACCACCACCATATAAGTCTTATGACTTCGTGATAATTCGTTCAATCGGTTCTCAAACAATGTAGGTCGTGTGCCCCAAAAGTTTGAGTTTACAAACAACGTTCACAAAGCAAAGAAATCACCGCTTGACCCAAGCCCACTGGTCCGTTAAAAGTCAATCCGACCAGTAAAATCAGGCCAGTCTGTGGGTCATCAGACAACACAATTCATACAGTAAGGGACAGTTTGGGTTAGGCTAGTAGGTCTAAAATGTTCTTGAATTGATATATATATATATATATATATATATATATATATATATATATATATATAGTCTGCTGTACATCGAAAGTAAGAATAATCTGCCCCTTATTATGCCGTGGCTTCACCAATGGCCACTAAGGGCTAAGGGGACTACTGTGATGGCCACAGGTTGGGTGGTATACAACTGGAGTAGTGTATACTACTGGAGTAGTGTAGTGTATACTACTGGAGTAGTGTAATGTATAATACTGGTGTGGTGTATAATAATGAAGTAGTGTAGTGTATACTACTGGAGTAGTGTAGAGTATACCACTGGTGTGGTGTATACTACTGAAGTAGTGTAGTGTATACTACTGGAGTAGTGTATAATACTGAAGTAGTATAGTGTATACTACTGGAGTAGTGTATAATACTGAAGTAGTGTAGTGTATACTACTGGAGTAGTGTATAATACTGAAGTAGTGTAGTGTATACTACTGGAGTAGTGTAGAGTATACCACTGGTGTGGTGTATAATACTGAAGTAGTGTAGTGTATACCACTGGTGTAGTGTAGAGTATACTACTGAAGTAGTGTAGTGTATACTACTGGAGTAGTGTATACTACTGAAGTAGTGTAGTGTATACTACTGGAGTAGTGTATAATACTGAAGTAGTATAGTGTATACTACTGGAGTAGTGTATAATACTGAAGTAGTGTAGTGTATACTACTGGAGTAGTGTATAATACTGAAGTAGTATAGTGTATACTACTGGAGTAGTGTATAATACTGAAGTAGTGTAGTGTATACTACTGGAGTAGTGTATAATACTGAAGTAGTGTAGTGTATACTACTGGAGTAGTGTAGAGTATACCACTGGTGTGGTGTATAATACTGAAGTAGTGTAGTGTATACCACTGGTGTAGTGTAGAGTATACTACTGAAGTAGTGTAGTGTATACTACTGGAGTAGTGTATACTACTGAAGTAGTGTAGTGTATACTACTGGAGTAGTGTATAATGCTGAAGTAGTGTAGTGTATACTACTGGAGTAGTGTATACTACTGGGGAAAAACAACAATTAATATTCTTAGCGAAAAAAAAATTCCCACTTGTCGAGCGCATGAGTAAAAATACGAAAAAAAAAATAACAACATAGATTTCAGTTAAATAAACATTACAAATGATTATTACTAAGGTCACCGAAAGATTACTCATGACTTAACATTACACGCGATGAACGTGCCATTAAGCTTTCAACATTTGCAACATTTGACAATGTAACTCCACCTGAATGACTTACACCCCCCCACCACCACCCACCAGACACGCTAGGGAGGGGCAGACAGTGGAGGAGGGCGAACCCTGTAACTATTAGTCACGTATTTTAGACATTTGAGACAATGCTGGCTCAATTAAGTTACAAACATATTTTTTTTTAAAGCACAATAGTGTAAACAGACAAAGAAGAAAAAAAACCCATTAAGGATAAGTGTATCAAATAGTTAATTAAGGGTATGAAGACTGTCTGCTTTGTATAACTACGATTTCATTTCAAAAGTTAAATTTAAATACACCTTAAAACAATATTTTGATTTATTAATATTAAACCTTTTTTAAAAGTACTGCAAAATATTTATTCCCCTCCTCTATGCCCCACTTCCCCTCAATTACACTTGTTTGTTTGTTTGTCTAGTTACAGTCTAGTTACAGTTAGTGTTTTCGTTGACGAAAACTAAAACTAAAACCTTCGTTGCCGAAAATGTTGACTTTTCGTCAACGAGAACTAAAACTAAAATTAGCAGCAAGACTAAAACTAGACGAAAACTGAAATTATTACAGTAAAAACGAAATAAAATCTGAAACTAAAATATGACCTGGGACTAAAACAACACTAGTTACAGTCTAGTACAATACGGTAACAAATTAACACAAGCAAACATAACGCTTAAAACCAAAAAGGAATATATGTTTTTCTTTGACGCGTGGGGCTATTTAATAACCTACAAAAAAAAAAAGAGAGAGAGATGAGGTGTGTGCATGCTATGATCTACCAATTGCATTCTTGAAAGTAGTTTTGTCGAATACCCCCCCCCCCCCTTTTTCTCAATCACAGTAACCAATGCTCGATTTAAGAAAAAACCCGTGTCGGGGATGAAAAAAAAATTCTGCTTACTCGGGGATAAATGTCTATGGTTTCATCCCCGGCAGGGATGAAATTAGCTAAAGAACAGCCGGGGATGACAGTTCTCAGTGCCGGGGATATACTCGGCATCCCCGGCGGTAAATCGAGCCCTGACAGTGACTAGCACAAATATCCCATAAAGCTGCAGAACAATTTATAAATGCAATCAAGAATGTTAGAAATAATAGTAATATATAGCCTACATTTACACATGTGCGTTGAAATTTTGAACAAAGGGCCAAACACTTTATATGTACCGCGGCTCATACTGCCCCCCCCCCCTTTTTTTTTGGTGGTATACATATGAAAAAAATAACGAGGTGACCACATTAGGACCTCAACTGCTATAGGGCCTTCAGCACGAAGTAAGTACTTTGTTCCCAAAAAAAAAACAACTCTTAAAAGTCTCTGCTTAGGAATAATTTAGTCTAGAATCAATGCTATAAATAGTTCAACATGGTGGAGCTAGACTCTTACCATATACAACAGGACTGTATTTCTAGCACTAATGCCTCCGCCCCCATCCCTCTATGTTTGGTAGCAGCCTAACTGGTACTCAAGCTGAGTGAAATCTGAGCCATTCCTGTGGATGAGCGAAACAGGCTGGTACCTAGGGGGCTTCCACATGCTTAGGACTTTATTTAAAATTAAAAAAAAAAAAAAAAATTTTCTGAACCATCTCGCAGCTTCGGGCTAAAATGACGTATGGCCGTATGGGTCTCAGCTTGTCAACGATTATTGGGTGGGCCCGAGATCTGACCGCGCTTTTTATTACATGTATATCCGCTTTGGGCCCCTTAGATGTACCTTCTACTAAGGCCCCCCAAATGAATGCAAGCCGAGAGCCACAAAAAAAAAAAACATACGAATGTCGTTTGGACGAAGGGGAAAATTTCGGCAATCGCCACTGCTCGAAGCCAAGATCTCCAGTCGTCCATTCAACCTAACCAATCACAACGTGTTCATTTTCCCACAATGTGTGTGTGTGTGTGCGTGCGTGCGTGCGTGTGTATGTGTGAAGATATTATATCCAGAATAAATGAAAAAGAAAGACATGAATAATAATAATGTAGGCATATAGGTAGGGTTGCCACATTTTTTTTCACGGACCAAGCGGGACAGTTCTATCTTTTTTACTTTAGGTTTAGGGATGTCGGTTCGGGGGGGGGGGGGGTTAAGAAAACAGTAATGCAAAAAACACTTAAAATATAGAATAGATAATCTTTGTTATTTTATTCATAATGGTACACAAACATGATATTTTTACAAAACAAAACAGTTTTCTTCTTGTTGTACCACTCGTATTTTTCACTTCTGTAAATTTGTATCACTGCGTTACTTACCAAAATGTTACTGATCACACAAGAGCAGATTAATCATTCTCTGATCTAATAATTTTACTCAATTATTTCCAAGAAACTGCCCTGAATCTAAACCGGGACAATTTCAACAATCGGGCGGGACACTGGGACAACCCAGTATATCCGGGGCTGTCCCGGCCAAACCGGGACGTATGGCAAGCCTACGTATAGGTATTTTCGTTAGCTAGTTAACATCTTTGAGCAATTCACGAGTGTACTTTTTTTTTATTCTGAATGAATATAAAGTATTTTTAAAAAATCGGAAATTTCCGCTATTTGCCGCTATTTACATAAAAGTTATGCTATTAAGCAGTGCCGAACCTAGGGAAGTGCGATGTGGGCTCATGTGGGGGCCCGGGGGCTTGGCCTCTTTGTGCATTTTGACATTCGAAACCATAACATAAGATAATGTACATAATATTTAATGTAAAAAAATTTGGGGCCCCCTCAAGCTGGGGCCCGGGGAATTCGAATTTGGACCCCCCCTTGCCCCACCCTAGGTACGCCTCTGCTATTAAGCCTTATTCGTGATGATTTATTGGTAATAATTTAAATGTTTTATCAAAGATGGCCGCCAGAAAATCAGACACCTCAGATAAGCTGGGGATCTCTCTCTCAAAAAAAAAAAATTAATGAATTATAAAATCTGTAAAGCAAGCTCCTCCCCCCCCCCCCGGTCACATGTTTCCCCCCCCCCTTCCCGCTGCGGCCCTGGTGTTATTGTTGGCCATGTGGACATATCTGATCACCACGTGTCACGTGGGCTAGCCCAGAGAACCCACAAGTGTAAAGGGCAAGGTGGTACGAAATTACTATTCACTTTTTTTTAAACCAAAAAAAACGGAAGCCCCCTCACATTGTTATCAGCCAAGTTAATACTTCATAGTCATTGAGACACGAAAACTTTAATGTTTTTAATGATACTTTTTTTTTAAGCTGTAAATGAGCTCGTTACTTTATTTATAGAAATTGGGTCAAAATTTTTTTTTTTTTTCTTTTCAGTGTTAGTTTCACATTTTAGTGTTTACCATTCAAACAACACAGTGTTTGAGGAGAACGATTTGATTCTACGCTTTTTAAAATTATGTTACTGGGGGGGGGGGAGGGATATAAGAGAGAAATTAGTTAGTTTGCGCTAATCAATGAAATGAAATCTATGAGATCCAAAGTAGTAATGTCCCCCCTCACAGTCACCCAAACGTAGTAATAGAGACGACTTCCACCAATCAGAAAAGCTTTATCCTGACCTCGATTATTTCGCCAAGGTGTGTTTGGCTTGGCCAGGTAACGAACGCAAAAGGTAAAAAGTGACACGGCAGGTAGTAAGACCTTAAATTGAAATTCATAAGGCTCAAGATGTGCTGTTTTGACGAGACAGTACCTTCTTCTCGATGCGTCACTCGTTTATTTCCGTATTCACCCGAAGCAGGATTGTATCAGTCAGACGTACTACTTCATTCACAACACTTGTAATGTAGTGTAGAGCCCATTTTTTTTTGTTCACGGAACAAGAAAACAAGTAGGAAGTGGAGTTTCAGTAACTAAAAGCAATTAACAGACAAATATGTTCATAATGGATTAACACAAAAGAAGAAAACAAAATTATGGAGTCTCGTCTCAAGCCATGAAAATTTTAGCCTAAAAAGTGTCAAAAGCCTTGAAAAGGTGAGTGAAGTGAAGGTTTCCTAGTATCTAGTTTCATTGTACATGGATATTTAACTTACAAAAAGTAACAAGGGAAGTGTTGCTTACCCGTGTATGTTGAGGTTGACGTACCTGCCGCATGTTTTTAGTGAATTTAATTTTCATAGATAATTATTTATTTTAGTTTTAAATTTACTTTAATATTCATAGTAAGTAAACAAGTTCTAGTTTTTTAAAATACGTGATAATATTTACATTATTATTCATACTAAATTAGTTTTTAATTTTTTTATTAAATACGTGATTATATTTACCTTTATAACATTCATAGTAAATCAGTGCAAATTTTAAAAGACATGTTATTATAGGTTGAAATGAGTGAGGTTGTTGCATCAAAAAAAAAGTCTTTGAGATGAAATCATTATGTGGTCCACAAAGTTACCATACCAGCCCCCCCCCCCCCCGTTTTTAAGTGCCCACAAATAAAGTAAATTTGAATACTATATATATATATATATATATATATATATATATATATACACACACACCCAGTTTTATTTAAACTATAACAGAAATGGTGTATAGTCACTAAAGTAATTTAAATACTTTCCAAATAATGATGGCTTGTTTGGTCTCCTGGAAACGGGACCTGGGTATCTGATATCTAGATTATTTTTTTCAGATAGTGAGAGAGATGATGTCCCCAGTAATGCCCTTTTTAATTGGTTGATGTTTAAATATTACAAATCTTTGAAGTATATCAGTTGGCTAGAATTTCACTTGCAATCAGCAATGATTATAGAAATCAAATTAGGACATATTTATTAAATTCAAATGTATATACTTTGATAATGTTACTTATTTTGTTGTGATGTTATTCATTTCAGATCCCTAAGATGTCTACCTTAGCTGAGATGCTATTAAGTTGTCTTCTTGTCTGTTTGTATGTAGGAAGAGTCTATTCAGTGCCACTTGTCTGCAACACTTACCAAAATGCATTTCCAAATTGTTCCATTCTTGCAGAGAAAGATAATAAATGTATTATTGATTGCTCTGGTTTAGGCTTAACCAGTGTACCAACTCCAGCTGAAACCATTACGGACACAATTTTTGAAATGCGCCTCAACAACAACAGAATTACCAATTTGAAAAATAACTCATTCCCTGGTCTCAAAATAATAAAGCTGGACTTGAGAGACAATAACATTAGCACTGTTGAAATTGCCAGTTTTCAAGGTTTACAAGATTCTTTACTTTACCTTTACCTAGATGGCAATGGAGTATCAGCACCACCAAAGGAGGCGTTGAATAATCTGATCAATCTACAGGAACTGACATTGAGAAATTATGGGTTGACAAACCTCCAAGGAAATTCCGGCATTTTTTCAACATTCAAAAGTTTGCAAAAGTTGACCATGGACAACTGGAAGCTCACTAACATAGAATCAGGAGCCTTGCGAGGCCCTACAAATTTATTCAGTTTAACATTAAATGAGCAGAATTTTGTCACTCTTCCGGTTCATCTTCAAGATGAAGATAATTTAAAGAACTTGAATCAGTTGACTATTACAAACACAAAAATAAAAGATGTAACTTCTTATGCCTTCAAAGAAATGACTAAACTAGAGGTCCTAGATTTAAGTCAAAACCATATTAGCACGCTGGAAGAATTCTGTTTCTATGGCCTAGCCAGCCTTCAAAGATTAAATCTTAGTGGAAATATTCTGTCAAGCTCAACAGACAAAATGATAAAACTGACCAACTTAACTAAACTAATGGTATTGGATTTGTCAAATAATCATGACATTTCTAGTGTGCCAGACTTATCTCAGTTAAAATCAACACAAAATTTTAAACTTTATTTGGGTAGAAATAAAATACAAAATCTGGGAAGTGACACATTAAACAATTTAGGTATTTACCTTCATACTCTTGATATATCCAATAATAGTAATATCATCAACATTGATCCCAAAGCATTTGACAAAGTCCCTTCATTAGTTTACATCAATTTATCCAATCAAGCACTGGACAATAATTTCTGGTTAGCCATCAAGGCTTTGGCCAAGTTAGAAGTTTTAAACCTATCAAATACTAAATTAACGAGCATACCCAACTACACATTCGAGAACATGACCAATCTTCGTGAACTTGATTTGAGTTCTAAATATGCAGTCAATGTCAATAATTTCCAAACGATTACGCCAGAAGCACTAGTCGGGCCATACAAAAGTCTGAAGGGACTCTATCTCTCTGGCAGTGGTCTTACAACTCTTTCACCTTGTTTATTCAATGGATACACCAGCTTCCCTATAACTATGTCACTTGGTGGAACCTATCTGACATGTAACTGTGATATTTATTGGCTGTGGTTGAAAATAAAAAACAAGAACATCACATTCCTGACAGGGGAGGAGCCGAATTGTTCATCCAATGGAAAACTTTTATCAAATCAAGAACAGTTAGAATTTTGTTCTAATCCACCAAGCACAAAGTGCACTTATTACTATGCATTTCCTAAACCAAACATAACTCTACTTGTAGGTGAAACAAACATAGCACTATCTTGGAAACTGAATATCTCAACGAGCAACATTCACCTGACGTCATTCAATGTGTTACTTGAAGAAGAGAATAATCAAATCATACGTCAAATAAATGTCACCGCTTCCACTTTTAAGTATATTTTTTCTGGCCTTCAGTCTGGCACTCAGTACACTGTCTGCGTTACAGCTGAATACACTGCAGCTATTTCACAAATACAATGCAGTCCAACTAAAACGCTAAGCAGCATTCAGACAAATAACCAGAACTCTGACTCATCTGAACATGTTGGAATCATTGTTGGTTGTGTTGTTGGTGGTGTTATTCTGCTGGCCATACTGGTGGCAATTGTCTATCTGCTGTTCATACGCAGGAAGCCTCAACCAAAGTCAGATCTTCCGGAGCAGCCCAGGAAATTCGCCACATCTGAACTGCCAGCCATGACTGGAGAGTCTAGGAGCTTTGCCAAACCAAAGAGGGTCAGTGGATCAGACCAGAGAGATGGCAACATGCAGGTTGTCGCAATCAGTGATGGGCAAACTGGACCCCATCGAGTGGGCAGAGCCCAAATTCTCAACTCTCAAAGCAGTAGAGGAAAGCCACAAAGCACTAGCTCTGTGTCCTCTTCTGAGCTCCCTGTCTATGAAAATGACAGAGGAGCTTTGCCACAAGTGCCAAATGCAAAACACCAGCCTTATCAAAAAGGTTACATTAACATGGGATTTAATAGAGATTCTTATGATGAGATTGATCCAAACAGAGAAATTTCCCTATAAACTAATCAATAAATTGAGCTAAAGTGAAGAAAGAAATAGAAATATAAGGTGTAATTCTATATTTGAAGAAATGTAAAAAAAAAAAAAAAAAAAATCTCCCATCAAGGAAAAAAGGGAAAAAAATTGATGATGATTATTCTTGATTAAAAACGTTTAACTTATTTAGATATAACTTAAAAGAAATCACTGTCAAAGATCTTCCGCAAGATGTAGGTAAAATTGTACTTATTATAAGATAAAAAAAAATTATGTTGATATTTACAACAACAAAAAAATTATGTTGGTAGTTTAAAAAATGAGTTATGTGGATATACTTCATCACTTTGATGAGAAACCATTTCATTTTTAACCCATAAAAAAAAACTAGCTCAAAATTCTAATTGAGAATAACAATTTGTTTATGGACATATTTGCTTGACACAATTTTTATTATTATGGCTCATCCGTAAAACGGCTTCTAGCCTTTCTCATTTTACAAACAATGTAAATAGATTTTTTTTTTTATTTTACAATAAATCAAACTTATTTATATATTTATCTGTTTTCTGAATGTTATTAAAAAAAGAGCATTCCCAGAAACTTCATTTTTATTGTACAAAAAATCACTCACAGTATATTTCATTTAATTATGTTTTCATTTTTTACCACTAGTTCATTTTAGATATCTAAAAAATAGAGCATTAGCCACTATCCAGCCCACAATTATTCTGCCTGCACACAATTATTCTGCCTAGTTAAAAAAAAAAACCCAGTATCCATAATAAAATGAGGGTTTGGTAAAAAAAATAAAAGGTTTTGTTAATGGTACAATTGGTGCATGAAATTATTATTTATAGAGCTCTGACCTATCTGACTTTCATCGTATATGACAGGCCCTTCCACCATATTGTTGAGGGACTACTGAAGTTATTCTTCATCATAAAAAGTTATTTGAGAATACATGTGTATTACTTATTCAAAAAGAAAAAAAAACTTAAAGGTTCAAAAATGGAATACTAATGTTCTTGGAAAAAAAAAAATCTGCTTTTAAATGATATTCCAGTATACTGCACAAAATACATTAATATATTGTAAAGGTAATTATTTTTTTATCATGTTGTACATTCTTTAGAACCAGTGAAATAGTGTTAAATGCTAGTGAAAATATGCTCGCAAATAATCTTGAGTCCATAAACTATTAAAGTGTTTATAGTATCTGCATCATATATTTTGTTTAACTATGCATATTGTAACTTGATAGTTGCGATACTTAAATAGCATTAATTATTTATCTATGCACATCGTTGTACATTTCAATGTTTTCTTTTTTTTAAAACTTTTGAGATATTATTTAAAAATTAAAAAAAAAGAAGCATTTAACCATATAAATATTTCACTACAGAGACAATGATCTAAATATGTTCTAGTTATAATCATGAATCGGTGTGAATACTTTACAAAAATAAATCTTATTTTTGTTTATAAATTAATGCAAACTGCTGCTTGAAAAAGGTTTAGTGTTTGTGTAAATTTATTTATGTATATATTAAGATTTTATATATTTATATATATATTTTCATATTTTACATGAGAAACTGTAATTGACTGCCTATTTGCACATAAATTATATGTAATTGAAATAATTGTTTAATACCCTTTAATACGTGGAAAAGTCAGAATTTTAGCTTATTATTATGATCGCTACTGAATCTCCTAATCCTCTTTTCTGATCTTTTATATTTATCAGATTTATTACTCGTGAAAACACAATTTTTAAAAAAGTTTGTTAAATATGTACAATACATTTACATGACATAAAATGTCAATATCAATTATGACGTAATTAGGGATTGTTTTTTCCTTTTTTTTAATAAACATAATTGGTATGCGATGAATGTTGAACATTTACTCTCTCTTTCTCTACTAAACTATTCAAGGCTAAACTGAAAATGTTCACCTGATCATTTCGGCACTGAAAAAGACGGATGATTATTTTTTATTTCAATTAAAAGCTACATCCCAGATAAAAAGTCTCGAAATATTTATTAATTTTTTTTTTTCATTTTTATACAAGTTTCTAAAGTGTTTATGTGAATTGTGTTCACATTGTAGATAATTGTCATTTTATAATTCATTATATAATGTGTTTAAACATTGTTATTTGTTGATTATCCTGACAGTGGATTTTATGCATACTTCCAAACATTCCTAATGTATTATAACATTCTGAAAAGTAGACACCTGTTTTTGTATAGCTACATTTCTGAACTGTAAATAAAATTTAAATAAAAAATATTTTAATCTATAATTTATATTAAACATTTATTAAAAATACTTTTTAATGAGTTTTAATTCTTTTTTTTTATATGTTGATTGAATGAACATTACAATTTATAAATAAAATATCCCAAAATATCATTGTATTCATGAAAAAACTGTCCCATTAGTGGTCTATAGGATCTAAGAGATAAACATCTCACCCTTTCAGTGACTTGTAGAATGAAAAAAAGAATTTAAAGATCTCAAAACTAGAAAGAACGATTCGTGATCCCATGTTTTGGCAGTGAACAATTCGATAAATCACAGTATGAAAAATTTACTTTGGCACACATAGAAAAGTTCAGGTAAATTATGGGATCCTCTTACTGAAGTGTGTTGTATGTGTTAAAAAACAGTTATGTAAAGTTTATAACTTCTTCAAACATGATGCATTGCAAAGACAAAAGTTTAAAAGGAAAATATTTTAAAGTCACAAAAGTGCAAATCATTTAACATTTTATACTCATTTGTGGACCAGCTATAAGCTAATAGCTATTTATAAGACATCAGTGAGCTATAAAAGTTCATCATATTCCAAAGACAGTGTTAAGAAAAAATTGCATTTAAGTAATAATTGAAGCATTTCTGAGTTGAAAAGGATGTTTTATAATGACAAGTACAACTCCTAGGTTAATCAATATTTCATTATTGAATTCAGTGGTTAATACAAGAATGTATTTAAAAACATTTTTTTCTAAGAATACTAAAATTAATAAAAACATTTTACAATAAGAAAGTGCTGGATTAGTACACGGGTGGCCAGAATAACACACAAAAGACAACAGAAATATTTTAACATAAAATAATTCAAATGGGACTTACCACAGTATATTGAGGCAATTTAGGGAGAGCAGTTTTAGCAAAATCACTTGGCTTAGACACACAGTCAAACAGGCATTCTGTGACTTCAAGCTTACCAAAAGTTACATTGGCATTCAACTTTGTGCTTGAAGCTCTTTTCTCTTGCATGACAGAAATATGAACAGGCTTTGCCAATAGCCTAAAGAATAAAATAATTATCAACAGTCCAATTGAGCCAAAATACACTGCTGCAAAATTACCATGTAAAGAAAGATCTAAGACATAAAACTCATTTTGATGTATAATAACTAATATCTAAAATGTATATTCCCACTAAACCCCTTTTTTTAGAATCAATAGCTATAAAAGAAATTATTTTACTAATTGGTCATCTTTATTCTTATACTCTGCCTGAATGGCAAGTGGAGCCCATGGGGCGGTCTGAGTAACATTGTCATTCGCAAATATTAAAAAATTTCAACATGAAAGCACAACTGTAAAAAAAAAAATAAATAAAAAAAAATCCAATATATTTACCCAATGTGATCTAGTGGTAATATAGCAGCCACCTCATCTCTCAAAATGTGCAGCTGGCTGTGGGAGTCCAGCTTAGACAGATTTTCAAACAAACCGACAGCTATACTCTGAAGTTGATTCTCACTTGTGGTAGTTGACGTGGGAGAGGATTTACGAGGGGAGTTGATGTATCTCTTCGAAATATGATGATGAGGTTTAGTTTCAGGTTGTTTTAGATCCTGCCCGTCCACTGATGAGGTCAGATATTCTCCACTGTCATGATATTCTTCATCATCGTCATCATCCTCATCACTGTCAAAGCGTGCTGTTTTGAAAGACAAATGTGACTGATCCATTCCGCTTTCTGAGAAAAGAAACAATGCTGAGTCTGTTTGTTCTGAGAGTTTTTTAGTCCCTACTGAAGACTTGGGTGGACTGAATGAACTGAACAGTTGAGTCTGGCCAGAGTTAGAAATTTTAGGTGAAAATGAGCTCAAAGGATGACTAGTAGAATCCATTGTCAGTGGAATCACTGTCCCTGGATCAGGATCTTCTAGCAGAAGTGAAACAGTAAAGAATGGAACTATTAGATTTACTTTCATTGTCTCTGCCATGTTGTCATCCCACTGTCTACTGATACTGCGCTCTGGAACTAAAAAAAAATAGCAAAAATGAAAAAACCATCTAGGCTTATGAGGAATATTATTTTCATAAGCTTCATTTCTGAATGAATGATATAATAGATGTCCACTTACTTCTATGCCTTTTAGTGTATGAGAACTCACTTGCTAATGAAACGAAGAAGAGAAAAAAAATTAAAACAAGGAACTAGTTCTTAATATGTTTTATTAATACTAATTATAATGAAAAAATAACAGGAGACAAAATATTTACCATTGAAGTTGGTGTATGAACTATCTGCAGTAAAAGTGCTAACAGAAGCACTGTCGCTCACATCAAACACTGACACTGAGCTCTTCTGGCCACTGGGATATGCAGAATAGAACATGTCATCTTCTGATAGTATACTTTCTGAAAAGAAAAAATATATTTTTTACCTTTAAGTGATTCAGTGGAGTTGAGTATATGTAGTTTATCAGATCTGCGCAGATTTGGATTTGAGTCCCAGTGATGTCAGTTATCTATTATTGTTTACACCATATCTCACAGAGCTATTTCCAGCCATGGCTTTGATGAATAGGGCAAAGGTGGCATGATGCAGCTATTGGTTAACTTAAGTGTGGCTTCCATTTCAATTTTTTTTATTATTGCACAACTATTCTAAACTCAAATACAGCTCTCATCTACAGATAGCTCATACTTCCCCACCTTGGGTACAGATTGTCCCAATGGGTGTTACAGATTGTCACAATGGTTGTAACAAGATTGTCACAATGGGTGTTACAGATTGTCACAATGGTTGTAACAAGATTGTCACAATGGGTGTTACAGATTGTCACAATAGGTCTTACAACTTGATAGAACAAGATGATATAAATTGTACCTGCTGTAGCTCCATGCATCACCTCCATGTGTTTCTCTAATGTCAGATCAGGCACCCTAAACAAGTTACTATTTCTCTGTGTCCGATCCTCTGCTTCTTCAAGTCTATTGCAAACGAGATAATCTTCTTGTGTCATTGGGACGGATTTAGCAACTTTCTTGGATTCTGAAATTCAATTTGAAAACAATAGAATGAAATGTATTATTTTTAAGCATCTAAATCGAATTTCTTCTTTCAATTTAAATTCATAGTGTACACTTGAAGATTTTTAACAATTAAACAAAGAATAAATGCCATCTAACTTCATGATAAATTTCTCAACAGCCTTAACAGAATAAAAGCTCAACATCTGTGTGGAGAAATAGTATAGTCAGAGTTTGATGATGCGATTTGGTAGGCTTCACCTACCAACCTTTCGGCTAAAAATAATGTTGCGAAATGCTTTTTATAAACTTGTAGTAGATGTTCCAACAACAGTGACCAACATTAGTATACTAAGTCGACTCCAGTTGAAAGTAACAATAATAATATTTAATTCTTTAATATAACTGCATGAACATGAACTGACATATAATGGTGAACTCAGGAGGAGTACAATAACTACTGTCTATATAAAACTACAACATGCATCCGCATACTACGATGCCCAAAGCTAGACTGATTTTACAACTGCTAAAATAAAACACATGCTCCCCACTGTTGGTTGTAGTATTTTGATAGAAATGATATATACACGTAAAACTCAGAATAAGTGACAATGCGATGGAGGAATGGCGTTATGGAGGCTGTGGTGGGCGGAGCCTACCAAATTATGTCATCAAACTCTGACTATACTATTTCTCCACAATCTGATATAAATGTAACTTTCTTAACTTACCACTGAAATTGAGAAACTGTGTCATTAGGTTGAGAAGTTTAGGAGACATAAATATGTGTAAACTTTCTGTGACCCATGATACTTCTAACTGTTTAAAAAAAAAGTGTTGTTCAATCTTAAATAAAAATGGGATTTGCAATAATATTTGAAAACTGGTTAATTTATGAAAGCTTTTTCTGAAAAAAAAATCTTATTGGTATAATTATATTCCAGTTTAGTAGGGTGCAGTTAAGATGCTATTATTAGATAGCCTATTAAAAAAAAAGCTGAAATATTGTGATGATAATATTATATATATATATATATATATATATATATATATACAGTATATATTATATTATATAATTCTTCAAATTATATTTCAATAAATATACTGTACATACAGCTGGTCCAGGAAGCTGGTCATCATTCTTTATCTGAATAGTTATGGTTTGAGTCTTGTCCAGAGACACAATAGGAACCATTCCACCCCCTTCAGGCTCTGTATCATCTACTGAGGTGTCCTTATCCAGGCTGCTCATTCCAGGATAGATGGACTGGGTCATGCACGATTTGGTCATATAGCTGCCAGAGTTAGGGGGTGAGCTCATGGCTATGTCAAATGCCTAAATGAACAGAAAAAAAACTTATCACAATGATAAAATTATCCAAGGATCTCACAATGTGTCAGTGAGTGTAGAAATGTTAGTTTCATTTACAAATAAAACTTTCATCTTCAATGAGAATCATGTATTCTGTTCTAAGCAATGTTCAATAATTATGAACACTTTTATGTTAAAATATCTACACTACTCTAGCAGAAGTTCGCAAATGTCTAAAATTCTAAACCCATACCCATGGTAAAGAAAAACAAAAATGAAGAGATAAATGAAAAGATCAACACATTTACAATGATATTGATATTGTAGAAGGTAAAGTTTTTGGAATAACCATCTTCCATCATGGTAGAGTGCAATTATTAGAATAAAAGTTATAATTATATGAATAATATTCTCAGACAATTGACTATTTAAGCTTATTGCAATCTACATCAAATCGTATCATGACCCAACTTGTCCTTGAAAAATATTAAGTAAACATTCAAGATTTAAAAAGTTGCCACCATTTTGCTTTTTTTTTAGGCAGTGGCTACGGTTCGGTCCGACCGAACCCGTATTTTTTTTACTTAGGGTACCAGCCATAGATAATATTGCTCCACACCCTAACCCTAACCCTATCTCTAACCCTATCCCTAACCCTAATCCTGAAAAAAAAAAATTCTGAAAAAAAAAAATTATGTTGTTATATAGTTCAGTGCAGCGACTCGGCCGCTATGCAATAATAAGTAAGGCTGGTACCCGAAAAAAAAAAATACGCGTTCGGTCGGACCGAACCGTAGCCACTGCGTTTTTTTTTATGAAGTTCAACTAGTGTTAAGGACAAACTTTATAAAAAGTTAGACTTTTTTCTTTTCAATCTTATTCTGGAAATTAGATGAAAATAAAAAGTATAAAACGATAGCATTGTATGATACACACTATAACACTATATAAGTCTCATGTTGGTAACAGATGGAAAAGTTGAAAAAGCTAATATAGAAATATCAGACTAGAGAGACTAAATAGGTTTGAACTATGACTTGATAAGGGCAGATAAAGAAACAGAAATATGACAGACAAGATATGCAAGAGACCTGAGTGAACACTCTAGAAACAAATGGACTACATATACAAGTATTTTGTTAGAATAATATATCTTAGTTTTTTTATTTGTTGATGTCAAATATTTTCATAAATCAATCGTTATGACCTCTTTGAGTAATGACACATCTACTGTTCCATGCAATAATTTTAGTGTTTAGCTATGGCACATACCTTTCCACTAATAAAACTTACCATGGTAGATTGCTGAATAGGATCAAGAGACTTGGGGGAAGTGAGTCTGCTCCATACTTCTTCCACACACAGCTTGACTTTGTTTATTTCTACAACTTTGGTAGTGAAGCCTTTTACGGCAGTTTGTATGGTGGGGTTTTTCTCCTTGCCAGGAACACTGGATGGGATGCAGTCTTTATCATAATATTCTAATCTCTCAATGGTAAGCTCCACACAAACACCCGGAGATTTTTCTGTTCGTATAATGACGTTTGTCATTGTGACCTGGATTCTTGATGTTACTGCAATGTGAAATAATTTACACAGCTACTCAAAAAAAGTATCAATGCTTTTGATCCAAATATATGTTGAAAATATGCTAACTTTTGAAATATAAATCACAA